>JANKKI010000002.1:0-600000 GCA_025175665.1 Cinchona pubescens | reverse complement strand
TTTGAATGGTATCGGACATGATTTATCTAGTAGAAAAGGATCAGATATTGCCTCTTCTTCTCTCTCTACTCCTTTGTCATGGCTTAAACGCTGTGCTGATACGCTGCTTGAGCAAACACAAAGTAATAAAAAGAGGAGGAAAGAGAAAGATGTTGCTATGGACAGCCTTTGAAGCACTTCAAGGTATTATAATCCCTTACCAGTAGTTCAATTGTGTCTTAGGGAAAAAGACCAATTTGGTCCCTTATCTATTAAAAAGACTAATTTGGTCCCTCGTCCTTGCAAAAATTAAACTAATTTAAGGCTTGTGACGGAAATTATAGACAAACTAACAAAGTTTTTGACAACACATCTACGGCATATTAATGGGCATGTGATTATTATGTGTCTTGGTCCATTAATTTATCCATGATTTCTATCATAGGACCTCATTGGATTGTTTAATTTTTTTATAGATAAGAGACCAAATTAGTCTGTTGTGATAGATAAGGGGCCAAATTGGTCGATACCCCAAAGATACCAAAAATAATAATTCAAATAAGGTGCCTTATTACATATTCTGTTTTTCATTTCTTGTGCATTTTGGCTGGATGCAATCTTTATTTATAACCTTTTTTACTTGTAGTCCATTAGCAAAAGAAGCAAATGTTCCAGAGGTTGAGAATGTTGCCAAACCAAATTAATCAAACTCTTGTTCGTGCTGAGGAGACCACCGTGTATATTGATAAAATCATAACAATTCGGGAAGTAACCTCAGTTGATGTGGGAATAGTTACAGGAAATAGTCAGGTAATAGCTGTCAAGTGCCGCAGCCAATTAAAATGGATGTTGTCATCATTGTCTGTGGCCTTTATTAAAACGAGTTCTTGTTTATCTTCAATGAATGAAATTTAAAACTGCAACTACTTGTGCCAGACATAATAGTGTATACTTGATAGTTGTAGTCATGGTACCTTCCCTTGTTTTACATGGTTTTGGCAAATTATGCTATGGTTCTTTCTACTCGATTTTGCAATCACTTGAACATACTCGTACACTTGGTATTATACATTCTTGACCATTCAAAACAATAATGAAATCAATAGGGTTTTACTGCCTGGAGTGGAGCTCAACATATTGTAAGTGGTCTTGGTTGTTAACTTTTACTGATGATTGATAAATGTTCAAGTTTGCTTTCATGTCATGCTCTACCATCAAATTTGTGGAAAATTGTTTGCATTTATTTTAATTGCATTCTTGACTTATTTTCTTTTTTGCTTTCTGAGGAACCAAATTGGCTGAATTGTCTAATCCAACCTCAAGTTTTTATTCTGAATTCATGATTAGAGGCATATCATGCCTGCTTACTCTCTCAACCACATATACCTTGGTAATTTTTGTTGTTTCTTTTATAGAAAGACTGATTCTTGTTAGTTGCTTGTTTGTTGGTGCATAAATGCACTTTTTGTCACTCTTTTCTTCTATTGATTAGCAATCCTTGAGGAATTTTTCTACAGGAGTTAGTGCCCCAAGAGAGTGATGAGAAACTTGTGGACAATGATGAGGTGAAGACCAATGGGAATGGAAAGCTTGAGACAGAACCTAGAGTGACGGGTTAGGAGGAGTAGCAAATGCTGTTGCTTCATTGATATAGCTCTGTTAATAGGATAAGTATATGTTGAGGTATGTTTCCTCCCTTTTTCATATTAAATACGCAAACATTATAGTTGAAATAGGCTCACTTTCATTGATGTAGTAATTAATTTTTCTTTCAGATCTTGCACAGAATGGTCACGGTCAGAGACCAAATAGTGGGGGCTCTTTTACCATGGCCTGTAACTTGTCTTTCTGCAAGCGAAAGGTGTAAATGATCTAAAGCATCTAATCTTACGAAATCTGTACATGCTCTCTGTTATGAGCTTTTAATCATGTGTGCTTTTGTTAGGCAGTTTATTCTGTTCATATATATAGGTGTTGGTAACATTCTTGCGGTGGGCGCAAGGTCTTGTTCAGTTATGAAGGTTTTGTGTTTCTTTTGTACCAGTGTGTTTTTACTGCTGATTTTTTTTTTTTTTTTTTAAATCCCACATCTGGATTTAATTTTTTGAACTTTGGGCTTTTAGTAGTAAATCCTGATGTTTATTTTTCAAATCTTCGATGTCTTGGAATCAGATATGGCACTTTACATAGGTATTGTTTATGTATATCTTTCCTACATTCACTTTTATGTATTTTCAGCCTAGTACTGTTTTATATAAGATTTGCCTTTTCACGTCCTCCTGTTTTCTGCTGCCATTTATTTTGGAGGTGTTTGCCTATTTGGTTTATAGATACGAGAGATAAGAATGAAAATCTAGGGTTAATAATAATCATAGATGGTGTTTGGTTAATCACTGTGATAATCATTTTGTGGGAATGAAATTGTTAGGAGTGCTTGATTGACATATTATAATTCACAGTCGGAATTAAAATCATACATGAATAATGGGTATGAATTTTGTACAACGGAATGATTCAAATAGTTAGTCTTTGATAAACATTTATGGGTATGGATATCATATTAAAAAATTATTATTATTATTATTATTGGTAGGAAAAGAGTTAAAATAAATTATTATTATTATTTTTTAAAAAAAATTTTCCTTAGTTTGTTCTTCCCATGTGTCTATTGGAGACACATGAGGGGATATCTGAGGATACACAGATTAAGGGGGAGGGAAAAGAAGACTGTGGGGTGGGAAGGAAGGAGGGCGTTAGGGGTTGCCGTAGGAGGGGAAAAGAAGTGGGGAGAAGGAGGAAGAAGGGGCAGGGGAGGAGGAGGAGGGGTTAGGGGGGCTACGGGACCAGGGGAGGACACATCCCCTGTGTATAAGAGACAGATAATAAGAAGGGGAGGGAATTAAGATTAGAGGAATGAGAAGGGGAAAAATAATTTTATTTGATTTAAAAAAAAAAAAAATTGGAATCAAATTTGGGAATCATCCAAATTCCTCAATTTAGTTGGGTATTGAAAATTGTTAGATTTTTAGATTTTATTTTAAAATTTTAATATCCATACTGGCTAACCAAGAAATAATTATGAGAATGAATCTAATTCTTGATTCTCATACCCTCTCACCAAACACTCCCTTATAAAATACATATTTTTATTTTTCATTTAAGACTTAAAATTTAAATTTGATTTATTAATATAATGTAGCGTATTCCTTATTATTTTTATAAACTAAACAAATTAAGGAGAATGAAATGACGTAAATTTGTATTGATAGTAAAGTTTAACGAATATTATTCTTATTTCGATTTTTAGATATGAACCAAATGTGTATAAGAGAAGAGTTGCGTAAGGGGTGCATATGTTATGTTCCTACCAGTGTTTTGAAAGTCGGACTGGCCGGTTCGACTAGTCGGACCGCGACCCGGAAGAACCACCGATTCGGTCCAACTACCTATCCGGTATGTCCAAAAAATCGGACAGAATCGGTAAAAAATCGGGATCCGGTAAAAAATCGAATTTTTTTAAATTTCAGAATAAAAAATGATTTAAATAAAGAGAAAAATTAAAAAATCGTGAAAATAAACTCCAAAATAGCAAAACATTGAACACACCAAAGACTAAACTATTAAGTTATTATTTTTTCATCTTTTTTATACTTATTTTTGTATAAATTTCACTTTTCTTATTAGAAATTTGATTAGTTTTTTTGAGTATTATGACTATAATTATCCAAAAATCAGTTTTTCACTTATATTTTAGATTTTATATAAATATATTTTAGGTCATTTTAAATTATATCACACTTTGGTAATAAAAAAAAAATAATAAAAAACCTTAATTAGTGAACCTGCCGGTTGAAATGGTCCGACCGATTCAACCGCGAATTGAACAGACCACCGATTCAATGGCCGGTCTGGTTTTCAAAACATTGGTTCCTACTACAAGAGTGAAGATGGCACGGGATACTTCATACAAGAGTGAAGGTTCCAAAATTGACTTAAAAAACAAATCACCGATGATGAAAGTGAGAAAGTGAGAAAGTGAGAAAGTGAGATGAGAAGTATTGATGAAATGATATTACAAGAGTGGAAAAGTGAGAGTTTGAGCAAAATGACCATGAATAAGAAGCAAAAAAAAGTAGTTTAAAGAGCAACTTAAAACAATAATATGTGCACTATCGTTGGCAAATGCGTAAAAACAAGGGCAAGTTACCTTGTAATGCAAAGAAAAAGTGTGCATTTTCCATGAGATACTGTGTCTTCTGATCTCTTATCAATGAGCTTTATAAAGCCTCTCAAATCTAGTTATATTTCATGGGAATTCGATACAGAAAAAGTGTCGAATAATTGTACTATCTAGCTTGACATCATCATTAACCATGCGTTTAATCGATTTTTTATGGGAAATTCGCCAAAATAGTCCCTCAACTTTTTTACTTTAGCCAAAATAGTCCCTCAACTTTTTTTGTAGCCAGAATGGTCCTCCAACTTTCTTTTTTACAAAAGATAGTCCTTTGGTGTGACATTTGAGGAAAAAAAAAAATTCCTGATGACACATGGAAAGGTGCTTGGTGTTCCATAACTAGTTAAAGGAATATTCGTCTAAAAATAAAAGTTAAAGGACTATTCTGGCTAAAAAATCTGAAGGACTATTCAGGCTACAAAAAAAGTTGAGGGACTATTTTGGCTAAAGTAAAAAAGTTGAGGGACTATTTTGGCGATTTTCCCATTTTTTATTCATACTAAAGAAAATTGTATAAATTTTAAAAGCCTCAGGAAACTATAGTAAAAAAAAAGGGTTAATAACACTTTGCCCACCTAAACTATATGGGTAATTACACTTTGCCCCCCTGAACTATAGAAATTACACTTTGCCCCATTCACAAAATTCATCTTTTAAAAAAATTTAAAATATCAAGAAATTTTAGTTAGATGACTAAAATACCCTTGGTACTATATATTGATTTTTATGTATTTAAATTTTGATAATGATGTGATAATTATTTAAAAATAAGCACAAATAAATTATATAATCTTTCAATATAATCTATATCAATATATTTTTTGGTTAAATTTTTAAAATTATTAGATTTTATTTTATATTATTTTGAATTTAAATGTTTAACTGTAGTGGTAGAACATTTCCAAATGGGCTTATTTTCTATGAAATTTTTTTCTGTAAAAGTATTGTATAAAAATATAATTTTTATAAAATTTTGTAATTTTTTCGATATCTCTTGGTATTTTAGAATTTTAATATTTGACTTAATCTGTTATGTAAATTACGATGTCAGATATAATATAATTGAACAATTTCTCACATTTCATTCCCTAAAATCCAAGATATCAATGTGTTATTATATATATATATTTTTCTATTTTTTTTATAACTATCGAAAATCACTTAAATACAAAAAATTAAAATATAATACCAAGGGTATTTTAGTCATCTAACTAAATTTTCTTGATATTTTAAATTTTTTTAAAAGATGAATATTGTGAATGGGGGCAAAGTATAATTTCTATAGTTTAGGGGGCAAAGTGTAATTATCCATATAGTTTAGGGGGGCAAAGTGTTATTAACCCTAAAAAAAATAGTAAATTGAGGAAAAGAACGATTGGCATCGGGGATACAACAAAATTCCCTGTTTCGTGCTTGTAAAGTACGGACATAAGATTAGAACTATTAATGGGTAGGGTCGGGTCGACTTGAGTTCGACTTGATTTCGGACCGTCCGAATAACAATTAAAGGGACAAATTTTATATTAAAGTGAGTTATAAATAAGTTGAATTTGGATTTTATTATACTCGACCGATTAAAACTCAATTCGAATATATGTATAAAATACTAATTTTATTTTAAATTAAATAATACTACTTAATTTTATGTGGATAATAATTAATAATTATAACATTCTATTAATTTAACTAAACTCAAATAACTAAAAATAATAATCCAACAATATTAATCAATTTAGTTGAAATGTTATGATTCAATGATGTAATTAATAGTTTTTTATTAATATAAGTAGTACATATTATTCAATATTATATTGATCGGGTGTAAAAAATTCAAATTTTAACAAATAAACTATAAAAATTTTTATTGAATAATGTGAGTTTGGACAAATACGATTAAATCCTAAAACTCGAATAATTTTGTAAGTGAGTATTAGTTTCACATTTGTGAGTTTCGACTAGTCTGATTAAGGTCTGAAATCGAAATAAATTTGTGAGTCAAAATTAAATTTTACAAAACCTGATTCACAAAACTCAATTGACACCTCTAAGAAATTAAACTTTACAAAACTTGACTCACAAAATTACACCTTTGAGTTGGATATTGTCATGGTGTTTGTAATGTACAAACATACTATACTTTTAGCTGATTATAAATTTTTTCTAAAATTTAATAATCGAAACAAAAATTATAATTAAATAACACTACAATGTATTACTACTGCAGTGGAGACTGGAGACGAAGACTTTCCCCTTTGACGGTTCAACCATCTCGTCGACAAAGAATGAAGCGCGTCTTAGAGACTGTTTGGTTATCGATGTTTGACTTGCAAATAGAGAAAGTATTCTACCATGAATATTTTGCCTGTCAAGTGTCAACTTTAAAACTAGTCTTATTTCTACTACTACAATTCCGTATGCTTATTTTCTTTTATTTTTTTAAGAAAATATATTTCACTTTTTTCTTAAAAAATAATGACACGCCAAACAGGAATGTCAAAAGAAAATGCAAACCAAACAGTACCCAGCAGCTTTCAGCTTTGCATGTTCTAGTATCATACTAGTAGTACGAAAAACACAGCCGCCGATTCGTTCCAAAAGCTAATTGACATTTGACAGAACAAAAGGAAACCGAAACATAGGCAGCAGCCTGCAGGAGGATTACCCTAATTAACATTTTACGTAAGTAAATAGTGTTGCAGATGCAGTAGTAGTACTAAACTAAAATAGTACTACCAGTAAAAGCCTCCGACCCCGACCACCAAAGCTTCTCATCGAGAGAGAAATGGCAAATTGGGCAGTTGTAGTTGCAGGGCTTCCTTCAAATCAACTACTTGTTCAGAACCCATCAAGAAACTCTGCTGTTATTAAGAGACAGCCTACTCCTCCTCCTCTCCTCACCCATAGAACTTTCCTTTCTCCCATTCCTCTCAAGGTGCTATCGTCAACACCATTTATTTATTTATTTTGTGTTTGTCTTTTTTCTATTACATTCTTGTTGTAGTTGTAATGGCAATGGTAATGCTCTGCGCGTGGCCTCCCCTTCAAGGTTCTGTTGCTTTCTAGTTTAAGTTTATTTTTCCTGTTTCTTCTTGTGGTTTTTATTTTTTTATTTTTTATTTTTTATGATTGATTATGCTTTTTTAATCCCACATTAAGGTTGTGCCTGATTTTGCTAATGGGCTTTTATTTTTATTTTTGACATTTTTTTCACCACCACGATTAAAGTTGACATATAACAAGTATATGGGGATAAATTTTGAATTGAAAAATACCAACTCAATGAGTCATTCGTTGTTGGTTAGAATTTTGTGTTTTAACAAACTTGATTTCCCGGATGTCAGATTTAAGGAAATAATTAAAGAGTGCGGGAAAAAAAAAAAAAAAAGGTAAAGCTTTTTGCCTACTTTGATTATAAATCTGGCAATGCATATGTTGTTGCATCAGAATGTGTGGTTCAGTTCAATCTAGAAATCTTAGCAAGAGAGTATTTATTTCTCTACATATGCACTGTCTCTTATACACATCTAGATGTGTATAAGAGACAGATCTAAGTGTTGAGATGGTTCAAATGGGAAGTCTGAATTGGGTATACAGGACCTCTGACTTGAGAAATTTGAGTTGAGAATGTAGTGAGCGAGTGTTTAAATGATTTGAATTTTGCAAATACCATTGAAAATGCATGATAAAGATTACGAGATTCTCCTTTGCTTTTTCTGGCTTTAGACTAAAGCGAAATCCTACAAGTGGCTCGAGAATTGTATATATTTTATCTTCCAATGCTGAAAATCCAATTTCAATAATGTTGAATTTTCTTAATTACAGCAATGTAACCACTGAATTAGCTGACATCGACTGGGACAACCTTGGCTTTGGATTCATGTCTACTGATTATATGTACATCATGAAATGTTCTCAAGGTGAAATACTTTTCAAAAGGTGAATTACAGCGTTTTGGGAACATTGAGTTGAGTCCATCAGCTGGGATCTTAAATTACGGGCAGGTTAGCTGTTGAGAACTTTGTCTTTGTCACAGGATCTATTTTAATACAACTACTATGATATGTCTTTTGTTATTTCATGATTTTACTGTAGCATCATATTGCCTAGCATGTTTTTTATTTTTTTTGTACCCTTTAAACGTTATTCTTTATTCAAAACATGCCTCTTATACACACATGGTTCGAATGTGTTGATGATGTTCGTGGTAATATGTGTGCAGGGTTTGTTTGAAATCTAAAGGCCTACAGAATACATGATGGCAATATTTTATTTTCCGTCCAGAGGAAAACGCTTTGCGGTTGCGGATGGGTGCAGAGCGTATGTGCATGCCTTCACCAACTGTTGAACAGTTTTTGGAAGCTGTAAAAGTCACAGTTGTAGCAAATGAAAGATGGGTAAAGTGTCGTGTAACCTTTTGGAATTGCTAGCTCTCGAATGAGTGATCTTCACTCTGTTGCTTATTCTTCTGCCTCTTTTCAGATTCCTCCGCCAGGTAAAGGTTCCTTATATATTAGACCATTGCTAATGGGGAGTGGGGCTGTGCTTGGTGTTGCACCAGCTCCAGAGTATACATTTCTAATATACGTATCGCCCGTGGGCAACTACTTTAAGGTGTGATTTTTTTTTTTTTTTAAAATGCTTGTGCAGCTAACCATATTTGCGATGCTGATCATGCTTAGTTATTCACACCTGGAAGTTTCTGCTGTGACTGGCAGGAAGACATAACCAAACACGGTTGAATGATATGAAATGCCTTTGTTATCAGCGTATCAAGAATCTAGATGCAAAAATGAAATTATATATGCAAATAAATGTTGGGAAGCTGAGAAACATTACTGAAGAAATGTGTTGCAAAAGTAGAATGTAAAGATGAAGTTTTGGTTAAACAAGAAAAAGTATAATAGCACTAAATGGAAACCAAATGAGACTTGGAGTTTTGAGATATTAAAAAAAAAATAATAGTTGAACCAATTAGGATGGATGACAAGATAAATTATTATCAATTAGCAGATAGAAGAATAGGTAGACAAAGCGTGTTGGGAAGGGAGGGTAATATAAAAGGATATTTGGACTTGTCTTTTAATGGATTGTATAGCCGTTTAATAGGGCAGAATAAGTCCTGTTGCTTGTAGTTATTATCATCTTATCTCAATCAGTTCTATAACTGACGGCCATTAACCGATCTACCGTGGAAGTCTTTTGTCTCAAACATTAATTTTACATTTGCTTTTTCCGTAATCAATAGAACTGTATCTGCCTGTTCATATGTAGCTATATTTGCAAATCCTCTTTGATGTCCATGCTTACCTGATATCCTCTTTTGCGGGTTTGCCTGATTGTTGATATGCTCTTTATCAATGTAATTCCAGGAAGGTTTGGCACCAATAAATTTGATAGTTGAGACTGAAATGCATCGTGCAACTCGTGGTGGTACTGTGAGGTGTCAAGACTATTGGAAATTATGCTGCAGTAAGCTAATGATCAGGTTCTTGGTGTATTTGCTATTTATTGTGGCAATGTTCTGTTAGAAGGTGTAGTTTTACATTTTTGTTAGCAGCAAGCTGTATTACCCAGGATGGAAGATACCATGTTCTTCCTAACAAAAATTCCATAGTTGGATCAATAATTGAGTCTTGGATGTGGAATATTGCTGCAACCTTTATTGATCTTCTAACTTGCACTTTGTAGGTCCTAAAGGCCCAAAGTGCTGCGAAAGCCAAAGGCTATTCTGATGTTCTGTACCTTGACAGTGTTCATAAAAGATATCTAGAAGAGGTCTCCTCTTGCAATGTTTTCCTTGTAAAGGTATACATATTGTTGAATATGATCAAAAGCATATTGTTTGTGACTTTTACTGATTGTTGCATGAAACAAATAAAATCGATTCTTGCTTCACTTTGTGTAAAGGGCCAACGTATATGTAGCATCAATGGCTACATTCTATTATATAGTTTCTGGAAAATGTGTATTTCTTTCTTCTTCTCTATCACTCCCATCTGTTAATTAAGAATGATTCGTGTAATTGATGTCTTGATCTATAGACAATCATATTACATTCATTAACAGTGTCTTCTTTTGCAACTTCTTAAAGTTGTAAATGGTGCTGGTTAGAAGAACAACAATTCTCACTAATGATGCATATTAACTGTGCAGCACACTATATGTTGATATCTAACATTATCTAATCACTACTTGCTCTCCTTTTGATTTATGTAGACTTGGATGTCTTTTTTTTCCCCTTCTACTCTCAAGTTCTTTCTCCATCGTCAGAATTTAGCACACATGTTTGAGATATCTGGCATAGAAACTCTGCAGCTTGCAACAAATACTTTACTAACTTGTGCAATAGTCCTTAACAATGATATCAGAATTGAATTTAGCATGGTTGACTTTTGCAAGCAAAAGTGAATAATGTTGATCTTAAAGTTTGCCAAGCACTTTTGTCTTTGCATATATACTTGGGCTTAATTGCATTGTTCTTTTTGACAAAGGAAAATCTTTAAAATCTTATCCTTGTCTATTTGTTGTAAGAATTTCTACGTAGCCTTCATTGTAGTTTATCTGTGATTCTTCACACCATGTTCTAAATCAGATTTTTTGTTTTCCTTTTTTCACTTTTACGTTGTAGTAATGTTAAATTTAACCATATAAACTAAATATTCATATTACTCGTCTTTACCAGGGAAATGTGATATCTACTCCTGCTATTAAAGGAACTATCCTTCCTGGAATTACACGGAAGAGCATAATTGATGTTGCTCTTAGCCAAGGATTCCAGGTAATCACCGGCAATTGTGAGTGATTACACGAGCATGTGTAATACTCATCCCTGATCTACCAGAGAGACAGAGATTCTATTATTGACAGTTCATGAGTCTGTTTAATTGGTAATCTGGCTCTCTAGTAACTATATGCATGTCTGGTCTACAGCTAATAAAATCATTGGAATAAGCTTTTCCCAACTTACTAAAGCTATCTTTTCTAGTGCAATTTGCATGAAGTAGAACATTAGAGAGTGTGTGTGTGTGGTGGAATTTTTTTTTTTGTTTGGGGGGGGGGGGGGGGCTCCTGAGCATCTTGTATCATTTGTGAATGCCACCTCTAGCATTTGTTCTGCAGCTGGACTCGTTAGATTAGTCAAGTTCGCTATAAAATACTTACTAAGCTCTGGATTGCTCATATACTAATATACATGTAGGTTGAAGAGCGGTCAGTAACTGTGGATGAATTGCTTGATGCGGATGAGGTTTTCTGCACGGGAACAGCTGTTGTCATATCTCCTGTTGGAAGCATAACTTATCTTGGTAAAAGGTAACTCTCTGTTCTACTTTTCCAACAGGTTTTCACTCATACAACTCCCTCAAGTGTCATCTCAGTCGACTAGTTGTACCTCTTCCCCTTCTTGTCAACATCCATTTCTTTTAAAGACATACTGTATGTGCAGAAAATTGATCTGCAAAACAATAATAAGTGCTCGTGCATCTCATCCATCTTGATATGTTATTTTTGCTGTTTTCTTTCCCCATCTACTATTTCACGAGTTCGACTACAACTGACATATATTACTGCATTCCTTTCGTTGGCTAGACTTGAAATGTTGGCTTGAGCTTTGCTTATACTGATAGTTAGTCTCGTTATCTCATTAGCTAATGCATCATACTTTAGAGATCTTGTCAAGCACCTCTATATTTTATTGTGCAGGTTGACTTATGGAATAGATGGTATTGGATGCGTTTCACAACAGCTGTATTCTGCTCTAACAAGTCTGCAGATGGGACTTACTGAAGATAAAATGGATTGGATTGTTGAGCTTAAGTAGTCATTTTAGTACTAAGCATAATCTTTGTGATGAAATCGTCTGTAGTCTGCTTTTTTATGCGAGAAGCTCTGAACGAGCTCATGACATCCAGATGTAAAAGATTGTTTTGTTATTGTACTATTTTCTTGACAAGTTTTTATGTTGTCAGATTCAGATATAATGCTTTCAAAATTCATATTTTATCTCGTCTCCTAAACACTTAATTTCTTTTCCACAAATTTGCTGTTATACCGACTCCAAAAACTAATGACAAACTAATTACTTGCGCTTGGCATGCACAAACAATTTAGGAAGCCCAACCAATATGTGCTTCAGGGCATCCGTGTAAGTTTTAACTCACAAATTATCCCATGTTATAAGTTCTATGGCTGTAGTTGACTTCACTTCTCATCTTTTCACACCTTTTCAATCATAAGATATGGCAATACATGCCAAAATGTCAATGAATTGTAGTAATATCACTGCACGAGATGCAATATTAGAAGATATTCTTAAGTTTCAGGGGCCAAATTAAAAGTTTTATTTGAGGCGATCAACTAACACAATCTCATAATTTATAGTGCTACACAAGAAACTGGCAACTGAGAACAACTAAATTAACAGAACATAATAATTTAAAAACGCTACAAAAATGACTGAGAACAACTAAAATTAACAGAACATAATAACTTAAAAACGCTACAAGACATCCAATAAGTTCATAACGGCAATTAGAATAAAAACGATTAAGCTCAAATCCACTTGATTTTGGCTCCATGGAGCATGCATTTGACTCAACATGTTATATAATTGAATGTGTATATTTGAGTAGATCAAGAGAAACGACTGAGAATTGAACAAATAAATAACCACGACAAGAGTAAAATAAAAGCCTAAATCTTCACATGCTTGATGCATCCGTAATCTATAGCATCTCATTCTATAGCAAAGTAAATGCCCAAATGCTTAAATCTTCACAATACTAAAATGGCAATATTAACAAGGAATTGGTACTCCTAAATAAACGATACAGCAAGCTTGTCCTCCCCTGGTTAACACTTAACAACATCCAAAAGTTTGAATTATCAATACATATGCAAAATGGAACAAAACTACTAATATAAGCCATCGGCACAACAGTTCAATTTTTGTATACTGTTAGCTAAGCCGATTAAACACAATAAGTCTAATGAAGCCACCAGATTGACAGTAGATACAGAAGATAGGCTCCAGAGGGTTCAATATGTACATCCAATCATGTTAAACGTTTTGCATAAACTCTAGAGGACTTACTGCATAAAAACTTGGCCACAGAACAAAACGTTTACTCCTTCACGTGCTTCAACCAGGAGGTGATATGGGGCCTTTTTACAGCAACTACTTTTTTATCTGTTTCATCATCATCGTCCCCCATCTTGCTGAAGGGAAATCCTGGCCTCTTCTTAGGGGTGGTGTCTGGTGCAACAGGTGCTTGCAAGCCCATCGTCCTGCGAAGCAGTGGCAAGAAAGCAGTAGGAACACAAGGAAATGCAGAATTAAGGAAATTCTGATCTTCAGCAGACAAATTCAGATTTTCAGTCACCAGCAGGTAATCAACTTCGTTTTCGTTGAAACCAAATGCAAAACCCATCTTGATCAATTTGCACAGGTTGTGAACGTGATCAGAGTCGTCTGGAGGCATCACTGCTTCGGATATTGCTCGAGCAAAATTAGTGACAAACTCTATGTTTTCGTGTGCGCTTATCAAGCTGGGTGTATGCAGGAGCAGTCTTCTTTTGTTCTTGTCCCAAACCACCATTCGCCGCGTTTCAACATGCAAACTCGTATTCAGAGAGGGCAACTGCAAGCTATATTTGGTATTCATTGGTTCCTCTGTTCCACATATTGACATGTCAAGGATAGATTTTGCCTTTCTGTGTCTTTCCGACATGTCTATCACCTGACTTGCAACGAAACCGAGTACTATTTTGATCAAAGGTCTTCCAATAAGGTCATCCATTGCTTCCAGTTTATGGAAGTGGCAATCCACAGATTCTGATAATCTTCTGATTCCAAGTCTTCTGCATATACCAAACAAGTTTGTAAAAAATAATGAACCACTCCCGGGAAACCACACAAATAATGGTCTTTCACTAGCTTCCGTAAATAAATTTTTTGAGTTGCTGGTCATCTGCTATAACACAGTAATTCTCTGTTTATGAACTTAATAGTACCAGAACTATCAGCAGCTGGTAACATCTTCAACTCATCTTTCAGCTTCTGAAACAACATCCATTTTAGTGACGTGTATTCCCAAAACGAGTTCAACTCCTTTTCAGTCACAGGTTTATCATCTTTACCCAATACTTCCACAGATCAAAGTAGCTATCAATACTTGGAATTGAGGGGACATGGAATGCCAATGACAGAAAAGAAAGCAGTTCATCGTTGTAGTATTTGTCAAGAGCATATAAACTATGAGAAAATAGGTTCTCCCTAACATGAACCACACACCTGGTGTGAATCAGCCATTTCTGACCATCGGTTGTGTTCACATCCGGTATCCACAGTTTTGGCTCCCAATTACCCTGATCACCTGGTGTCTGAATCTCCTCCATCCCAATTCTCTGCTGGACATCTAATTTCCAGTTAACTCTTTTCAAGAACTTGTATATCCTAATCACAGTTGAAGTTTTACTGTGGCGAGTCAGAAACTTGACAATGAGATCAGCGACTTCCTTCACACCTGACTTAACACATCTATTTCTTTCAAATGATCCAGCTCTGGAGAAGCAAGATTTTTGTAAAAGTGCTGAACAATAAAGGTCCATCAAACTCTTTTAGCTAGTATTCCCATTCGGAATCAAAAAGAAGAGCTTCATCTGGAGACTTGTAACCCAAGTGAGTTTTCAGCCATATGCTATCTCTTAATTTTCCAAGCAGATCTTCAAAGTAAGTTTGGTCAGAGGGTTTGATGCTCTCTCTTAGGACAGTGACACACTCCAATATTGAGATGGCACATTCTGCAATCACTACTGATGGGTCATTCGGTAACTTTAGACCTCTCGCCACAAAAATAGCCCCATCAATGAAATCAATGACTCGCCACAAAAATAGCTCCATCAATGAAATCAATGACAACACCCAGCAACTTCAGTTCACATTTGAGAGAGTACATCTCATCACCATAGTATGCCTCATCAATTAAGACCGGAAGATCGACAATTTGCGATAGTGTAGCCCATTTTTCATTGAATAAAATAGAATCAAAATAGAATCTGAAGCAGATTTGAATCCATGAGTAGTTTTCAACCACTTCTCTTTCATTAGGCAGCTGATCAAATCACATGTCTGAAATGGAACAGCATTCTTCAAACATTTCAGGGAATATAGAAGTGAATTTACTCTTCTGCTATCTAAATTACTTGTAGACAACAGTGACTTGATTTTCATAGTAAGCAACTTGGTCGCTGATTCAAGATTAACCATTACACCAATTTTCTCCAGTTCTACCTTGTATAACCTGATCTTACTACCATAGTAGGCATCATCAATGATCGGTAAAGGAGCAACTTTTACCAGATGATACCACTGTGGATCAAACAACAGAGATTCAGAGGGGCATCTAAATTGATAACTCGTCCTCACCAATGCTAGGCTTCTAAGCTTCTCCACCAAGACGGTAGCATCTGGCCCAATATGATGAATACTATTCTAGTAAAAACAGTAAGGCATCCTTAGTCAACTTGGAGAGATCTTCAGGAAATCTGACATGTTGAGGAATCAGTTTGCAAACTTCTTCAATAACCACAACAACTCCAAGCAGCTTGAGTTCATCAATGTAACTGTCGAATTGGCTCCCATAATAATCCTTGTCTACTACTTGAAGATCGGAAATTTGTTGGATAGCTTCATGAACATCACACATTGGTAAAATTGATATGGCTGGAGATGCATAAGCTTGATGTGTCTTGAGCCATTTACCCTCTTTTAGAGCTTTTAGGAATTGTTTGTCAAGCTTCTGATGGAATTTCAGATATCTCAAAAATGATAACAACAGAATCACCAATTCGCTACTCAATGCATGGGATGCACGAAGTTTCAGATTATCCATCACAAGCTGGCAAATATTTTCACCTCCAGTTTTTACACCAATAAGCAAAAGCTCACCTTTATAGGATCTGATTTTATCCAAGTAGAACTGTTCATCCAACAGCTGATAAGATCCTGAGAGCTTTTCCAATTTCAAACAGAACTGAATTCTCAGAACCAGCATAAAGACAGCAGTGTACGGGTGAATTATAGCCAGAATACGTCCTCATCCACTTCCCACTCTGAATGCTTGTAATGAACTTTTTGGGAATTTTATATTTTTTATGCTGTCTTTTGTTTGTTTGGCTGATGAGCTCTTCGGATTTCAACTTTTGGAGCCACTGCAACAGCAGCAAAAACTGGTCACAGGTGAGGTGACTAGAAGCTATTTCAAGGGCCTTGTTTGGAGGATATATATACAAGGCAAATCAAAAGCTTTACCACGTTCAACAAGGAATTCCAGTAGTTCCATTTCAGCTGTAGTCTCTCCAGCATTTTTAGCAGCTGCTGCATAGACTTCCCCCAGCTCAACATACTCCTCACCATAGTAAGCTTCATCTTCCTCAGCTTCATGCACAAGTTCCTCAAAGGGATTTGTGGGACCAAACAATTTTATCCACACCACTTGTAGTCCCAGGAACCAGTGTCCTACAAGAGAGACGTAACTTCCCAGATGCATCAGCTACTGGCATTGACTGCAAAACTGTAGAAATAGCATCAGCCTTTATATAGTTCTTCATGAATGAATGGTATACAAAATGAGCAAATAATACAGATAGTCTGGGGTCCTTCTTTGATATGATAAATCTGACAACTTTCAAACAATATTGAGTAACATCGGTAACAACGATGCCTATCTTTGATGTCAGCCATTTCTCCATAACGAGGCGTCCTTCCTCTTCTAAAACTAAGAGTGCAGAAACAAAGGCATCAGGACAGAAGAATACATTATTCAGGCACCCCATTTCCCGGTTCCACTTGCTTAGCCATACATGTTCTTGCATCCCCCAGACAAGATGAACCTTTTTTGATTCTCGTTTCAACTGCAAGACACTATAAGTTAAAACTTCCCCATTCCAGGATACATACTTGATGAGAGGTATGTTATTAAATGATCTGAGGGAGAAATCTTTCCAGTTGTCTGCAAGAAAGCAAAGAAGTTCAATAAAAACATCCATAGGAGCTCGGAATAATAGCTCACATGACTGGATGCATCTTGTGTGCCACTGATAGCTTCCATCAACAGGTGGAACCCCAAGAAAATCCCAAAACTCATCATACTTCTTGTCAACAACCGAACTATGCAACACAAACTTCCCATCCGAGGAAATAACATTCAATAGAAAAGTATGCTCCTTGATGCGGAGAAGTATCTCCCTGAACTTGGGCAAAATTCTTAAAGCATTAGTTGGCTGACAGAACCGCAGCTCATCATCTAAGAATGATTCATAAGGAAATATGTATTCAGACTGCAACAAAACTTGAATACCTTCTCGCACGCGATTGAGTTCTTTGGAAGGAATCACTTTTACTGGCAAGAACTGAAGCATCTGAGTGATAGGAAGCAAAAGAGCAGTTTCAGGGGACTTCATGAATGAAATAAACGCATTGGCAAAGGCAGAAGGAAACATGATCGAGCATACCCTTGTTCCACTTGTTGTCCATTAGTATTGCTTCCCTGGAAGATGCAAGTACAAAGTCCGCCGGAATAATAAATGGTAAATTGGTAACCATTGCAGTTGGCGGGTAGGCAAAAATTCCAACAGAAGTAGTTCCTCTTTTCAACCTTTCACCGAAAGGAAAAGCCAGAGATATTACCCATTCTTTTAAATCCTTCCTAGAATCCACAATGTTCTCATTCTTCACTTGGAAGACTTGTCTGTGGATATAATAGGATGGTGACCTTAGGCATATCTGCTTCTTCTTGAACAGAAAGGTAAAGTATGCGAGAATCTGCATTTTGGCCCCTTGAAGGAACAATATTTGTCTCACTTGAAATAGAAATTGCTGAAACTGAATCAGATGAAGAGGTGCTACCACCAATATCTCGCACGGACAACTTCTTCAACTTCTGCAAAGAAAGCAAGACTTCAGGGTGGAGTTCGCTAAGCTGCCTTTTCACAGCTAGTTGAGTCAACCTTTTCAGTCTTGAAAGGAAGAACGATTGTGGTAATTGGTACAACATGGTTAATTCCATGAACGGTTTCTAATTCAGTGATTATAGATCTTGTAGCAATCCACTCAGGTACAATATAACCTATGCCACAATCTGAGCTGGGAATTTCACTGAACCTGAATTTGTACCCCTTACTGAATATGTGTGGGTAGGCACTGACAAGGAATACGCTCTTAAAACCAATTCCTACACAATGATAACAGAAACAGGTTAAATATCTTGTCTAGCACAAAACTTTCAGATGAAAAAGAAACTGGAACTTGTAACCTAAGAATCCAATCAGATTCCATGAATTCAATTCACATCATAATTAGTGAGACATAATCGTATGGCAACATTTTTATCTAAAGAAAGTGCCTACTTGCAATTAGGCACTCTCTCCAAGTCTAATGAGAGAAGAAAGATGCACTTTCTTATAGAACTTGTAGTTGTATTATATAGAATAGTACAAGAAGGTTATAATAAATAATTAAGGAGACGCCAAGTTAGTGGCATTCGATGATATCAAAGAGCAGGTCTGAGACATATCACATAGAAGAACCGTGTTCAATCGCCCCATGCATGTCGTAAATAGCAGTGTAAAACATGACTATTCTTATCCCGAAGCTGATTTTTTTTTTTTTAAAAAAAATTCATGCAATTTTTTTTTTTAATAAATTCAATTTCGCGTGATATCGCATTCAATAAATGCTCTCACATTTGTTAAATGTGAGTTCCACTTTGACGAAAATCTAATTTTAAATCAGTATCCAAAAAGAATGATTTCCAAAACGAGTACAGAATTGTCTCATCATCAGAGTGAGATCCAAGGGAATTACGGGCCACCCTTATTCTCTATATTGACAATATAACCTTCATTTCTAATGTGTCTAAGATACAGGAAAAATACCTAAAGACATGAAGGAACAGAAACTGTCTCTCGCTACACATCTAGATGTGTTGTAAAAAAAAATAAAAATAAAAAAGGGAATGGTTGGTATCTGGGAAGTTACGTCTCTTTGTAGGAAACTTGTTCGTCTCTTGCCGTTCTTAGCTCGATTGGCCTATGCTGCAAAGTGAGTCAACATTTGCCTTAGACAGGCCAACCTCGTTGTTGCACACCAAGAGCGTAGCTGGAGCACCCACTCTGGTAATGTCCCGGGTCGTAAATACAAACTCAAGACTGGGTTTCACTCCTTCCAAATATTCATTGTCTTCTGCATTCTGAAATTTTAATCATATATGCACTCAAAATCATACTCATATTATTCATATGCATGGGGAGTGGGGTGGGGGAACACGTACCTGAATAAGCTCCATAAGGAAGTGGATGTCTTTGGTGTAAAGTTCAGAGGAAAGGTTATGAACGGCATTTTGGAGGTCCTGAGTTAAAGGGTTCGGCTGTTTTGCTCCGATGGAAAATCTTATTCTTCCTTATGTACTCTATGTGATGTCTTGCTGCTGCCTCCCTTTTAAGATTTTAAGATTTTCCAGGATGCTTCCGATCATCGCTTTCTACTTGAAGAACTCCTGTGTTTGCTTGATAAATAATAAGCACTCGTCTATCAAGAAAACAAGGGAGAACTCAGGAGTGGATGGTGAGAGAATGTATTGATGAGTAGTGACTATTGGAATAGTTGTTGGTTACACATTCCGCTATTTTAATTCTAAAGACATCGCTAATACAACCTGATTACATTGGATTAGATAAAAATTAATTCAATATTTTATTTATATATAGGGTATTTGGTCATATAAGTACTTACTAAAAAGTTGATCGGATAATGGCATATATAGCATAATTTAATTATGATATTTTTTTTAGTTTAAAATTTTTTAAAAATATAAAATCTGAATAATAGTTATACCACCAATACCCCTATAAATGATAATGAGGAGAGAGAATATTTATTAATATTAGGCCATTTCAATAAGTGAAACTATAAAATTAACTTTATATATAGATTGATGGGGTATTTTTCGATCACAAATTTTCAATCTGTTAATTATAATACTCGGTCCATACCCTTTAATAATAATCAATTTGAATATCCTATTGTTAAGAGTATTGATTCACTGAGTTTGCTGATCAGGAGATGAAGATGAATATTTAAGCTCTGAAATTAGCTATAAAGGTAAAATGTATAGTGTATTTTTTTTTTTTTAACTCAACTCTTTTTACTATTTAGTAACTTAAACATATGATAAATAAGTCAAATATATACTCCTTCTATTTGAAAATAATTATCATGTTTGATTGGTGCGCACAAATTAAGAAAATTATTAAATTATATCAATTTTATAAAAAAAATAGTTTAAAATGACTAAAATATCTTTTTATATTAATATCTTAATTATATAATTATTTAATACTAAGAGTAACAATTATAAAAATAATATTTAATATTTCTTACACATTTTTTAACATAATAAATAATTTAAAACAAAATAAATTATTATAATTATTTTAAATAAATAGAGTAATAAATAATAAGTTTGCATCTTTAACAGATAAGATGCATTACGTTGTTAAACGTGAAGGTTCTTTGCACTTGGGAGTCGGATTAAAAAAAATGACTGTCTTTATAGACGACTGAGATGTGTAATGCAAAGAACACTATTGCATTGCAAATTTCCGAGGGGAATAGAAGAAATTTTCTATTTTTACGGTGGTTATGGTTTGCATTCATTCTATTGCAACTTTTAAGGGGAATAGAACATCTGCCAAAATTCTTTTTTGATTACAAAAATCTTAAATGAACTCGATTTATGATAAATGAGATAGATTTTTTATTTATATTATTTAAAAAAATTTATTTTAATAAATTAAAATAATATGAATCAAGATGATACATTTTACCTACCATATATCGACAATTTTCCTTTTTTTTAAAAGTTGTATCGGCTTATAAAGGCTTCAGTTTGTAACTCCTGAATGAAAGGTGATGGGTTGCAGACAGTAACCTTTACTTTTCTATATTCCAACGTCAAACTTTGCAAGTTGGGTTGGATCGAGACGACTTCAGCCGGTTCGATCCACTTAAGTTATGGTTAAACTAAATGTCTTGTAGGAGTCCATCAGGCAACTATGCGGGCCAATATCATTTTGATAAAAACTGGGCCCAAACTCAAAAGTTTTATTCTCCATCCATTTACCAATATTCTAATTTGTAAATTGTAATAAAGTAATTAATAATCACTCATTTTTTATTACCAATTAATAAACGAGAATCAACAGTAAGTGGATTTACGTAGTATTTTTCTTTTTCTAATCGAGAATAGTTGGCGAATCAGTAGCAATGACATCGAAAAATAAAGATTTGGAAATTCTCGAGACATTGGATGCACTTTGGCATCATTATTTTACTCTAGATAAAGTAATTATTTAGTCAATCAATGTACTTTATCCAAGAAAAAGAATAAGAAAAAGTAGCCTTTAGATGCATAGAAAGAATGGCCAAAGATGGAAATTTTTATGTTGATAAGAAGTAATTATTGGCATGTTCAATAGTTGCTTCTCAATAAATAAGAATTTGTTATTTGAAATACAAGACCAATTTATTAAATAGAATGGTTCTCTTATTTTTTTTAAAATATAGATCCCATTTCAAATAAAAGACTCCCATTAATTGATGAGTAACTACTAAATATGTCCAATAATTGCTTAAAATTTCTCTCCAAAGACTCTTTCAGAAGAGATATTAGATAGTTGGCAAAAAATCAAAATGGAGGTGGACATTTCCCATCAGAGAGTGTGGGAGGCACAAAATTGAACACCAAATACATATGCAACTAACAACTGACTTTTGGCTAGAAATGAAATCTAAAAATCTCAACAAGTCAAAAGGGTGGCAATGACATTAATTTATAGTTTACCAGTTAATAAAGCAAACGATAAATCAAGAAATTCACACGAAGTTTTCAACGTTGAAAGGTGGAAAAGTATAAGCAGTGCTAATCAGTAGGGCTGTAAGCCACCAACATAATAAAATTCTCAATTCACTGTCTTTTGAAGGGAAACCACGCATTATTGACTACTTTGTGGAGGAGCTTTCCCATTCTGTATCTGGATGTATACTATAATCAAACTTTTCATTACCTAATTTTTGTGTTGATTATTGTTAGAGTTTTAAATAATTTTTATTTAAAGATTATGTATATATAGATAAAAGTTCAAATAGATTATCGGTAGATAAAAATTTAAATATTTCTTAAATTATGTAACTACCTTGGATATATATCCTAGTAGTAGGTTGTAATTTATAGTAGTACAATTTTCACAATTACTTATAATTTATAGTAGTGCATCTTTTGCGGTCCAACTATTTCATTACTGGCGTTTCTTGAATATTAATTGGAATTTATCATATTACCAGCACGCCAGAACTTGCAAAAGCCATGAAGTGATCTATTTCAAGTAGGATAAATTTAAAAAATGCTCTACAGTCTATCAATATATCCTATGCTTAAAAGAATCTATTTGTTTGGATATACTGAAAATATTTTTCTTAAAAATATACTATTGACTGAAAATTCTCAGTTTTTTTTTTCACTTTAATTACTATATAATGTTTCAAAATTGCTTTTTACTTTATATTTTCTCAAAAATTCTCTGGTCGATCCAGACAAACGTTTGCTCTGCAGCAATAGAAATTTTAAATTTATAAATTGTGATACATCATGATCATAAAAATGTAATTTTAATTGTGACAAGAAATATCATCTTGCAGACAAATATAAAATTAAAGTGTTACGAGAAATATATACATCTAAATAAGTTTGCGTACTGCTGCCATCTTATTTTCATGAAAATTTTTTGACTAGATCAATGTACATGTACTTGGTGGTCAGAAATTAATCACACAGTTCAAATAAGAATATTAATTTAATTTTAAAAAAAAATGAATTATATGAATAAATAATACGCACCTTAATGTATTCACTAGCTTTATCATTCTAGAATAAGTGTTCCAAATTGTGGCACATGAAGAAAATGGAAACCTGGTACATAAACTTCTAAGAAACACTTATTAGCATATAAATTCAGAAAGCTAATCATTGAACCTCAAACTAAAGAAAATTTAAATTATGGGCGTCAAGAAATTTGCAATTACATATAGTTGTCCTTCTTTGAATCTGAATGTTGATGGGAGACAAACGTTTCAATTTCCATCATAATGTTTGAGCAGCTAGCTATTGGTTGATTGGGGCGTTGGATGGTTACAGATCACATGGAGCTCAATTTTCTTCTAAAATCTAAATTCTGATGTCCCGGACCTCTCCAAGAAATTCCATTCCCACAAGTTGCGAGGGAGAAAAGAGAGAAAAGGAGAGATAATAGCAGCTGGAGACCCATGTCATTATTGTCTTCCAGTAGTCAAATTGCGGGTGTGTAGTGGAAAAATTGTTTGCTAATACTCCGATAATGTGATAAGAGTGGAATTTTTATAGTATTTTAAGGTTAATTATTTTAATTATTGTTATTAGTTAGTTCTTATTACGGAATTAGTAATCAAAATTTATTCTTTGAGATGAGAATTAATAATAAAAATTAATTCAGAAAATGATAAATATTCAAAAAAACGAGATAGAAGATTGACAAAGTAATAAAATGGAAAATTCGAAGTCGAATAAATTCGTCAAAAATAAATCCAATAATTTTTTTATTCCATATTCTACATACCTCTTAAATATTTATTCATTTTTTTGGCTTCCATATGATACATGATGGTTCTGATCTTTATGAAAACATTTTTGTGAATTAGTTCTATTTTACAACCTTCAATTTATATTTAATTTTTACTTTAATTTTAATCTTCAAATTTGATTTACATCAACCTTATTTTTAATATCGTTATCAAATTTAACGAATTCTTTACTCGTTCACCCAAAATATTTGTTTGTTCTCAGGGTATCCTAGCTCAAATTAAATGAATCACATAAGAAAGAAATGAAAAAAAAAACACTCAGATGGTAATATTGCCTGAGCTAAACTTGGTAACATTCTACAACAAATGTCAATCCATGTGCCACCTATTGCATCTTCATGATTATAAAGAATTGTCAAAAAACGAAATCGCGAACTTAGCAGACTTTGTTTGATAATTAAAGAGTTGAAAACAGCTGCCGCCCTACCACTTCTTCCTCTCAACTTCTCGATCACTAGCATAACTTATTGGGCATATTTAGTAGCTGAACAAAATAACATGTAATGTTTCCAGAGAGCAAATAAAAAAAAAAAAAAAAAATCTTATACGGGAGTTAACAAATCAGTAAGTAAAGGGTATCATACAATTTGGTCAAATAAGTATTATAAGTTATAACCAAATAAATAAGAGGAAGAGTTAACTAGTAGTAGAATTTTTCATTTACAATGTACATGACCACAAATTTTCGCCACCGTTCTGGAACCAATTCATTCTCGTCCGCTGAATACAAACACACAGATCTTGGGTTTTCTTCCGTTATATAAATTTAATATTTTGCTGAAACGTCCCGGTTTGCCATGAAAAGCAGGCTGCTAAGTTGCCTAGTTGATATCTATCTGGTTAAATTTGCTTGTCTTCTTATGGTCACACACTAACTTATTTAAATGTTTAATTCCGACAATGTGAAATTCAGTCGATAATATGACGTCCCTCTACAAAAAATATATACACAACATTTAGCTCGATTATTTTCTTTTAGGCATAATTTAAAAATTTAGAAAAATTTGACTGAATTGTACCGAATTGACTCGATTCGGCAGAATTATAGGGGATTCGATAAAAAACTCGATGAATATCGAGTTTCATCGAGTTTTAGATTATTTTCGATAAATTATAAGAGTAATCACGAGTTTTTATTCAAGCCAAGTTTATTTAACACTCAAAAATAGATAAATTATTTATAAAATTTAGAAAGTTAAAGAGACTCATTTGATATATGAATAATATGTGTCTAGAATCATATAAAAAAATTAAAATTTTAAACACTTAATGCTTACACACTTGCATTTTAAAACATTATGAAATAATATAAATTCCAATAATTCTGATAGAAAAAATATTCTTATGCACATCTAGATGTGTATAAGAGACAGAACTCGAATAGATGTGTATAAGAGATTTTTAAGTCGATTTGAATTTCGAGTTTTTAAATATTACTTTTGGGGTCTGTAGAGGGAGCAAGTGTGTATGTGTTGGCGTTATTAACTCAGTTGCACAAGAAGTGGATTTCAAGAAATGATCGAAAAATTAGAATCATAAATTTTCAATCATCTATTTAAAATATTCACTCCTCATTTCAGATTTAGTAAAATAACTTTTCCTGTAGAGGAAGCTGGCAAATTTATCGAGAAAATGGACGATCAGGATCAAACTCTGAGTTAATCAAAATGAGATGGTGACAGTTAGCGTGTTTGTTTGTGTACGTCCGAGAGTGAGTTGTTTGGAGGTTTTATAGAAAGGGACAGTGAAAATGAATGTTTGAATTATATGATAGAGATTCTAGAGTAAGAACAATTTTTTTTAAGACAATAAGAAAACACTCAAGTCTCCTCTTCTGGCACTCAAATTCCTACCATTATTTTATGCATAAAGTTTCTATCTTTTTCCCATTCCCTCTTTTTGAATTCCGGGGATTATACCATCCCATGTCTCTCCTTCTCTAGCTATTATACTCTCCTTTTCTATAGCCTAGCTACCACTATATAAATAATCACAAAAATCAAGAAGCTGTAATAGTAAAGACATCAGAAAAACTAACTAAGCACTAAAAAAAATATGGGCAGAGCTCCTTGCTGTGACAAAGCCAATGTGAAGAGAGGCCCTTGGTCGCCAGAAGAAGATGCCAAACTCAAAGCCTACATTGAACAGTACGGCACTGGTGGCAACTGGATTGCCTTACCCCAGAAAATAGGTAACTAATTTGATGGAGTAATTTTTATTAATTAATTAATTTCTTTTTTTGGTTAATTGGTTTCATGGATCTCATCTTCTTGAGCTAAAACATCATGTTATATATAATATAGGTCAATTTAAGAGATGTGGAAAGAGTTGTCGGCTGAGATGGTTGAATTACCTGCGGCCAAACATCAAGCATGGAGGGTTTTCAGAAGAAGAGGATACCATCATTTGCAGCCTCTATATGAGCATAGGAAGCAGGTAATTATTATTTTTATTTTTTTGTTGTAAAGAGAATCAACAGTGCATCCGCATCCATTTGTTGTGACTATACAACTCGTCATCCGTAAATGTAGACAAGCAGATAATTACAGTATTGTAGCTCATGTATAAGGAGACACAATAGATGTGTAAATTCATCTGATCTCCTTATAAATTATTACCTTTTCTTATGCCAAACCCAATTTCAAAGAGATTGAACGTGCCATATTTTAATATTAATGTGATGTTGAAGGTGGTCTATCATCGCGGGACAGTTGCCTGGGAGGACAGATAATGACATCAAGAACTACTGGAATACGAAGCTGAAGAAAAAGCTACTCGGCAAGCAACGTAAGGATCAAAGGGCTCGGTCAGCTAGTAGCTCTTTGAAGCGAGAAATGATGAATAGGAGAAAAGAAAATTTCATGACTACTACTACCACAGAAGAAGCCATTCTTGTTCATCCTCCTCAGCTCCAGCAATCACTTGCTCTGCCTGCAGTAATTCAACAGCAAGAATCGCGTGTGGATGATCAGACGGTCAACATAGGAGGAAAGTTGTCTGATGATCATCATCAATCAAATGACCACAGCTTTAACGTTAATCACAACAGTTTATACTCTTGTGACATTTCCTGTATTGAAGGGCAAACTCATCATCCCTTTTAAACAGCTATTTGGTAATTGCAAATAGTAATAATAATATTCCCTATTACGGCGGCAGCTTCCCTTTTGAGCTTAATGGGATGGAATATTATTACAGTAATTCTCAGCAATTGGATAATGTAGAGAGCTTTTCTGGGATGGATATGGTTAACAGAAGCAGCATAATCAGCAACACTTCTCCAGAAAATACAAGCTGGGGGAGAGATATTAATTCTGTCTTGTTTATTCTCCTATGGGCTTTATTTTATCAAATATGCCAACAAACTAATCAGCTGGAAGATTGCACCCTGGAAGAATCCAACCACTTCATGAGGATGCAATTACAAGAAACTGCATTACAATAATAAAAATTAATTTTCTTAGCTTAATTTAGACATTCAAGGCTTTTTTTTTCCCAGTGTATTTCGTAACTGCACTCGGAATATTCGTTAATTTTGTTTTGCATGCCTTAAAGAGACTCTTCGTTGTTTCTTGAATTATGAAGTTCTTGTTATTTTCAGCCATAGCTTTTTGGATTGCACACAATTTCTGGTTGATGCTGAATAAGGACTAAATCATTTTACATCATTAATAAGAAGCGGTTAAATTAGTAATTATCTTTCACAGTGTTCCCCCGAATCCTCCATGAAAAGGCAATATTGAAGTTGTAAAGGTGCTTACAGATTTTTGGCAACAAGTCAATGGCTTTAGTATGTAGGGTATCCAAAACTGGCAGCATTCATTATAACTTAGTGTTTTCTTCATAACTGTTTATTAAATAAGAGGAATTATAGTAGCACTAAGCCCAATTGCATATAATGTTGATTGAAATAACTAAACCAAATTGTATTGAAATGACGAATCAGGGATGGTTTGTCGGTTTTAATGGTATCATGTCAAGCCTAACAACATGCAGTATTCTTCACGTCCTTTTCTTTTGGAATTATTCCATCTTGCACCATAATGTTTTTTCTATCAAATTCATTGCCACTTTTGACAGCCTTATCCATTGTTTCAAACACATTGCTCCTTCCTATTGTTAGATTAGATGTGTTCAAAAGAAACTAAACTGAATCTCTCCTTTTCCTTTTTTTATATGAAAACATCTTACCAACAAGACTGGACTTTGTTATCATGCCAAGTTATATATATATATACTCAAGTATCAATAGTAACACACACAACTTAAAAATCGGGCCATAGATTTTTGCTTGCTTGCTTGTGTTGTGATCATATGAATGTTACATCGGTACCACTTGATTTACTGAAGGGGTATTAAAGATTTTATCACATGAAGTTTGGACCTACTATTGCATACGAATTACTCTAAATTCTCTGTCAGCACGAGCCTTAATGGCTATATATGCAATATATTATAGGTTTATCGATGACTTACTAAGCTCCAATCATCATCTCAAAGTCAGATTACATTATATTTAATCAATTTCATTAGACCGATTAACGTACTGTTGGGGCAAATCATGAATTAAAATACATTAGAAGTAATTATAATTGTCTAGAAAATAGGTGAAATATATTGTCTCGGTGGACGAAAATACTGGACGTACGTGAAATTAGCTCCCCCTCCGCCTTAATTTCTCTCATACTTTTAGCTAGTTATAATTTTTTTTTTTTTTAATGAAGCATATATGAGAGGAATGAGAATGTTCTTTTTTTATTATTATTATTATTTTTTTATTTTAAAAAAAAAAAAAAAAAAGAGTGCGAACTTCATTTATTATTGTCACTTCATACCCAAACAACTATTTATATGTCTGAAAATTACAAGAATTAAGCTAATACTGATATTATCTCTCGCAATAACCAAATCACAACTCACAAGAGGCATGTATAACTTTTGCTTCATTGCACTCTACATATCTACATGCATGCATAGTTTCATTTCCATCAAATTAGAGAATATATATATATATATAGATAAAAGAAAAAGAACCGAAAGGACAAAATAAGGTTTGGCCCGGTCAGGAGTCGTGGGACACACATGCAGTGAATCACACACATTGAGTGGCATCAACTTGCGTAGGATGGTGAAGTCAAAAGCAGAAAAAAGATTGAAGAACTGTGGCACAGACGTCAAAAAGCTTAACTGCTTCCTCATTCGAATTTTGAGTTTATTTGCTTTGATGAACTCAGGTATTTACTCAGTCAACCTCATCATATTCATTTGCTATTGGATACGTAGTCTTTTTGATCATATAAGTCGTATAAAGAAACCATTCAAAACAATGGAAATTAATAATAATGGTTACTTCATTCAATCCATCTTTCTTTAATTATACTCCTTAATTAAGGGAAAGTATTCGAGTTCTTGCTATTCAAAACTGTTGTGTGTGCTTTGATCAATATTGATGCTGACAGATACCAAACTAAACGTCAGCAATACATATATACTGACCATTCTAATCAGAACCGTTGCTAGTTTTTACAGATCATAGAAATATTATTTAGGATTTTTCTTTTTATTTTTTTCACTGAAAATGTTTACGGGACATTGGAGAAGATGAAGTCATTTGGGATTTGGAAAACCACCAACTCTATCAACTAAAGATTCTCTATCCTATTTCCTATCCCACTATCTTATAAACTTATCCCGTCGAATTAAAACAATCTTAATTGTTCATTAGATAGTAAAATAAGATGTGGGATAAAAATTAAGATAAAAGATCCTTTAACAACTGCATCTCATTTTATTTAAGTAATGAACTTGATAAAAAGAAACTATGATGTCTTAATGCCATATAAACGATGTCTGAAAAATCTTACCGTTCAGTGTCTTGTGTTTATTTTCTTTCTAATTCACTTTGTATTGTGTACATGTATTCTACCATATATATAGCTTAATTAATCTTTATTTGTATTATGTCCAGGTTAGAGAAATTGTTTACTTAATAGAACAGATGATAAGAA
Source organism: Cinchona pubescens (assembly GCA_025175665.1). Classification (NCBI taxonomy): domain Eukaryota; kingdom Viridiplantae; phylum Streptophyta; class Magnoliopsida; order Gentianales; family Rubiaceae; genus Cinchona; species Cinchona pubescens. The sequence continues at coordinate 570,044 of JANKKI010000002.1, read as the reverse complement.
ATTAAAGGATAATAATGATGCCAGAGTTAACTACGAAAATAAAAAGGTAACTGTTGTTTAATCACCCAAATTTTAGTGATCTTTCTTGCTTGATTGACTTCCATTATGTGTTTTACCATTTACTTTAATCCCGTGATGGTTGTTTCAGGTATCAGGAAATCGACTTTAATCCCGTGATGGTTGTTTCAGGTATTAGAAAATCGACAATGAAATCCAATTTAAGTGATAAAATACTTTACTTATGATATATTAATTATGAGGTTGAATTATTAAGGGTGAGAGGGGGAGTTATTTTTTCTTTAAAAAAAAAAAAAAAGATGTAGCAGGAAATTAACTCAATATCTTTTCCCTTTTGCTTTGGCTTCTAATTTTTATAATTTTGGCTGGTCCAACTTATTCTTGTTTGAATCTGTTGTTGATGTTATTTGATATTGATAGCTGATCTTCTAATAAAATTAGGACCACTTCTACCCAGTCTAACACCAGAACAAACTCCCGCGATTAATTTAGTTAGAAGAAGAGATTAATTAATTAACAATTGATTTCACATCACTCTAAAATCTTTGTTGACTTAATGTGCATCTATATATTTTCTTTCCAATCTTATCATTTAAGGTCAGCTCCTAAATAATTTGGATCTTTGATTAAAATAATTCAATGGTCATTAATTGGTTGCCAGTCAAGCTAAGATATATTAAAGAATTATGGGGGACAAAGATACATAGTTTGGAACATGGCGATCGTTGCGGCGACACCTGGTTAGTGATTCTTGTGATTTGCTTCTTTCATTCTTTTTCTGTCTGATTTTTTTTTTTTTTTTTCTGGAATTTAAAAAAGAAAACCGGGATAGGAGGAATTTTTAACAATTAAACAACAATATATTACCTTCAGAACCATTTTTTGTAAAATATCTCATGGGCTTTAATGTACCTTTCTTGCATTAAAAACTAAAATGAAATCGATTTGATGTATATAGATATATAGCCCTTCATAACAGAGCTATCTTATTAATGTAAACTTTAGAGTAAATTAATATAATAATAGTATAATTTGACAGGTTCAAGTGTAAGATCAAAGTTCATTTTTAAAAAAAAGAAAAAGTTAAAAAACACTTTACCTCCCTAAACTAGGTAAATAATTATATTTTGCCCCCCTAAATTGAAGAATATACATTTATACACTCCCCCTTCTTATTTATCCTTTAAAAAATTTAACGCTATAAAAAAAAATCTAGTTAAATGACTAAAATATTTTAGTATTATATTTTGATTTTTATGTATTTAATTTTAATGTTTGATAGTTATAAAATAATATGAAAAAAAATAAATTATAATAACAAATTAATATCTTTAACTTTAAAAAGTGAAGATGTAAGATAATATTGAATTAAATTGTATCTAACGTTGCAAATTACACAAGTTAAACAAAATATTAAAAGTGTAAAATACTAAGAGGCATAAAAAAATATAAAAGTTTTATAAAAAATATATTGTCACACAATACCTTAATGAAAAAGTTTTAGTAGAAAATAAGCTCATTTGATATTTGTTCTACCACTATAGTTGATTTTCAAATTTGAAATAACATCATATGAACTAAAAATTTAAATAATAAGGACCAATGTATTGAAATATATTTTTCTTTATTTTTTAAAAAATATAATTAAATCACTATCAAATAATTAAGGATATAAAGTGCTGTCTCTTATATACACATAAAGAGTGATTATATGAGGTTAGACTGGATTTTGTTAATAATTTTAAAATTATTAATAGATAAATAGTATCAATGGGGGGCAAATTATATATTTTTTTAATTTAGGGGGTAAAATGTAATTACCTTTCTAGTTCATTGTTCACGGCAAAGTGTTGTTGACCTCAAAAAAATCGGAAGTTTATTCCATTTGCACGTGTATGGAAAAGGCCGCTCCAATAGACTACCAAACCAGGCCCAACAGATCGAATAAAACGCATCCATGGGCTCCAAGAGAAACAGCTGGAAACAATACGCAAATAAATAAACGTTAATGGGCTCAATAGGGGGTAGAGATTCTGAATTATATATATTGTCATAACATTGCATATTTGGGCATATCCATTCACAGTGAAAAGCCGTGGGCGGTGGCCATGTTCCAAGACGAAAAATATTTCATTTGGTTCGTAATCCAAGTGACAATTCACTTACAATTTAAAATGACTAAACCATCTCAATTTTTATCTCACTACTTAATATAAATTAATAAGAAATGCACATCTAATGGGCGTGTAATTTTTTAAAAAAAAGAAAATTATCACAAATTTCAAAAAAATAAAATAGTAGAAATACTAATTTATAAATTAAAATAATATATAAAGATAAGAGAGGAAAATTTAAGAAGGGAAGTTATGTGAAATAAGTTACATATAACAAATTAAAATATCATATAGGAAGTGGGGAGGGAAAATTTGGTAATCATAAAATGACGGAAATCAAAATGTCCCTTATACTCTATATATATAATATAGATATATATATATATATATATATATATATATATATATATATCCGGTCATTGGATATTGTGATAGATAGGATGTGAAATAGATCCTTAACACTTAAAAAGACACATATATCGTATATGTTACTAAAAACAAGCCTTCTCTTGTAATCTTCTGTAACACCTCGAATCTGAACTAATTCAATAACTTTTGAATCGAAACAACATATTTAAAATATTTAAATCAAATTGTTAGTTGTTCAAAATTCAAAATGTTATATATAATATAAATCTTTTCTTCCTATCCGATATGGATTAGCATTCAACGCTCCTTAAGGCTTTGAGTCATCACAATTCATTGGACAATTGTTGATTGAGCAAGATTTTAGAGGTACTTCGTACAGGTTTTAATGATGGAGGTGACTCCTACATCATTGGCGTAGTCTCACCCGTACAGAGACCATACGCTCGAGATTCGCTATCAACTGTAATACTTGGGGTGAGTTGGCCCAATAACTTTTAAATAGAAATAACAAACTCAAAATATAAGATTCGTTCTGATACTAACTATAATATCCGAACTTGGGCTAGTTATACAAAATTCGCTCTAATATCAACTGAATACCTGAGTCTGAATTGATCTAATAACTTTTAAGTAGAAACAATAAGTTAAAAATATTTAAGTAAAATTGTTATTAACTAAAAGTTCAAAGTTTTATATATAATACAATTTTTTTTTCCTAATTCAACGGGCGATAGTTGGTCATCACACTTTAAAACAATGCATTAATAATCATTAAAATAATAGACTAATAGTGATAAGAATCCAATATGACGTCTCTAATTCTATTAATTCCAATGTTGTTGACGATAAAAATATCTTTTATAATCCACTTCACTGTATACTTGAATAATGAAGGATGATAATGTTTTATTTGGTTAAATATAAGTAATGCATGAGCAAATGGTCATGAGTACAATCCATGCTCATCCATAGGTAAAATATAAATTTCATTACCTGAAGCACCACAAGAGCACAGGTGAGAAGTCACCATACATGAACATTTCAAAATGCACCACTGAGCACGGTCTATTACAACATGATCAATAAATGCTTAAAATGTTATGAAAATTCTATGATCCGTTAAAGTATAATATTATTGTATTTTATATTAATATTTATATAATATAAATTTTAAAACATAGGAATACTGATATATTAATGAAATCATAAAATTATCCAAAATGTTCATTCTGGAGAGAAAATTAAACATGATTTTGCAAATTATGTCCTCAAATATTTGATTTATAACCATAATTATTAAACCGGCCCGATCCGACAGTCGAATCGGTCGACCCAGTGACCGATCATGAGATTGGATTGAGTTGCACAATGATTCTGCGGTTCAATCAGATAAACCGAAAACCTCTAGTTGAACCGCCAAAGCAACCGGATTTTTGGCCAAAATGTGAAATACTCCAGTCGCAAGAACTCGAACCTGGGACTCTAGCATGCCAGCAGCAACAATACCATCGGACCACCTCTTTGCTATGTAATTTTTTTAAGATGTGTATTATTAGCATCATTGTGTCCGATCAAAAAAGTCTCATTATACACTCTAGATGTGTAAAGATTAAGGTTGTAATCATTTCATACATTTAGAATTCATCTATGTTGTTTTTCTAGACAAACATTTTCCAAATAATTTTACTAATAAAATATTTTCTAACAAAAATGATTCTATATTAACCTTACAATTTTTTTCCTAAACCTTTATTATTATTATTAAACATACAATCATTACAAATATAAATGTATTTTTAGTGAAAAAATAATTTGTTATATGTTAGATATACATTTTATATATTTTATTGTAATTACTTTAGAACTACATATGCATAAGAATTTAAAATTAATTATATCAATCTTTTTTCATCATATTAGTTTTTAAAGAAATTAAATATTTTAGAATCCATTTACAGTAATTAAAAGTTTGATATAGCATTTTTATCAATATTTTTATCTATGTCTTTTATTTATTACATTGAATTTATTATATATTAATAAAAAATATTTTTTTAGTGATCTACCGATTGAACCCATAATTCACCAATTAAACCAGTAACCTATTAATCCACTACTCTTACTGGATTCTCCACCGGGCCGGATTCTAGATGTGTATATGACGTAACAAACACAGGATAAGGACGAGAACGTTGGTTTTGTATAATGGAAACCCGATCCCCGGGCACGAAAAAGACGCAAAGACAATGACAATTCTTACCGTCAGAGTCTTCCTCTTTTTAAGTAGGGACCCTGGGATGATGGTCATAGAAATTTGTATTAAAACATGCCTAAATATCAACTCCTATGGATTTTTTTTTTTTATTTCTCTAAAAAGGAAACTTCTTAACTTTCAATGTTCTTTATCACACCAAAAAAAAAAAAAAAAAAAAATAAATTTACAGCAATGCAGACACATATTTACACAAATTTTGCTGTGCATCATGCATGCAAATTAGATATCAAGATAAAGGGAAAAATCTTTGCTATCCATTTTTCATCATAGACGCATGTTCTTTGTCTAGTATATTTTTTTCTTAAGTATTTTCCAGACGCTTTTTTTTTTTTTTTTTTTTTTTTGGATATTTATCTAAAATTTCCTGCACAGCTTAAAAATTGGACACCGAAACACATGATAACTCTTTCACCAATCCAAAAAAAAAATAAAAATAGAGAAGCCTTGTTGTTGTGCATGGCTAATATATTCTTGCACCATGCCTTCACTTATTCGTGGAGTATTATTTAGCCGATGAAAACAAAGTAAGAAATTGGAATAGAAATCTATCCCTATTCAATCATTGACATAAAATCTCTAAGAGCAGAACAATCTGTTTGTGATGGACGAGGGTCCGTGTAATTAAAATCCTGGTATGGGTAGTGCAACACGGTTTCATAATCCTGAGACTTAGAAGGCGTCACGTTCAATTGGCCATTGATGTTCACGTCAATTGCGAGTAAATAAGTGAGTATTGATCACAAAGACACAAACAACAAAGGAATATATATTAAGGGCACCACATCACCTCACCCGGCCTCGATGCTTCTTCAATGTGAAAGCACGCGGATAAACTCTACCTTCAACCCTTTCACACGCTCGATCTATCAAAAAAAATTGTGCAGATGTTCTCTGTTCTTCACCATGTGCTTTGATCGATCATTTCATGTGAAACCCACATGACAACCCATGCCACATACCCAAAAATGGTCTTGTCCTGCCTGCAACTCTACATAAATCAATAACGGTCACCATTGCATGCAGTTGAATATCCAAAGAATTTTTACTCTTCAATTGGGTTGGATTAGACAGAAAACAGGACCATCAAAAGATTCAAAATTCGATTATATGTGTTCTTAATCCTTGTGTGGTGGCCGATATATAATAATCACAGTAAGTCGTTGAAATATATTACGTGTAGGTGGCTTATCTTAAGTTTGAAATAAGATGAGTAACCAACTCCTCTTATAAAACTTTTTTCTACCAAATTTTTTACTTTTTCCTTTAAGTCAATCTCGAGATATTGTAACATATTTTCATGTTAATTTGGATTGTAATTAAGAGGAAATTTCCTGTAAATGGCGAGATATTAACAATCAACATTGGTGACTAAAATTTCCAATAGAGTTGTCGTCACTTGTCACTGAGAATATATATTAACAGTCTAATAATGTCGTAGATTGTCTAAGTAGTTGGCAGGAACAATCCCTTTAGTCAAAATTATTGATGTCCGAAATTGTCTACCATGTCGACCTGCAAAAGTAATATATTCAATTGCATGCTTATGACTTCGTATTAGGCAAGGTGGAAAATTTCTCTACTCTTTGTGGAAACTTTTTATACTTTCCTAGTTACTTCTCAGTTAAGAGATCATTTCCTTGCTACAATATTATTTGTAGGAATTTTGAGAGTCACCCCTTCACATTGATCTCCATGGCGAGAAATTTAGAAAAACAAACTTGACTAATCCATTTATGAAATGATATAGTATATATTTCATGAATTAAGGATTATCTCTGTAATTAGCAAAATTGACCCCATACACTGGGATATTCTAATTGTTTCCCAGTTGTAATTTTGAAATGTTCGTGAGAGTATTATTCAATCGGATATGGTTGCATTTCTAAGAAAATTGCTAATATTCCAAGAATAAACTATATTGGTCCTAGCCAAATATTCCCATTGGATCTGAGGAACATATCTTTGTTGAAGAAGAATAATCAACTTCCTAGTCTTGTTAAACTAGCCTTTGCTCAATGCGAGTACTTGATTAATTTCCATTGATCAAGGTGTGGAATTGAGATAATGACACATATTTCAGCATTTACAAAAGGAAATTATTGAATTTAAAAATTAATTACATGTAAAGTTTATATCAAAGTCTTAGACAAATCCAAGTCTGCAAGAGACTAGTACAATACATAATCTAGTTAAGCGTTTGTCTTGGTAATTAACTTCTGAAGGGTTGATTCAGGACAAGGTTAATTATACAGTGTTTTACGTTCATTTAGTAGACAAAAAATTTTGTTTTCTTTTTGACATTGTAGGAAGAATAATTTCTTATTCTTAATCTTAACTAGTTATACATTAACCGATACGAAAATTCATTTAGCGGGCAAATTTAATTAGTTCCCTTCAATTATTATCATATATTTGGTCTCATAGAATATAAATTTGCTTCATTCATTTTGTTCTTGAGATGATTTTAGCTGACAAATGCATTGACAGAAAATGTTTGGCTGGTCCCACACAAGTTCTAAATGTTGAAATATTAGTACAACAAATTTTGCATTGTCGTTGAAACTAAAAATTCTCGATGGTGATAGTAGAAGCTGGAACCATCGTTAATAGCTACACTATATGCAGTATGAGATTAGTCATCCTCTAATTGCAATTATGTAACCTAAAGTTAATACAATGTACAAACTCGTCGAATCTTAAAGGAGCATCTCCGGTCACCAAATTGTAACAAAAGCAAGCAGACCCTTGGGCACATGTTAATAGTCAAAAAGAACATGGATGGATACAGACCAAAATTCTAGTCTGTTTTATTTTAGTCAGTACTCTTATAATTCTTTTCAATAGCTACCTAACTCCTCACATGAACCAATTTTTAATGCAATATCTCAGGAAAACAATAGTAGAATTTAACCCTTCACATGCAAGTCTAAAGATTATTACCTAGGGCTATTATCCTAATAATGTTACAAATTAAATTATAGTGGGACGAATTTTATAATTAAGAATGAAAAGTGTCTAAAATTAAAATTGAGGGTGCATAACAAAAATCAGACATAAGTTGAAGGCTACAAATTAAAATTAATCCATGTTTTTATTATCGATATAATTAAGAGGTAGTTAAATGATATGTTGAAAGAGTCTTTGTTATTTATTTCATAATATGGAATGAATATTTTAAATAGATGAAAAATTGAAAAAGTAATAAAACTCCTACTTTATAAATATCTTATTAACGATAATACTCACTCAACATTAAAAAATAAGTAACGCAAATTTACTCATATATGCGAGTCTCTATTAGGTGAAAACAATGGTACCGTAAGAAATGCACATGTCACCACATGAGTGAGTTCTCCTAAATGTGTATTAAGAGACAACTTAATCTTATACACATCTTCATCTAATGTCTATTAATGACTTTTTAAAGATAATGATATGTTCCCTCTTTAACTCACACAGGAGGGGCCATCATTAGTGAGATGCATTTGGCAGCAAACATGCGTAAATCCTATAACTAAAGATAAAACACTTTTTAAAACTCTTAACTTTATTAAGGTATTAAAGTTCAAAAGAGTTGAACATGAAGATTTCTTGCACAAAATCTTCCATTTACGTAGTTAGTGACGTTTTACGGCTAATCAACTTTTAAACTTTTGCTCTTAGTCTTTTCCTCTTATCTTTTTGTTCCTTGGCCAGGAGAAAGATAAAAAAGTAAGTTCCCCCCTCTCAACCCCTCTCATCCCATAAAGTTTAAGGAGAAATTTTATATCAGTCAACAGTAATTATTGGGTATGTTGTTTCCATCAATTTATGTACGGAGATGATAATTTTGAAGTAGATGACCCATATTTCTGAAAATAAGTATTCCAAATGTCAGTATCCTATTAATTAAGTATCAACTACTAAATATATCCAATAATTACTCATGATCAAAATAAAAATTTTCAAATCTAAGGAATGCTATTGGAAACCCTAACACAAAAAACTATGAAGAGAACAAATTCATTTTTGACTCCTTCTATGTCCGGGTCTGACCCACTTACAAGAACACTACTCATACGGCTTAAACAACGTAATAAGCACTACTACTAGATACTAAAAAAAAGTCGGTTGACTTGCATTTTAAATATTCAAGAACCGGCCAGCGTCCAATGTCGGCATAATTCTACCCCGTTTTAGCCTGTAATCCCGCCGCTGGCATGAAGCATTCCCACAGATCTAGATCCCGATGACATTAAGGATACTACTACTATTGCATGCATTTTAATTATCACGTTCACTCACGAATATATATACTTCCTTTTGTTTAATATTTTTAGATGGGACTAATTTGATTTTGCACCCTCAACTTTATCCAATTCTTGCTTTATATTCCGAATTTTAATTTTGAATATTTTATACCCATAACTATCAAATTTGTCACACTTTAACCTTTTTTAATCACATAAAAAAAGTTAACAGAATCTTTATTTTTGTATATAAATACATTATTGTATATCTTGCTGAATTTGTCGTACACAGAAAAATTTCGTTAATTTATTAGGCGGTGTTAAAAAAGGGCTAAATTGAGATGAATTTGAGAGTTTGGGGTGTAAAATATCCAAAACTAAATTTTGTGGTGCAAAGTGAGAATCAAGTATAAAATTAGTCCTTTCGAATGTTGAATACTCATGAGTTAAGAAAAAAATACAATTTTAACCCTCAAAGTTTGGATCGTGATCCATCTTGGTCCCCAGAATTTCAGACAAAACACACCAAGCCTGTAAGAGGACCAACTATATTGATTCTGTGACAATTAAATCGATTCTATCAATGGACAATGCAATTTTAACCCTCAAAATTTGGGTCATAGTCTATTTTGGTTCTCAAAATTCCAAACAAAATGCATTTTGGTCTCAAATTTTTTAATTTCTACTAATTTAGGACAAATTTAAAAATTTTATCAATTACAGAAGAAAAAAGTCATGTGTATCACACAAAATTGTTAAATCTATTTTGGGACATAACACTTTCTAACCGACTTCAAAATTACAATTAATACAAATTTAGACTTGTATCTGAGACTATCAACGCCTAACCATTTAACATTCATGTATATCAGAAGTGTTATAATATAGATGAATGGTAATGGTAATGGGTTATAATACTCCCAACCAATTGGTTGGGAGCTAAGATGTGTATAAGAGACAGTATACCCAAAGAAAGAATAATAATAACACAATTATAATTCATTATGAATAAATTAAAACAAAATTTTAATTCAAGATTAATCTTTAATATATAATAAAACAATAATAACTCACTTTTTATAATATAATGAAACTTATTTATTGAGATTAATCTTTGGAATACTTGCTGAATTTAGTGTAGTAAATGAAAATTTAATATTTAGCTGCAAATATTGAATAAGATTAAATGATCATTAGTTCAAAATTATATTTCATGTGCTCATAATTAAGCAACCTCTTTATAATATTTTAAAATTATACGACGACTTTTTATGTTGCTAATATTTTTAAATATTTTAAAATATTAATCAACGATGGATTTTTCCATCGTAACTGTTGTTCTTAGCTTATTTAATTTGTGGTCTCTAAATTTAGAAAAAATAAATTTCTATTGCTAAATTATAACTAAATTTATTAACCAATTTACCGATAGAAAAATTCGTTGTTGAAATTCCATCAGAAAAATCATTGTTATATTTTCTTGACGAGACATCTTTTGACAGATGGATCCCGTCTACAAATTTATTTGTAAATCATTTAGCAATGAATTTTTATAAAAAATCGGTTGTTAAATCCATCATTAAATGGGTTGAAATCGATTAGAAAGTGTTATAATGTAGACAAAAATTGTGACAGCAAAGCCAAACATTTATAATTAGAGAGAAAAAAGGAAATATAGTAAAATGGGTTTAAATCAGTTTCATGCAGATTATATCCCAAGATAGATTTAATATAATTTTCAAATTTATCTTAAATTGGTAGAAATAAAATCTAGATTGAATATTTAACGCATTCTGTTTGAAACTTTGGGGATAAAAGTTATATAATGACCCAAACTTTAAGGGTCAAAACTGCATTTGTCCACTTTTAAAAATTGAGATTTAAAGCACGTGACTTTTCCATTTGTAGTTAATAAAATTTTTAAATTTGTTCTTAATTGATAAAAATTAAAAAGTTTAAGAACTAAATATATTTTGCATAAAACTTTAAAGACTAAAATAGATTACAGCTCAAACTTTCTTAAGAACTAAAATTGTATTTTTTTTTTTCATGAGTTAATTTAGTCAATGTCTTGCACACTAAAGTAATTAATTTCGAAGGAGTAAAAGCTGTGAAAAAGAACGAGTGTCTACGAACAAATAAAACATTTAATTCCGAATCTGATCATCAGTAGTACATTACATTAGATGGTTTGAACAATTCGAGAAGATATCATCGAAGGACTCACAAGATTTTTACAAAAATAAGGAAGGAGAAGCCACTTCAAATCCACATGGACCGAGTGCGCTCTCTAACATAAAATAATGATACAAAATTTGTTAACTCTCAACATCTCAAATATTGAAGAGAAAAAATAAAACAAAATTAAGTAAAAAGTCAAAATGGATACGTTCGCACAAGGCTTATCGTTCATTTTCACAGTCATGAGACGATAGCCGAAAAACCCACTTGATGAGAGACTTTCGTGCTGGATTAATCTTGTTTGAATTGTGATGATGACTTGGACTGTTGGGAGATTTTGTGGCATGTTGTTCTTGACACCACAAATGCCTTTATCCGTCGCATTGCGAGGTTTAGTGTTTCTTCTGACATGTTAGCGAAGCAAACACGAAACCAGCCGGGTTCCGTACAATGGCATGAAGATCCTGGCGAGATGTTAAGCCCAACTTCATATACTATTTTCTTCCAAAGCTCCATTTCCGCTTGAAAACTCGTCGAGCTTAAGAGATGCCTCATATTCACCCAGCAAAATAAACCCGAATTGCTTTGAAGGCAGCTGATGCCAGCCTCCTCGAGCCCTCTAACAAGCATTGCATGCCGCTCTAGATGTGTATAAGATTTGAACATGATGAATGTAATTTTTTGAAATTTTTTGTCTGTAGAGCATGGCTGAAAGGAGATATTGCAACAGAGAAGAAACCAATCCGAAGCTCGACATTTTCGTTGCTGCCGCTACGACCATGTTATCGTTGGAATAAATGGCTCCAACTCGAAAACCGGGAAGTCCCAGATCTTTGGAAAGACTATATACTATTTTTATGAACTCTGTTCCAAACTTCAGTGTTCGTGAGATTTCTTTCGAATAAAACCTCCATGACACTCACGAAGCTTGGCGAGTTAAAAACGGTGCCAGAATATATTTCATCACTTATTAGATGAATACCCTTTGCAGTAATGAAGCTGACTAGAAGATTCAATTCTTGACGGCTCAATGTGGTTCCCAGTGGATTTGAAGGGTTAGTAACCAAGACTCCCTTGACTCTGAGATTCTGCTTTCGAGCGAGCTGATAAGCTTCCTCAATTGCATTTTCGGTAATTTGGAAATTGTTTGAGCTTTTGCATTGAAATGGAACAATTTCAACCCTGGTTCTCCACTTGAGGTCCCTATCAAATCTGTATTATTAATTTGTGCAATTCAAATATTAGACTCGATTTAATTGTCACACCATCAATATTGTAGTACGTACTATTATGTAATTAAACAATTAGGAACTAATCGAGCTGCCTACGTACCCTGGATAGTAGGGAGTTGGAAGAAGTGGAATGCATCGCCCCGATCAGCTAAGCAGAACATTAGAGTTTCATTAGCTGAAGTTGCTAAGGCAGTTAGTACTAACTTATTTGAATCAAAGGTTACTTTGTTTCCTCTAATTTCTTCCATGAACTTACTAGCTAAAGCCTGCATTAATAATTAAACATCTCATAAGCATTGGAGTAATTGAAACTTAATTAAGAAAGATTATCGTTTAATTTTCTTAATTAATCTAGATGTGTATACAATGCTTAATTAATTACCTTCTTGAAAGCAGGAAGGCCATGATAATCTTGGAAAAGAGCTAGTTCTCTAAAAATAGATTCCCCATTTCTCTTGAACCCACTTGCGTCTGGATTTTCAGCAAGCCACGACTCCAGTAGATCAAAAGAGAGCTGCAGAAAATATTAAATTAACACGAGATAATTAGTAAGAGGGAGGGACATTTTTGGCGATATATATTCAATTCACATGCATGTTGCGAGTTGAAAAATTAATTAACTTGAAAACATCCTTAATGATGATGACTAATTATAATTAACTAACCTGATTCTCTGCAAGACCCATCTGAATAATTCCTGTCGGATTACGATCCTCATCGTATGGGTTCTTCTCATACTCCTGCCATCCCAGGAAGTACGATGAATCTTGTCCGTGGGAATTGCACGTGGCTTTTTTCGACAGCATCCTCATTTTAATTACTCTTCGGCTATGATAATATCTTGGGACAACGCAGTTTTTGCAGAAAAAAATAGCCCAGATTAATATTAGTGCCAAAAAGAGGAGAAATGAACAGAATATCATTATACAGAGAGAAAGGAAAGAATTGGGCAATTGATGGAGGGATTGAAGATTGATGTTGAGGTTGATATTGGAGGAGTGAGATTTGGGAAGGTTGGTTGCTATCTGGGCATATTCTGAATGCATTTATGTAGGAGGTTTGGCCATAAAGAAATTGCACGTCAGCACGGTAAACGAAATTATAAATTCTTTTCTTTTCTTTTCTTTTTCGATTTTGGACGAGAGATTTTAATTAATTAATTTTCTCAAATGCCCGACCTGTCTCCAATTCTGCTCATGTCATGTCATGTAGTATAATGTTGACTATCAACAACACCATGTGTTCCAATTCCACGCGCTTTACCCGCTACTAATTTACTTTCTTGCCTCATTTGTTTTTGCCGTGTGAGCTAAGCGTTCCAATAGTATTGCAAAAGTACGAGGGGAGGTTTGTTAATGTTAAATTTTGAATTGTAAATTTTGAAAGTATTAATTGTTGAATTAATAAATTTATTTTTGTTTGATAATCAATTGAATTTAATTTCTGAATTAAATATGTCACCTTATACATGTATTAATTTATTATAAATAATTGTCATATATGCGTAGAAAAGAAAATGAATAATTAAGGATGGTATAAATGTATATGAGAGATAATGTGTGTGTGATAGGGTATGTATGTGTGTGTGAGAGAATTTGTGTGTGATAGAGAGTGTGTATGTGAGTGAGAGAGAATATGCATTGTGTGTGAGTGTGTGTGAATATGATTATGAAAAAGTATAAGAGAGAATGTGTGTGAGAGACTAAGTGTGTATGTGTGTGAGAGAAAGACAATGTATATATGTGAGGAAGTGTGTATTTTTGTGTGTGAGAGAGTATATGTTTGTGTGAGAGTGTGTGTGAATATGTGTGTGTTAGACTATGTGTTTGCACATTTATTTAAAATTCAGCAGATTAAGTGAAAATGTTTTCACTTAAAATTTTGAATACAAATTAAGTAGTGCTTAATGTATTAAGTGATAAGAGAATTCTGTTATCAAACATGCTAAATTTAAAAATCTCTTAATCAATTAATTTTCAGCATTAACTTGAGTTATCAAACAGACCACTAGAAGTATAGGTTCCTAAACGAAACGAAACGAAACGAAACGAAACGGAGGAACCTAATTATTAGGTTGGTGTACAAAAATTAATATATATATTTTTTTTGTATTAATATTGTTCAATTATATAATTTTTCATTTATGAGTAGTAGCTAGCGGTAGAGTCAGGAACATGATATTAGAGGGGTAATTACTTTGAAGGATATGTGTATATCGAAAGAGTAATAGTAATTTTAATGTATTATAAATAAAAAATAATACAATTATAGGATCTGAAAATATTACATGCTAAGATGTGTAAATATTATTCTTAAATACTTTTAATATAGACTATTTTTCAATTGAAAAAATATTTATAGTGCTCAATTTTAGACAATATGTACTTGAAAAATAATTTAAAATGAAAATTATATGTCTACTTTATGTACTGAACAAATTCTTTGACTTTTTTTTATATTTTAAATGAGATTTATTCTTAATTTTAAATATTCCATCGCTTTTAATTCTATCATTTAAGAAATTTAATTTTTTAAGTCAATGTAAAGAAAAAGACAAATTTGACAAATTTTAAGGGTGTAATTATATGATAAAACTAAAATTTTAAAAATTTTCCTTGGCTCTTCTATAGTTTTTTTTTTTTCAAAATTGATGCAAATGTAAGCTCCTTCCCCTCACTTCAACGTGACTCCACAGTTAATATATCACTAAGGATAAAGTTAAAGAAAAGACTCGTTTATTATTTACTTAAATTTCTAAAACGACAAATAATTTAACATAAATAGTTTGTCTAAAGCAACAATAAAATGGAACACAAGAATAATAATTATTATTAATGTTTTTGTATTATTACAATGTGGATTTTGCTAGTAATTTTTTGTATGTTTCTCTTTTATATAACAACAGAAATAAGAAATGAGTTTCGAGCTTAATATGTAGCGAGTTTGAAACTAGCTTTCATGCAAAACCAAAATCTTGATTCTACTTTCATTAACTTTAATTGTTGGGAATCTTCAAAAGTATGTGAAAATAATAAATTGGGGCATGTTGATAAAACCTTGTAGATTTGTATGAGAGACTCAAAGCCATACTGTCGATAAATGAAATCTTTTACAATGGCAAAAGTGGTAACAAAGCCCACCCATCTTGGACCTTTAGCCACGCCCTGGAATCCACGTGTTCTCCCCCGACTGCAATGGCCCATCTCTTACTTCCATGTCGGCCACTGATTCTCCTTTCTACACCCAAGAATTGAGATAAAAATGGAGTAGCAAAGTTGCAGTATATTTTGATACTCCATATTTCCAACTCTAATTGATACCAAGAATGGCTGCTTTCCACAATAAGAAATCTGATTCATCAAGTTTAAAACTTTACAAATTAAGTTTGAACACGTTTACTTCTCATTAAAATAATTAAATATATTTATATGATAACTTACATGTTGGACTTGTTTAAATTGATAACAAGCTCTAATAATTAGTTGTAATGTCTTATTTTCATAATAAAATTTGAAAAATCGAAGTAGTGCAACAAGCTATAATTAGTTAACTTTTCATGTATGTATGAATAAACCTCTGTACTCGTACCATAGTTACACCTCACAAGTCACAACTGACCGAGGAGGGTAGGCAACAAGAAAATAACTCCGTGCGGGACCGTACTCCTTTTGAGCGTCGAGAAAGAATGATACAGATTGAATTGCTAACAAAGATAATAATGCGCCATCTGGTTTGAGGTGTATAAAAAAGATCTCTAACAACTTTGGGAAGATACCAATAAATTTATATATGCAACAAATGGGCGGTGTTTTTTGAGGTTAATTACATAAAGGCATTGTGGAGAAGATTAATTACCTACGCAAAAAGAGTAAAAACAAGGGAAAAAAACCAACAACATTAATCGGAAACTTTCAATTAAGGAAATTGTAAAAATGATTGTCATTCCTGTGCTGTAATAATCTCCCTCACCCACAACCGAGTGCGCCGTTTGTATTAGCCAACTGATTTAGCAAAAGTGGTGGTCCTTATATCGTAATCACCGACGTCGGTAAAATGTACTAGTAATTACTATTGGCCTTCACTTGACGTTATAAGAAAGCCTTTTTTGGGTTAAAAATAAAAAATAAATGAATGAAAAAGGGCACGAAAAGAGACCCAAGATCTATATAATAGTAATAAGAAAACTGGAACAAAATAGAATAGCATGGTAGGTGATCGTAGAGTCTCGGCGCTCCCAGATTTGGAGGCCTCTTTCATATCTTTTTTGTCTAATATGGGAAATTCTTCCAAGTAGAAAAAGTGAGGGACAGCTCATCACAGTTAACAATCTCTGATTTCTTTTGAGTTTGAGATTTAATTGATTTTCGATATCCTTAATTACTTGATCAAAAAGTCACATCCAACACCAAACACCGCCACCAGGACCATAATCCTTTGCATTTTTCAGACGCAACCACTGACCAGTCAAATTACTAGGTTGATTTAATTCAATAGTAATACCAAGATAGGAATATCACATTCTGTTCTCTCACAATTATCTACACATTCACACGTCCTAGAAAACTATATTATCGAAAGAGTTTTTATTATAAAAAATAAATATATAAATATTTATAAGAGTCTATATCTCGTTAGAACATTGTCGTACCTAATCTTTCTATTTTACTATCTTTAATTACGCAACATACATTTGCAAAGACGTCAACGTTTAATCACCGCAGAACAACCCGACTGTGGAAACGACACACAAATTTTACTGATGGTATGGTGCAAAAAAAAATATACATTTGATTTTCTACATGGAATTTTGACTTCTGCGAATTTTCTTTTCTGAAAAATTGACCTCTGCAACTTGGTTTACATTTTCTGAACAGGGTTCCCATGATCTTAGATTTTGTCGATATGGATATCCGCTGTCCTCACGTACCAATTACCATACTACATGATTTAAAAAAATAATAATAATAATAATATTTGAAGATCTTAGCATGTAATTTTTTCCAAACACTAACTTGTTTTATTTTTTCTTTTTTTTTTGGTAAAACTAAATTTTCATTTCTTTTGACCATAGCATAGTTCAATCTTGCAAGGAATTGACTTTTGAAATAGCAAATCTATTCTAAAATTTCTTTTTTTAGGTAATCATTTTAAGTTAGAGTTCATCATTCCTAAACTGTTAAATAATGAAATTTTTTTATACCATTAATTATAAATCTATACACAGTGTAAAACTAATTTTCTTTATTTTAAAAATAATTATGTAACATACATTTATACCGATTGTACAAAAAAATTAGATGTGTCCGTGTAGCAAAGATTAACTTTTAAAGTTATTAACATGATACCATCTAATTTAGAATATAAAGGATATGAAAGCTAATTGATCGAGAAAGTGTAATCCTAAAAATAGATTTAAAAAAAAAAAAATAGAGTAATTAAAAGTATTTAAGACCCTCCTAAACTAATGTAGTGAAGATGTTATATTTTCAACAGAATTTCATGTATGAACTTAAACATGCATTATATACAATTTAATAAGATATTTATATCATTATATAGTTATTTGTATATAAAAAAAAATTCAATATCCTAAACTATTTTTTATATCTCCATCGTGAATCTTTCCAAACGGGTAGTATTGAAAATGAATACAGGCCAGTCATGAGGTGTCGAAGTGATTTCATTTCTCTTTCAAGTAGAGTTGAAATAAATTTGGATGGCGTGCCCAAACCCCATCCTCATGAGACATTCATTAATAATTTTATAAATATTGAAAATTTTAAAAGAACAAATTTGAGCTCAAATTAAGGCTTATTTGTAAAGAGACAGATCTATGGTCCTACTTACCAAAGATATGAAGCAAACTATAGTCTCAATTTGTGAAATTTAATTGATTGATTGGACTATCATGTTAAGATTTATCATGGGCAAGAAACGACATGTCGAAAATTTTTAAATTCAACCGGTCGTGGAAAATTTTGATACCAAAACAAATTTTCCTTTCAAGAAGCAGCAACTTAAATATCAGTTAGTTTGGAAACTCATTTGAAATATAAATACCCCAGATGTTGCAATTGTCTCTTTATTAGATTTTAAAGTAGATTAATTTCACTTGATGCACAGAATAATGCATACGACAGATATAATTGTAGGACTTGTCCACCAACATACTATCAAACCTCTAGTTCAAATCAAGTTTCCTTTGTTGTCATCAAAGTGGAGAGTTATTTCAATCCCATTTTCCACTCTGACAAAATGACAGTTCTATCAAATAATGTTCTAGGACCACTAATTTTTGTTAGCACGTACAAGGGCACAACTTGCTACATTCTCACAGAAATCTAGGCGCAAATGCAATTATACGAGTAAGTTGCCCCGTTTTTTTTGTGGAAAATAAGGTCAATGTGTCCATCTTTTTTTGCACGACACGTAATTTAACAAGCTTTCCCTTAATGATTATTCTTAGCTATATATGTAAGTATATGTAAGAGTTATTATTTTGAAACATGCAAAAGGATTTCTGGCCATTAAATAGGAAAATAGCAAACTATCGATCCTCTAGCTAATTCTGTCCTCCCTTAGATAGTTGTCACAAGTAGGACTTGACCAGACTTGTTCCTAAACCAGATACAGGCACAAATGAGGAGTCCTGAAAATAGCTTTATTTGAGATATTTTACTTCAGTTTTTTTTTCCTATGGGATTGTTAATTAAGCATTTCTTATGAAATAAAATGGATTTTTAGAACCTGAAAAATGATAAGAAAATAAATGATTGAGAGGGGACCAAGTGGTCTGTTGTAGAAGAAGGGTGATTAAGGCATGTGAAAGCCTTGTTTAAGTGCCCCCACCATACCTGGAACAGTATAAGAGGGAGGACCATATGAGGCCTAAACCCAGGGTGACAACCAACATGATTAGCACATTTAGTCCCATCCCTCTCCCAGACTTACCCAGGACCGAGTAGACAGTTGCAAGTAGCCATAGGACCATTTGCTTCCCTCTCCCCCTCTTCAATGGTGTAGGCCCTGACCGCCCCGATTCCTTCTCCGGACCCTTATATATGGTAAAGGATTTTTTATTCCACTATTTGCTTTAATCTTTAATTCTGCTACGTGGATCTTCGCATTAATTACGTGTTCTATCGTAGTCATACTTATAAATTAAAGTATACAAGACGAACTTTCAAAAAATGTGACAAAAATTGAAAGCATGTAAAATGTGAAATAGAAAATTTAGAACGCCTACCTAATCTTTTTCAATTCTTACCTATTTATCATTCTTCTTTCAATTTAATCAGCATAGTATAGTCGGCTCTAGTTTGAGATCAAGAATATCTATGAAGTCTAGAGAGACCGGTATTAGCTGACCAGTAGGTCAACGAAAATTACACTTCAGTATATTAGTTGAATGAAACATGGATACAAGTCAAGAGCGAAACTCAAAGTCGCCATCTCCATGCAGTAAACAATTTAAAATTCTCGAGAAATAGTTGACTTGGAATAGAAGTCATGCAAGTCGAAATTGATACTTCATGAGTTTAGTCAGACTTTTAAGCTCTTACAATTTCAGTTGGTCTATTTATGTTTTTCAAGATGATGAAAGTTCCTGGAAATTGTTTGCATAGATAGAAGCCGCAGAGTCAAAGCTGCATGCCGGCCAGAATTTGAATAGATAAGACCGAAATCCATCACTGACAATTTCTTGTTCCGTTAAGTAAATGGTATATATGAATAGCTTTTTGTTCCTTTTCAACTAGAAGAAAATTCAAAGCTTGAATGGAATATAGGTTGCACGCTGCGTTGAATATTTGCGATAACTTTCGAAAAAAAAACACAAGACTATTAAATGCTGAAATGGGGTCAAAAAGTATAAACAATTCTTGTATTTTGACTCGTGAGAGGTTTGTGCTTTATCTTGGCAACTAGTATCAAAATAAATCATTTTACACATCTAAATAATTTTTTTAAAAAAAAGAACCAAAATATTTAGCAAAAAAAGTATAAAGAAAACCATATTAGAAAAAATATTTATCCCCGGTTTAATTCATGATTATTTCTTTCCAATGTAATTAAACTTTTGCAGCTATTATGTTGTAACCAATGTAATTCCACTGTCAGTTTTATGGAATCATTCTATAACATAATAGCTGTCTCGTATAATATTATATACTTTAAGAACTTATACTATACAATCTTTTAAAATCAAGGGAATAATAGGTTCCTAAAAAAAACGTTAGAATTTTCCCGAGTTTAGTTAATGGAAACCAAACCATGGGTACTCGGAGCATTAAGTTTGTAATGCTAGTATCATGTAGTAATTTAATTTGTTTTATTTTGCAAGTTCAAATTTGTTTTATCTAAATTTGGATTAATGCACGTTATAATTGGGAAATTCCTACTACTCGCGGAATGAGTAGTAAATTTTTTTTTTTCTATACTACGTGTGAAGGAGATCTCTAACCATCTCGCCGGCCATCTCTATCGCAAAATCCAGTTTCCTGTTTAAGATAAAAATTCCGTTTCACATTCAGATGGGTAGAAAGACTAATCCTTTATATACTAAAATTTCGTCTGAAGATTTTTCACTATTCTTTGTGTAACTTCGATGACAATAAAAGATTGAATTTTTAAAAAAATTTCTCAAGTGCCTTATTCAAACATAGTACATGATACGTACGCAATATACGCAAATTTCCATCACACTCTGCCGTGTTTACTTCTTATTTCTGACCCTTCAATCTACATGTATGAGATCTTAATTTGACTTCTATTTACGTTTTTCAATCAACAAACATTTGTAATAAGATTGACGAAAAAATTCTCCAGCATTCTTACATGTGGTACGTGTGCTTTTTCGGGTCTCAGTTTGAGATGATAAATTTCCACAAAGACTCCTAAACAAGTAATTAAAATTGTATTCCTCCTCTGGTTAATTTGCAAGATGATGTCGACACTCATATAAAGATGTTCAACGATCATGCCTGACAAGCAATGTTTGGTAAATTTGATGTTAAAAGGACTATATGCTAAGTTACCAAACCAATTAGTAAAATGTCATGACTCTTGATCATATCTTAAAGCAAGAGTTTTTTTCCTGTGGTTCTTTGAAAAAGTTCATTGAAGATAACATTGAGAAATTATTCTTGTACAATATACAACAATTCTTGGGGAAAAAGAAAAAAAGGAAGGAAAGAAAGAAAGAAAGGATGTTCTAATCTAAATTATCTAATTGCCTGTTCTCTTATATTGATGTACAATTATTATGCGCTAGTGTTGTGCAACCATGCTTGAATAATTAACAATAAAGTGTAGTTTAGATGGTATGATTATGATTTTTCAATAACTTAAATGATGGGTTCGAGTCATCAAAGAATAGGTAGAGATACACACGATAGATGCTTTTTTATTTTTATTATTATTATTAAAAAGAAAAAACCATTCTTGAAGACCCTTGAAGGTGAGTTTCATTTATGATTTGAGGACCAACGAAATTAAACTAGTGTTATTGGTCTTGCATGTAGCTTTCAGACCAGTTAATCTTTCGTCTACATGTCACTGGATGCGTCGTCTGAAGTAACAATCACGCATGTATGTAGCACATTCACACGTCAAAGGATCTAATTAGAATTGAGAGATTATACCAATAATGCTACATTATAATCAAATACATCACACTCTCAACTGAGCCTCCATACTACATTTGCCTTAATAAGTTAATTGATGGATGGGACTTCTCCAGCTAAGCTTTGAAAGGGATAATCGTTAATCATTAAATATTCTTCAATACTCCCCAGGTATTACTAATCTATCAATTTCAACAATTCAATTAACACCTCTGAAATGCATCGATCGCTATATATGTTTAAGAGCTTCAAGTCAACTATTTTTCATCGGAAATGGATTATTTGAGTCCGACTGAAAATAGATTAACAATTTTATACTCACTTTGCCAACCTGAATTTGGTACCATCAAATGTTTATTCTTGCTATTTAGAAAATGAGTTGTGGTCTCCTCATGAAGATTTAGTTGACATTAAATTTGTATGCCCACAAAACATTAGAAAAATAACACAAGATAATAATATGATGCACAATAAATTAAAAGTTAATATCTGAATTCTGATAATTAAAACTTTAATTAGATAATTTATCCATAAAATCATATAATGAAACAAATTTTTTTTTTTTTTTTTTTAAGGGGTGTTAAATCATAAATGGTTACTCAGTCGGGAATGGGTGCAATGGGCAAATTGGATGCATCTTCTTACGTACGTGAACGGATTTTGATCATGCATGCAAATGTATTCTGGACAACGTAAAAACATATGTTTCTTTGTGCTGCCGCTTGGGAGGCAGATGGCTTTTTCCCAGCGAAAGATGGCAAGGCGATGGAAGATCCCTTTGGGCTACATGTCGTAGCTAAAAGCCAATTGGCCACAGCTAACTCTTGCTAAAAACAAACCCGTTTGGTTTAAGAAATTATTTTTTCTTTCTGGTCATTCAGCTCTAGATGTGAACTAATTAAAATTGTCATCAACCAAAAAACCTCAGGCACCAAGTTTTGGGAAGCAAGTGTTTCCCTGGTACTTTTAATTAGTTCCATTGGTTACTTATAACATCTAGGTTTTTTATTAGAACAGTTGCAACTTGTTTCCTTTTCTATAATTAGATCTGATATTTTTTATAAAAAATCTGAATTTCATCATGAATTCATGATGAGCTTAGGCTGATCAACTTGTTCTATAAGCCTTCTATTTGAATATTTCCAAAGCCCTTATTCAAAATCAGATGTCATATCTTGTTTAGCCCGTTAAATTGGAACAACTATAGGTTTGGACCGTTTGGTTAATAATTAGAATAGCCAGCACTTCAAAGTCGAGTCTTAAGTTGGAAAGGGCAATGATGTCCAAGTTACGGGCCTGACCTTTAGTCAGTGTTGCAAAAGGTCCATTTATCTTCCTATATTTCTATTCCCATGGGCTTTTGTGCTGCCTTCGATTGTTAAAACAACAAAACTTAGAATTACCTAGAACATCCATCCTCTAATTCAAGATCTTCCTCATCTCCCCAATATATGATTGCAAAAGGTCGCAAATATTAAGTTTAAGGAAAAAATATGATTTTGATTTTAATTTGATCTCTTATGTATTAAAATAAGTTAATTTAATTTCTCATCATTTAAAATGCATGTTAGCTAATGTATGGTTTTTAACGAAAGATTAGACAAATTAACAGCGAAATTTATGTAAATATCAAGTGATCGCGAAAACACAAACAATTTGAGACTCCCTATATTTATTTATTTTTTCTTTTCTCTCATTTCTTAACCCTAATTTTTTCCTATCTCCTTCAAGCAGAATCTTCAATAATAGAAATTAAATAAAAAAATTTGTTATTTTTAGATTTTAAACCTCCAATCACTTATATTTAAAAGCCACGTGGTGTTCATGTGATCTTAACTGTTTATTTGTTCAATTTTTTTATCAAAAATCTATATTGACTAATGTTTTAGAAATTTGTAATACATAAAGACTAAAAGAAATTTGTGATTTTGTCGGACTATTATGCTTAGTATGAACCAACCCATATCAGCAATATCCATCCACAGTTACTTGGGCTAGTAATTTTCAAAATGAACAAGGAAAACCAATCAACCCCAATATAAGAGGTGGCAATTATGTCCAACGACGAAGTGTAATAATGGTTTTGCAGCCCGTCTTAGATGAACCAAATATCATGGAGCCTTCAACATCTGCTTCCGCCAACTTTTGAAAACATGTATTATCCAAAGAAACCTCTTGACGGGCAAGTACCTCCACACTCTGTACATCAAGTCCCTTATCCAACATTCCACCTACCTCTCCAATCACTTCATCATCCTCTACTCCAAATGCGGCATACTTTCCGACGCCCGGAAGGCCTTCGACACCACCCCAGACCCAAATGTTTTCTCCTTCAACGCTGTCTATTGCTGCCTACGCCAAGGAGTCTCTGCCCCACATAGCCCGCCAACTGTTCGACCAAATTCCCCAACCTGATCTGGTTTCGTATAACACTCTTATCTCTGCCTATGCTGACCGCGGGGACACCGTTCCTGCCCTTCAACTTTTTACGAGAATGAGGAATATGCGTTTGGAGATGGATGGTTTCACATTTTCTGCAGCAATCACTGCTGCTTCTGGTGACAACAGCTTGATTAAACAGCTGCATTGCTTGGCTGTTTTGGGTGGGTTTGATTCGTATGCTTCCGTGAATAATGGTAACCTTAATTACGTGGTATAGTAAAAACGGCTTTTTAGACGAGGCCAAGATGGTATTTTACGGGATGGGAGAGATTAAAGATGAGGTGTCCTGGAATTCGATGATTGTGGCATATGGGCAGCACAGGGAAGGATCAAAGGCCCTCAATTTGTATCAAGAAATGGTGCGCAGGGATTTAAATGTGGACTTGTTTACTTTAGCAAGCGTTTTAACTGCCTTTACAAGCATGGCAGATTTGTGTGGAGGGATTCAGTTTCATGCCCAGTTGATCAAAATGGGGTTCCAGCAGAATCCTCATGTGGCAAGTGGTTTGGTTGATTTGTATGCAAAATGTCATGGTAATATGTCGAACTGCAAAAAGATATTTGAGGAAATTCCTGATCCTGACTTGGTCCTTTGGAATACAATGATTTCTGGGTATTCTCAGAATGAGGAGTTCTCTGAAGACGCAGTTGCTTGCTTCAGAGAGATGCAAGTTTCTGGCCACCGTCCAGATGATTGCAGCTTTGTTTGTGTGCTTAGTGCATGTTCTAACTTGTCATCACCTTCACTAGGGAAGCAGATTCATGCTTTGTCAGTCAAAGCTGATATCGCATCGAATCACATTGCAGTGAATAATGCTCTGATAGCAACGTATTCCAAATCTGGAAATCTTCAAGATGCAATAAGGGTTTTTAATCAGATGCCAGAGCATAACAGTGTCACTTTTAATTCAATGATTGCAGGTTATGCTCAGCATGGTTTGGGGAAGGAATCGTTGTTACTTTTCCAACTGATGCTTGAAAGTGATATGCCTCCTTCTAGCATAACTTTCATATCTGTTCTTTGTGCGTGCGCACATACTGGAAAAGTTGAAGAAGGTTGGAAATACTTCAAAATGATGAGTGAAAAATTTAGGATACAACCAGAGGCAGAACATTATTCATGCATGATTGACCTTTTAGGCCGAGCAGGCCAGCTGAAGGAAGCAGAGAGATTGACTGAGACTATGCCATATAATCCTCGGCACCTTTGTTTGGGGGTCTTTGCTTAGGGCCTGTAGAACACGTGGTAACATAGAGCTAGCAGAGAAAGCAGCCAACAAGTGTCTTCAGCTGGACTCTTCAAATGCAGTTCCATATGTGATGCTTGCACACATGTATGCCGGATCTGGCAGATGGGAACAAGTAGCTAAAGTTAGAAAACTAATGCGAGATAAGCAACTAAAGAAGAAGCCAGGGTATAGTTGGATTGAATTTGACAAGAGGATCCATGTATTTGCGGCAGATGATAGTTCGCATGCAATGATAAAGGAGATAAATGATTTCTGGGAAGAGATGTCAGAGAAGATGAATCAAGCAGGTTATGTGCCTGATGCAAGGTGGGCTCTGGTTAGGGATAACGGATCAAGTAAAGGTGAAGAGGAGACTAGATTGGGGCATCACAGTGAGAAACTCGCAGTTGCATTTGGGTTGTTATCGACTAAAGAAGGTGAAGCTATACTAGTTGTGAAGAACTTGAGGATAATGTGGAGACTGTCACAACGCAATTAAAGTTATATCTGAGATAACTGGAAGAGAGATTACTGTTAGAGATTGTTACAGATTTCACTGCTTTAAGGATGGCAAATGTTCTTGTGGAGACTTTTGGTGACTGCTGTTGATTCAAGAATGGTAAACACTAAATATGTTGAGTCATCCAAGTAGTTTAAATCTAGTACTCAAATAAAAACTGATCCTAATCAAGCGTATCATTGCCGAATGTCCTTGTATTCATTGTATCCAGCAAATCATATGTTTATATACTTGCTGAAATGTGACCCTTCATCTTGTTTTGCAATGTCTATTAATGACGAATATTTTGGAAATGTAGAATGTGTCGGTCAAACCCCAATGAGGAAGCTGCTAAAACATTTGCACCATTTATTGAGTTGAAATGAAAATTTTCATTCATCTATTGCATGATTGGTGGTATACACATTCTAAGCTTGCAAGTGAAGCAATATTCAGTTGCATTTTGCTAGTGTGACGCCATGGAGTAATTTGCTCCATGGTTTCTCACTGTCCTCGCCCTATATGCAAGGACGTATGTTCAGTATTCTTGCATTCGTGCAAAGTAACGTTGAATCCATTTGAGGTGAGAATTAAGTGATTTCATAAATAGATGTGGCAATTAAAAACTAGAAAAGTTCAAAGGAATCATGCATCTTCCCTTGGGAAAATTATCTCAATAATCGTACAACTATTTCATTAAAATTAGAATAGTCTCTCAACTTAAATTTTAAATTAATTAGTCCCTCGTCTAAATAGTTGTATCTAATTTAATCGCTAAATAGTGGAGCCGCTCAAAGCATAAATTTTTTTAATTGATCAAAGACAGAAGCGTCAATTCACCTAAACTGATACTTTTAGGTGTTAAATCAACACCCAAATGTCCTCCAATTTTTTATTAAAACCAAATTGATCCCTAAACTAAAAATTTTAGTGAATTAGTCCCGCAATTAATAGGATAATAACAAAATCAAATCCAACCGCGTGAGGGGCATCATAATTATGGTTGAAAGTTAGGGTAACGATCGTGGTTAATCGTTACACATAGGTATGAGATAATAAATAGGATAATTCTACAGTGTCATCAAGAGAATCATTCCCTTGAGTTTAAGACTTGTACAGTACAAGTTTTTAAAACATATAGCATTGTACTGTATAAAGTATTGAAGCACAAGAAAATGGTTCCCTTAATAGAATTGTAGAATTTCTCTAATAAATATAGGAAATTCTACAGTCACTTTTAGGGAACCATTCCCTTTAAGTTTAAAAATTTGTGCAGTATAAGTTTTTAAAACACATGATATTGTACTATATAATCATTTAAAAAATAAATGAATGATTTTCTAAAAGGAACCGTAGAATTTTTTAATATATATACCCAAAATTATAAAAAAATAATAATAATAATGAAAAAAAGGGAATAATTTAGAGATTCTAACCTCAAATTGAGAGGAAGAAAGGAAATGCCGGTGTCATTGTGGATCTATTTGGCTCGCCCGTCGGATCGTACGACGTTTGAATTGAATACTACTCTCTGCTTTTGGTAATAGTACTAATTTGATATTGGCAAAGACTTATGTAGACTCGGTTTTTTATCCCACTTATAGATCATGTAGTGTGGATTAAACCTTAAAAAATCTATGACATCAGTTGATGTAAACAAGATTTTTTAAGGTTTAATTCTGATCACAAGATATACAGGTGGGCCAAAAACTGAGTCTATCTAAATATTTTCTTCTGATATTTGTTTCATATTCGCCCCCACTTTTTACTGGTAAGTGAAAATAACCTCAAGTTTGTTTAAAGATACTCTGTTCTGTTGCCTCAAGTTTTACCGGCTGCAGTATCCCAATTCGTGAATTTTGTTCGTATTACAAGTTGCAAATAACGATCCCGTGTGGTGAAAGATCTCAAATCTCACAAACAAATCCAAGGAAAAGATATTTCCATGCATGCTGATATTGAATGAGATATATCACAATCTTCATTTCAGATCTTTCTCTTAGCTGACAAGACACAACTGAATTATTATACAAACATGAAAATATTAGAAAATATGTATTTTATTTTTCACTTGTAATTTTAGTTTAAAATGATCAATTCTTTCACATAATGAAATATTTACAGTTTCAAGTCAAACAAATAAGGAGAAACGATACAAACTCATACTAATAAATTTGTTATTCGCACCCGATTTTGATTCCGAATCCCGACGATTGAGATTAGGATTAACGTCAGAAAAGAAGTACAATATCCCTCATCAGCCAATTATCATAATTCCGTTCAAACTTCCTTTCATACTTTACACAGTTCTTAGACAGACGAGGTCTAGTGACTACAGAATCTTGAGATGTAGTGAATATCACCATTTTAGCTGATGAGTATTCAACATCATGGTAGAAAGTTCAATCTTCATGCTAATAAAATCAGACTATGCTCGAGACGTTTTATATTAAAAATTTTTAACTAATAAATTCACGATATATAGTACATATTTTTACAATTGACGAAGAGATCTATCACACTCAGTCGTATACCTGATCTTCACAGTTCTATTTACTAGTATTCCTTGTGGATGGAAGATGCAATTAGCCTCCCTGTGTGAAGAGCCTACATTGACTTCAAGGCCGAGGGAACTTGATATCTTCATTCTTGGGGAGGAGCTCTATAACATGCTGGGACTGTTGCAGGAAAGAACATTTGCCTGACTCCTTCAGCCTCAATGATGGGAAAAATGATACTTGACGCACCCTGCAAAGAAAGGAAGTAGGAGAGTCACAAAATTTATCAAAAGATAAAAAACAACATGGAGAAACAAATATTCTGGTCCGACATGAGAGTCCAATTATATTGCATTGCCAGAGTCCATAAGATACATTTTAATAATTGAGTAAGGCACTATTCACGTGACTGAACTATGTCCTGAAAAATAGGATATGTGGCTTTGCAGTTGAAGAGGAAATTTCAGTAAGCAACTTAGATAAGGAAAATAACTAGTATCTTATAAGTCTAGTTGCATCATTGCTGATTGAAAAATTCAGTGACAGCATTTAGGAAAAGAAAGGAGCACATGGTCAACATATAATTGCTGATACGGTTTACAGCAAAAGAAACTTAAATCCTTGGACACAATGACTATGTATTTGTTTTATACATAAAACATGATGGTAGATTTGTAAGACGAATACTGAAAAAGTAAATGGTGATGTAAATAGCCAAATGAAGGAAAATTTGTTTCCCTCACTTGGGATCCAACCATGTGTTGAAAAAAGTGTAGCAGCTACATACCAAGATCAATCTGGCTCCAATCCACAATCTCTTGGGAGAAGGAAAAGGTGTCAATAAACGACCAACACCATATACAGCAACAGCAAAGAAATGGAGAACTAAGCTCAGTGGCTGAGGATTTAGACCAGAGAGTAGAGCTATAGGCCCATTGGAACAAACGCCTCCAAGACTCAAGTAATCAAAACATGCCTCGCGCATTTCCATCCTTGCTTGATCAGAAGAAGCATCAGAACACCTTATATAGGGCTCCGGCCAGTGTATTTATTGTAGATGCCACTGGCTGCACATTACAAGGAACACGAAAGCTAAAGAGTCAACTATATGCCTGATATCAACCATGCATCAAGTAACAAGAAACATGATTTTGAATCAGATAATAACAAGTTTCATATTCTTCTTCTCATAAGTGTGGAAGTAGATAAACCGGGGCATGGGGGCAAGATGGTAGATTTATATGGCATATAAGAATGTCATTCTTTATTTTCTGTTCAGAAGAATTGCATATATCAAGTAAAAATCATTGGAAATAGGGAACTATAACAGATTAAATTTGACCTTTATGGTATTCACAGTGATTATTACCCCTATTCTTTGTGCCAGACCAAATTTCATCTAACAATTGAAACTCCATTTCTGAATAAAGCTTCAACATCTTATTCAAACTAATAAAATTTTGTATTGCAGGTTAACTTCGCCTACCTTACGCAATACAGTAAAATGACTCGAGGTATATATTTACAGAGTGACTCTGCATCATTCAGGTTTCGCAAGGGTTTAAGCAGATCTCGTAGCACTACAATGTCAGAAAGGGCTACTGTCATTCCTCCACCAGTTAAAGGATGACGCATGTTGAAAGCATCTCCCATCAATAGTGCTCCAGGAGTAGGATGGGGAGCAGCTGGCATGCTTCTGTTTGGCATTGTCCTAATATTTCCTTTGTCAATAGCAGATATGAAGGCATCGTGTAGCTGTGGTGGAACCTAAGTCAAGAAACATGTAGATTAATCCAAGGTGGTCCAAGAAGATGAATCTTATCCGAGTCAAAAACAGTCACTGAGATGCTTTAACTGAAACCGGCAGGGATTAAAGAACAAAAAGGACATCGAGATGCGAAAATCTTGAGGTTGCAAATACAGGCATCCAGGGGAATTTTTCTATGTTCAAAATTTGAAGGATGTAGTGAACATTCTAAGTACCTGTGGAGCCACCACAGTCTTTAAATAGTTTGCCATTCTCACCATCAGCAATGGAAGGAAGCTTTTTCCCTGGTATATCAACTAAGCAACGGATCTCTGTGCAACTAATTGGATAAAATGTCTGATGGGTGAAGGATCAGCCAGAATGACATGCCCATGATTTGGAAATGGAAGTTGACAATTCTCCAAGACCAAACCAACAAAGCAAGAGGGACTGTCCACTTAAATGAAACGTAATGTTACTTCTTGTAAATTGAACAATAGAATAGACATTTTGTAACTTTAAAAAAATGATAAAAAATGGACATAATATGATTTGATCGTAGAATTGAAACACAGCAAACAGGCAAAGCATCATAATGTTCATTGTTCCATCGATTTCAGGTTGTACCTTGGGGCTGCAGAGAGATCGTCGCAAATTTGAAAAGCACCCATCACAGACTATTGTTAGAGGAGCATAACTTTTCAGTTGTTCACCAGTTTTTGTTTTGTACTGAACACCTTTTATGGTGCCATTGTCTTCAAGCAATGATGTTACAGTCAGTGCCTTGCTCTAGTCGTACACTAGTGGACATGGAGTGAAAAAAGACTGTCAGAGGTAAAGAAAATATACCACTAACATAATCAGAAATGCATAGCGAACCCTTGCCTAGAATTATCAATCACATAAGTACCCTCACCCATGAACAAAACTAAAATAAACATACAGCTGAGATTTCTCTTTATCTCCCCACACCCACGCCATCTGTTTCTTTGGGTACTCTTCTAACTACATTCTCAAGCAGTCTTTTTTTCAGGCATTCTCTTGCAGGATTATCAAAAAGTTAAAGATACTAATTGACTTTTCACCATGTTCATTGTTTGATAAAGGTACTTATGACATCAGCAAGTCACAGGAACGCAAATGCAAAGTAGCCCAAAAACAAATCTAAATGAGTCATCAATTAAACTATAAAACAGCATACAGATAGTAAAATCAATGCATGAATTATTAGTCGTGTTACCAAAAAAGATAATTTGGTTTTGAGTTTTATTCTGACAGAAGCAGCAGAAAGAGAAACATTTATGATTTATAAAAGCGGGAAATAATATGTACTTGGGAAGGCTAGCTGCTTTTTCACTCATCCTCTGAATGAAACGCCCATTGTGAAAGCTTCTTCCAGCCACATCAGAATGGAACTTTTCCAAGGGATAAGAAAGTCTTGTGCTTCTACCATCCTTGAAGAGAGCATATCCAAGCACGTGTTGGGCATCAATTCTCTCAATGCAATCTGAAGTACACAGGAAACCAAGTTGAGCTACTAATATCAGCTTCTGCCACTTCTAGACCTCAAAAGGGTTAAATAGAACAACAAACGGCACATTTGATGCTTTACAAAGCTATAAGAGCAGCACATACCTTCAAGTCCCAGCTCAATCAACTTAAGATATCCCCCTGGTTGTAGCAGCTCACCAACAATTCTGTCAGGCTCTGTCAAGTCTCTTTCAATTACATGAACTCGTTGTCCATCCTGTAACAGCAATAAATATTATATTCTGAACGACAGAGCTTGGAGACTCTAAGGTAACTGGCAAGTAATTAAGAGGGAAAGTACAACGAAGAATGAAGCCACCTTCTCAGAACTCCAAAAAGACAAGTCTTTCTTCTTATTACCCTGATTTAATCTCACATATTACCTGTGTGATAAAATACATCTAACCAAAATCAGAGCACTCAGAACTTGATGAGAATAGACTACGACTCAAGTCAAATTCAACAATTTCCTTATATTATAAATCCTAACACTCTGGCATGATTATCATCACACAGCCACCCACTCAGTAGACTCTACTCGTCCAACATTAGGCGTAGTAGAATTTGCCCATAAATTCTAAACAGATAAAAAAAATCTCTTAATAGTTTCCATTTCCAGACCACTTGGAAAATCTTGCAGTCATCAGCTTCCTACCCAGTACATGCCTAAATTAGACAACCAGAAAATATTGTAGTCATCGGCTTCCCACTCAATACATGCTTAAATTACGCCATCCAGAAAATATTGCGGTAATCAGCTTCCCACTCAAAAAACCAAAAGAAGTGGTAGAAAACGAGCAAAAGCCCTTGCATAAATTATCCTGCAACCCAAATATGCTGAGGTCCTAAACCATACATCAACCATTCATCCCAGATAACATAACAAAGAATAGTCAGCTTCAAGTTAGCAGAGCCTTGCTTTCCGAATTACCATTCCTTCTGCCTCACTGCTTCTGTTACTTTTATCTTCCGGAAAATTTGAGCTTCAAACAAGAACACTTTAACAAATTACTACCAATATCACTTCTTTTTTTTTTTTAATCTTTTTGTGGGCTTACAAAAATATTGAATTATTAATATATTTTTTTTAAAATAGAACAATCAGACAACAATAGAATACAAGAAAGAAAAACATGGATAACATCGAAGCATATAAATTACTCGGAAACAGAAGGTGGTGCTCGACCTTCCCAAGGGTGTGGGCTAGGGCGGCGCCGGCGACACCAGCGCCGACAATAATAACATCTGTATCAGACTCTTTCCGAGAAGGGCATTCATCAACCGCCATCTGATCGCTCCGAATCTCGTAACTGGGACAGTCTGCATTCACCTTTTGCTTAATTTTCCTACTCCAGAGACGCAAAATGCAGAGAATAAGCAACCCAATAACAGAGGCAAAGAAAGTCCCGGAAATGTACTTATCCATGATTGTGATCAGCATTACCATCCCAATTTGTTTGCTAAAAACAAACTGGGAACTTTCTTGCTCTCTTTTCTGGGTTTTACGAGTTCTATCTTGCTTGCAAAGAATTGGGAATGTTATTTTTTTCTTCTTCTTCTTGGTGATTGAAAATATATGAGGCGTTTTGGGAAGTGGGAGGGATATTATTAATGTTGATGGTAGATTGGAAGAAATTGACGTGTGCTGGAGAGGATGGACGAAGGTGAGTGAGGTGGAGGTCTGGGCATTTAAAAAAATCGACCACATCTTTTCTGTTATTGCAGATTTTTGAGTGGTTAGTGCGAGGACAACAAATTTAGGACCAGCAGAGGAGTATAGTACTAAACTGAATAAGAACAAACTGAATAAGAACAAATGGGAATTTGGGATCAGGTGAGGTTTGTCTCTTATACACACTTAGATGTGTTTGCTTATTGCCATATGTGCTACCTGCTGGGGCGAGCAAGGTTTACCCATTTATTCAGGTTAATAACACTTTGTCTCCTTGAATTAGTGGCTAATTATACTTTACCTTCTTGAATTATATAAATATACATTTTACCCTTCTTTAATACTTTTTATTTATTATGAATATTAAAATCGTTAATATAATCAAGTTAAATGACAAAAATACTCTTGGTACTATATTTTGAACTTTTAGTTATTTAATTTTTAATAGTGATGTGATAATTATTTAAAAATAAGGAAAAATAAACTATATGACATTTCAATATAATCTTTTCAATATATTTATTGGCCAATTTTTTTTTTAATTTTTAGATTTCATTTTATGTTAATTTCGAATTAAATGTTTAATTATAGTAGTAGAACAATTCCTAAATGGGCTTATATAAAAATATATTTTCTATCAAATTTTGTGATTTTTTTTTTATGTCTCTTAGAATTTTACACTTCTAATATTTGGTTTAACCTGTACAAATTGTAATATCGGATACAATATAATTCAAAATTTTATCAAATTTTCACTCCTTAAAGTTAAAGATAACAATGTGTTATTATATTTATTTTTTTCCTAATTCTTTTATAGCTATCGAAAATCAATTAAATACATAAAAAATCAAAATATAATATTAAGGGCGTTTCAGTCATTTAACTATATTTTCTGTATATTTAAAAAATTTTAAAATATGAATAATGTGAATTGGGGCAAAGTGTACATTTGTATAGTTTAGGAAGAGAAAGTATAATTACTCAAAAACCATAGACAAAGTATGTATTAACACTATTTATTTTGTACAGGGACAAAGTGTTATTAACCCTATTTATTTTGTTACAACTAGAATAAGTATGTCAACAGTTAATATTACTAATATATATATATATATATATATATTTTATTATTTTTTAATTATTCAACGATATAAAATCTTATACAAAAAAAATTTCTATTGGGGCATGGTGATTCTGTTGCGATCAATGGTTAGAGATTCAGAAAGTATGGATATTTTTGGATGAATGGAGGTCTATGACCGTTTGATCGTGATTCATTCAGATCAAGGGTGCATCATATAGTACTATAAACTATAACTCAATTCATTAAAAAAAAAAAATTCTAGCTAAACATAGAGGTGAATGAAATATCTCGAAATGGACCGAGGATTGCATTTGGACGGAGAGTTGAATTTGAATTATAAAAAGAATTTAAAATAAATAAGTTCGAACTAAATGAATTTAAAATGATTTTAAATTTGAATGTATAATTCTTTTAACTTATTTGAATAACATATAATAAATTTAAATTTCAAATTTAAATTTATATAAATTATTCTATCCAAATTGAATCACAACCCAGATATTATTGCGTTATGTAGGTGTGAGTTGGAAGAAGTTGGTGCTTTTGTGTCTACATGTGCTTTGCATTTTGTTGTGGGTAAGTCGGGTAGGATCGTTAAGTCCATTTGTCATAATAGTAGATTCCTCGGAGAGATTTCGTCTCGTAATGAATAATGTTTTTTACTGTCTAGTTTCGGGCATCTCATCAAACATTCACGGATATCATGTGATCTAGATTGAAATGCACACTAGATAATCTACCTAGTATCTAGTTCAACTCCAAACACGTGGATTAGGGGGGAAACACACAATCGGAGGGTTTGATCTCATGACACAGCACTCAGCAAGGAAATCCCCATGAAAATTCACCGGCCAAATTGCATTTGATTGTTAGGCTTACCAAATTAAGAAGACGTTTGCTTCGTATTCGGGAATCGAAATAAAATTTATGTACTTTACTATCGGTATTTTATATTATTTTTTTTTATTCGTGCTCATAAATTAATTAATTTGAAATCAATTGTAGTCACAAGTAAAGAAATAAAAATAAATATTTTTTAACACTTTTATTTCCGTAAAATAATTTATATAGTAATTAACTAAATATAGTCTATAAATATCATTAATTTTGATTTTCATTCATTCATCGGTACCCACAAATCAAACATCTCCTCCTAAGTCTATCGAGTTTGTTGAAATGTAGTACTAGCATTTGGTCTTTTTAATTAGCAATACTACTTATAACAATGGGTGATAATCAATTTTTGACTGCATGGTACACAATTAATACACCGTGTACTTTGGGCAAAAGAATTCTGAGAAATTGCAAACCCAACGGAGTTGAGTTAAGATCGACTCTCTGAAAGATACTCCATCGGAGAAAAGTTAGTGACCCCCAAAAAAAAAAAAAAAAAGTTTATGATGGTGTTCTGGGTTTCCATGAATTCGTCGTTATGCGAAGGGCATCTGTATTTCGTAAACAATTGTAATCGCAAAAGTATAAAGCATCATAATGTAGGGGAATAAGACGTTACGTACAAGATACTAAAATAGCAGTACTGGGATTTGGAAAGAAACCTCATCTGAGATGATAATACTACGAGTTGATGAGTTGTAGAATCCGGTTTGCACTAGCTCCAAGGCTCCAATTAGTGCCTGTTCTGCTCAGAAAATTAAGCAATGAGTCCACATTAAAGTGGTCCAAATATTTTTTTTTATTTTCAATTTTTCTTGTCTAAATATGTATGAAGATTAATCAAGTGGTCCAGAATTTCAAGGGTTTCTCTATGCACGGAAAATGAATTGATATATAATGTAACTCACCAAAAGATTAAAAAATATATCTATATTAAGAATATAATCTTTCACAGCTTGGAATGGATGGGGACTGAAGTGATTCGTTGAATTTCAGAATTAGATCAGAGGGACATTGATATGTTTTACTCGAACAAAGATCGAAAAGGTATAAAAAAAAATGTCCAAATATCAAGCAAATTTCGTCAAGGATAAGCATTTCAACAGCTGATCTCGATAAATTCATCTTTTATGTAGGAAATTATGGCATAACATTTTTGCCATGCAATATTCTCGAGAATCAATTAGTAAGAAAAATATGTTCGACAAAATTTGGGATGATAAGTAGTTTTTAGTCAAAAAACTTGAAACTTTTGAGCTTGGGCAACTAGGTAATGTTTAACCAAAACCATTGGTTTTTCATTCATTTTAAATAAATATAGTAAAATATTCGAAAATAGCAGAATGGTCACCAGCATCATCTCTTAAGTACCCAAAGATGTGTAAGAAGCCAACTAGCAGCTTGGCCATGCCCAAGATTTCCTCAGCAAATCACTGTCAAGTTGAAATGAATTTGAATATATCGCATAAATATGACTTTCAAAGGTAAAACAAAAAATCATTATGTCGCCAAGAAAATGAAAGTGGGGCTAATTATGGTATAAAAAAAAATTGGAGAGAGAGACAGAAATCCTACAAGTAGCTATAGTCTGCAACTCTGCAAATTGTTAAAAAAAAAAAAAAAAAAATAAAATACAATCTAGGACGAGCTGGAAAGGGAAATATCTAAGTCTAGATGTAAGGAGATTTGTCGTGCCATTAATATGTATAATGTCTTAAGCTTTTGGTTGATGTACATGATCTAGACATATCTTAAACTCTTGATTGATGTATATTATGATTTAGATTTACCACAAATTTCGACCGGGAAGTGAACCAGACTTAGAATAGCTTAGCACAACATTTGTCAAATAAAATTCTTGAAAATTAGCAGTAAAACTGATACCTTCTTCCCAGACATGAACTAATAGTAAGAGATCACAGAGTGTCATGGGCCAACGAACAACCCAAGACGGGCAATTCTATTACAGTTGCTTAATAGACCCAATTGCTGCCCCGACCGAGACCTCAGGGTTTTACAGTTCCCTAAATGGTTTTTAACACTTTGGGCTTACAAAAAGGCTTTAGAAAAATCCAAAGATAATTGGCCCAGAACAGGACCAGCAAATCAGGCAAGCAGATTTTCGACTAAATAACAAAACAAAAATTTTTGGGGATTAACATATTCCCATAATTGTACAACAAATCATTCGACAGACTGTTTCCTCTTGCGCTTGTCACCAGCATCAGATAATGGCCCCTTCCTCTTCATCCGTCCTTTTGAAGGTCGTTTTGATGCCTGAGACCAAAGTTTGTCAATTCACAAAAATCCAACACTGCAAGCTCTTAAAACAAACAAACAAACAAAACAATGTCACTTCAGAAGAGTAAACTAATCATCCAAACCCACCAGAACAAACAAATCCTCTGCCACAGGATTAGAGTAAATTACTAAAAGGTGTTAACCATGCAGTTTTTTATATAGATAAAGTTCCGGTTCAAAACAACTGCTTGATTCAGAACCCTCGACAACTGCATGAAATGTTGGTGCATACCCACATCTAGATTGTGTATAAGAACTAGCTTAAGCACGAAATTCAACAAAAATGTAACGAGACTGATTAGCAAAGAAAAGAAAATTATTGTTATTGTACCTCAGCAGAAAATGTCTTGCTGAGAGGGTCTCTACTTTTTCTTAACTTGCCCTTGTATCCTTTACGGCGAGCAGAGTTGGTATTCCCCATTGCAGCTCTAGCAAGCTTCACAATCTTGCTGGCTTCCTGCGTTGTTGGGTCCAAGAGATATTCGGGCATGTCACGTAAATGGGGAGCAGGATCCTTCTTACTCAGAACCTTATCATGTTTCAAAAGATCTATCCAAAAACAAAAATATGTATTTAATGGTTCAAGGAAACACATATAATGTAGGTTATTCACCAAGTATAATTATTCTCACCTAAGTCCCTTGGATTATCTTGGAAATGGGCCTTTAACCTGAACAAAACTAGATACATCAGAACAAAAGACCAGACATAATAAACATGCAAATTCAGAACAAGCAAAATAGAGCATGTCAGATAGTTTCAGATATTCATCATATCAAATAAAGAAAATATCTGATATATGTCGAGATAAATTCTTTATCCCTACCTTTATGAGCGATCATGACAAAGACAATGAAAGTGAAGCCAGTATTACTGTCCAGATGATGAAGTATTTTCTTCAGAAATAGAAGGTATTAAGTTAAAGACAACCAGGTCCAACGCCATAATCAGAAAGGATCATGTTCTTCCAATGAAATTTCTAGAAGTGCTGATAAAAAGTGAAGAGCAAAAGGTAAAACCTGTAACAAATTATACCTCCTGCTGATAATGCAATGAACAATATCATCCGCATGTTATATGCATAATGATGTAACAGAAAACAAAGTGATCAAAAGTCAACTAGCTTTGACACATACGACGTGAACTGGAGGTGTGCAACTAAATTATATCAGTGGGATAAGCTATTGTCAGAAAACCACTCACTTTTCTGAATTGAGAATCTCATTCCTAAGATCCTGGGCGCGAGATTCTCTCACAGCAACTTTTGTCACACTCCTTGCCACATCCTGAAAAATTGACCATTTAAGATTTCCACAGCACGGTTAGGCAGTACTAAAGGTAAGTTCTCTACTTCTTCGGCCCTTCATTATTCAAATTGCAGTTCATAAGCAATCATTAGCCATTAGCAACAAGGAAAGTTTCAATTTCTTAGAAACAGTAAGCAGCAGAGTTTACCAAGTTAATGACCAACTTAGCTAAAACAATTATACATATACGAACACATGGCAAAAGATGTTACACACAGTATGTATTTAATTTCAGTAAGTCAATCGAAAATGAGCAATTTCAAGACAGAAGGGATTCTAGGTTACATATCATAATCAATCGAATATGGAAATCAGATTTCAAACTAAGCAATGATGACTAATTGTATGTGCCCCATCAAAAGAAAAGGCCAAACCAGGATTAGAACATAGTTCTGGAACTTCTAGCAGAACCAAGATCTAATCGCAAAGGACCACAGTGATAAAATATTTACATGTTAAGGACTATATGGTTCCTTTTAAATGTTCAACCTGAAATGGGATTTTTCCACTTTAGAGAATATTTTAAGCTCTTTCTTAGCAACTTGCACATGTAGGGCATGCTGAGAAGTCTGACGTTGACAATGAGAAAAATAAACTATAAACAATGTTAATATCCTGTTTACCTAGGCTTATTCAACTTAAAATTACCTGCAGCGAATTTAATATCACCTTTTAGCAATTTAAACCAAATGGGAACCTGCTAACAGAACATGAAAGAAATCTACCTATCAGAAATAATATGAAATTCCCAATAACATTTGATTCAATGGTTCTCAGAACCTAAGTAGACCAAGTTTGGGGTCCCACTAGCATACCACATGATCAAGATTTTACACATCGTTCAAAATAGTACTTTATTTCTTGTTCAGGACCATATGGTGGGTAGTTCTCTAAATACTTTCCATATTTTGCATCATCAGAAAATATTTAAATAACGAGGTCTTTAAGCAGGAAATATATAGAAGCACAAGAGCAAAATGTGCATAAAGCACATCCTCATTATTTGACAATTTTAAGTACTTCTATGATATAAGAGAACGTGATCTGAGATTGTTACCTCAGCTCTATACCTCAAGGCCTCCACTGCATTCTTACTGAGTAAAGGAAATGGAGCTATAAAATTGGAGTCTCTGCTATCATTTTCACCCATAATGGATTTAACATCTTCAAAAATGTCCTCTTCCTCGGGTGACACCTTTTCAAAATCAACAGAAAATAAGTCACGCGTATCAAAAGATTTCGGAATCTGTGTTACATCATTACCCCTATTTTGTCATTACTAGATTCCGAGAGAACATATGTAGGGAGAAGGTAATGGAAATCTGATATAGGAAAAAATACGCATATTACAGTTTCCAGCAAAGAAAATGGATAAAGCTCATAGCATAACCCACTATTCAATACTATAAACAAAAGGGATAAAACACTGCTGTGTAGCATAAGAACAACTTATTACTGAAGCCACAAGCCAAGAATATTACTGCAACAACATGAAGTATATATAACCAATTAATTACAACTCCAAGTTCCTTTCAGAAACTTACAAGCGAGACAGAAAAGCACCAGTGTTATATGCTCTTCCGGTGCGTCCAATTCGATG
This sequence comes from Cinchona pubescens, assembly GCA_025175665.1. Taxonomy (NCBI): domain Eukaryota; kingdom Viridiplantae; phylum Streptophyta; class Magnoliopsida; order Gentianales; family Rubiaceae; genus Cinchona; species Cinchona pubescens. The sequence continues at coordinate 529,200 of JANKKI010000002.1, read as the reverse complement.
GACATATCCTGCAGCACTTTGAGGCATCTCATAATTTATAACCTGCAAGAAAAGAGAAAACATGGGTCACAATCTGAACACCTCAGCAAACAAAGACAGATAAAAGACCGAATGTTTGCAAAATAATTCTCTGGCCAAGAAACCTAAAGAACAAAGATAAAAGAAATCAAAAACTCAACTTTTCACCTAATAAAAACATTGATTATAGAACAATTTATTTAATTGAAGCAAGACAAGCAGATACATGCTGTTCTATTTTCATGATTGCTATACGCAACACATAATTATGTATATCAATATGTGCAGAAATCACGTATCAAAATGGAGATAATGCAACCAAAACAAGGCATGGCCCTTCTCAACCATATCCAACCCCCATATCCTGAGAACAAAATATGATAGTGCAAGACCTTCTGCAATGTTGAATACAACAATCAGATAGCAGTCCCTAACCTCAGGTTACCATTTCCCAATAAGTTGATATCCAGCCATTAATATGTCAATACTACATTTTTCTGTAATATGTATTCCACAATGACATGTTCAAGATCATAAACAAGGTGCACATACATGAGCGTAAAAGATTCAGCAGAGAGATTTAACAAGCCAATTCCTATGAAGCTCAAGAAGTTGAATATGCATTTATGCATGCTGCTAACAGGAAAACATTGCTCCCTGAACTTATATTACCATCCCAGCCACCCACCCACCCAAGATGAGAGAGAAGAGAGAGAGGTTCAAATATTCATGAATTTACATAACAAACTTCCAAGCAATTCAAAAAAATTAGCCTACCTATGCACATTTTTAAAATCTATCCCTCTCACAACTCCAAACTCTGCATCCAATTTTTTCTTGGGATACTTTCTAGCTTTCTTCCGATGAGTGTCAGCTCCACTAGCAAAAAAGTCTTTCTCTTGTGGTCGACTGTCATCAGTTGCAATCAAAAAATCAAAATTGCTTGTCCAGCATTGAATTTCTAACAGAATGAGCAAGAAATAAATTTGGTAAACCAACAGTTAGAAGATTAATCATAAAGTCATCAATATAAAAACAGCGGTGTTTGGTGATCAGATTCTCAGCAAGTAAAACTTGACACTCACCTCAAGGATATGTAGACGAGAATTTTGGGGCAGCTCCGCATTTAAGACAGCGGACTTTATGCCAAACTGCAAAGAGGTAAACCTAATTAACAATGTAGTATATAAAAAGCTACCATTTTGCCTCAGCACTTGGATTGAAATTCATCGTACACCGCTGTCATTGAACAACACTATTCAAGCTAGCAAGTTTTGCAGGATGATAAAAGAGTTAAATTGTATGATAAACCATAACAGCTACTGGAAAGATAAAAATTAAATTATAGACATGGGTATGGTAACTTTCAAGACAATATTCTACCGATGTCTGTCCAAACAGGTCTTAACCATGATAACTGAGGCTTCAAAAAAAAAATACTGCTGGCAATGAATTTGAAAAACAAAAAATCACTATATATTGCCGTTCAGATGCATCAACAAAAGAGTAGAAAAATATAGGGAAATAAATTTTTGTTGAATTTCCATCCTGATGGGATACTACAAACAAACTCTTCCCTCCCCCCTCTCCCGGACCTTCACCTCAAACCCAAGAAACACTAGATGCAAGCTCATAAAACTTTTACTTTTTATCGATAGTTAAATATTTCATTTCAAACATCACCAAAGAGGAGGCTCAACCAATGTCAAGGTAAACAGAAAGCCACTATTTAAATTGAAAGTTATCATTATCTGGTTTGATAAACAGGAAGCCACTATTGTCATTAAATCAAAACCTAAATATACTAAGTTTGATTTGATATCCATCACCATCTGTCCATAACCAAAGAGGCAAAGCGTCCCTTGTATTTATATCAGAGAGGGGATGGCAAATTTGGAACAGGAAGGCCTCCTTACTATTTCCTCCTTTTTATCTAACTAATTTAGAAACAGGCAAGGCTCTAATAGGCACTAGAAGCTGCATTCTTTAGTTGTTAAAATTATACTAATACAATAATAATTGGCACTAGCAAGCCAAAACAATACAAAGGCAAAAAATTTCTTCAAAAATTAAAAGAGTTTTACCTGTTCAAAGAAGAGCTTCAGTCGATAGCTTGTGTCGATTGCATTAGTGAATATCAGAACTTTTTTCTGAACAAGCTCGAGCTTCAAAAGGGCAAGGATATGGACAAGCTTATCACGGGCACTGCATGAAATCTGGAAAAAAAATAAAACAAAAAGATCAACCCCATGAAATGACATATTTTAAAGTTTAATACAGTAAGGAGCACTGCATATCTAGAGATTCAACTGTATATACATACAATATCTAGAAAGAGAACTTAAACCACATTCAGACACGATGTTACAAGCCAGCATAACCTTTTGATTAGCAGTGAATCAGAAAACTGGTATGCAAACAAATCACAGGGACTTAGGAAATTGAAAATACATGAGAAAATAGTTTTCAAAATTCATGAAACAGAGAAGATAATGTCAACTAGATGCAAAGTCCCTCCTGTCTATATAACGTCAATTGTCTGAAGAGCTTAATGAAGTTTGACAGGGTATACAAACTCTCCACTGAGAAGCAATATTGAATATTATAGCTTCTGGGCCTTGCAGACTATACTAAAAGTTCATCTGTGGGATCAAAAGTCCCCACTAATATATTGACGAAGTTTTACTAGTGCAGGCATAGAATTTCTTACATAGAACTGCTGGACATTTTTGGGGATAATGTCATCCTTAATGTCTCCAACTTCAGGCAAGGTTAAGATGTAGGGATTATGAAGAATAAGCTTTTTCAGCTTTTCAACATCAGTGCTGTAAAATTCCACAAAAGCTGCTATTAAACATTGAGAGAACAAGCTCTTATAAGAAAAATGGCATGTTTAACTAGATTCGATGACTAATACATGTGAATGCAATTACAATTGATATCGCTATGAATAAACACAAATTATAAGTATCTAAAAGAGCAAGAATTCAGAAAGCTATTAGCATATATAAACTGCCAAAGAACAAGAAAAAGTTAAAAATTAATTTTTTAAATGCAAGATAACTAGAGTGCTAACGTAGATGCAATACAACCAAAAAGTTGAGATGCACCCATCAGTGTTGTTAGATCATAGACAGATACAACATGCAAACCATTATAGAGCAAGAAATGCACCTCGAGGTAGCAGACATGAGAAGACACTGGCAACGTTTAGGGATATGAGTTGTGAGAGCTTTAAGATCATCTTCATATCCATATGACAAAAGAAGATCTGCCTGATAACAAATATAATATCACGAGTCTCTCCCACCGCAAGTACCTTTTAAACAAACAGACAACTTAAGTTACAGTTTCCCCCCCTCCCCCTAAAATGTGTTTGGAGATTTTGATAACTATGCTAGTTGAATTGTCCACAACCATTTCAAGAACAAGATAAATAATCTCTCTTCAAGGGTCACATGGGACCAAATTTACATATTTTATCATTCATGTGATCATTAAATTTACTCGCGAAATGAAAAGTTAGAATTTCACACCTCATCAAGGACAATAATGGAAAGAGAATCATTAACAGCTTTCGGCTGAAGAACACCATTGGACAAGCATGTATGTACACAAGCAGGAGTAGAGACTAGAATATCAGGTGGCCCAGCCAACGCTGTTCTCTGCAGCCACCAAGATTCCAGGGGTATCAATTATAAACAAACTTCAAATCTCCACAGTCATTATAATAAAAAATAAAATAAATCAGTGAAAAATTCAAAAAAAAATAAAATTGAAATGCTAAGCTAACCAAGTCAGAAGTAGACATGCCGCTAGTCAATTGCACAACTTTCAGTTGCACTCTACAATACTCAATTATCGACATCACCTCGGAATAAACCTAGAAAATATACAAGTGTATATCAATCGAGTCATTAATTCCTCAAACCCTATAAAAATTTTCTTCAAAAAAATAAAAATTAGATTAATTTCTAAAATATTAGCGTAATACATACTTGTTGGCATAATTCACGAGTAGGAACTAAAATGAAAGCAGTGGGAGCTTCTTGTTTATTCTTCGAAGCAGAGTCATAAATAGCTTCTGAAGTAAAGGGAGAAGATACGCCAAGGTCTTTCCGGAACCGGTCTTTGCTCGAGCAACCACATCTTTGCCTTCCTATAATTTAAAGGGGGGAAAAAAAGGTAACAAAATCTGTAATTTTGATGGAAAAAAATTCAAATAAATTTGATTAGGGTTAGTTACTAGGATAAGAGATGTGTATAAGCGACATCGTTGAATAGGAGTAGGCTTGTCGATGTTTTTCTTGTTTAGGGCTCGAATTAAACGAGGTTCTAATCCAAGCTCTTCGAAACTCTTCTCCTCCTCGTCTTCTTCCTCTTTTTTAAATGCATCTTCTTCTTCTTCGGCTATTATTTCAGTCTGCTCCTTTTCCGCTTTCTTCTTCGCCATTGAATTGAATTGAATTGAGTTCGTGAGTGTTTGAGAGTGTATAACGTCGAATCGGAATAGGGCGCCAAAGGCCCAAGGGTTTGTTCTTATTTTCGCTCTTGTGAGGACAAGTAAGAGTACTCCTTCGTTCCGTACTATTTATTTGTTATTTATATTTTAATTTATCTTAAATTATTTATCACTTCTTAAATATGGTAAATAATTATCTAATTTATCATTCATATAAATTCTAACAAAAATAGTAATGTCATATTTCAATATTAATTACTTTCATAAGTTATTTTAAATTTTAAAAACCAAAGATCAACTAAAAAGCTAATTAAAGGACAATAATAAAAAAATTATTCTATTAATTAGTTAAATATCAATTATTTTAATTACTCTCATAAGTCATTTTAAATTTTAAAAACCAAAGATCAACTAAAAAGCTAATTAAAGGACAATAATATTTAACTAATTAATATTAATTAGTTAAATATCAATTATTTTAAAATTATACGTAAGATTCATAGTACCAAATAAAATAAATATAGATTAAATACGTAGCCCAAGAAGGCTTTAATACGCAGAGTGCAAATTGGCGGCTCTAAATCTGTTCGAGGATGGCGTCGTTTCCATTCTAGCAATAGGGAGATATCTGCTCGCTTCTGCATACTTTATATTCCAGGTTCGGTCTTGTACTGAATTATACACTGTAAATTTTCTCATCTAAGATTTCTAATTATGATCGTGAATTGTAAGTAAACAAAAACAAAATTGTAGTATCAAAATTGAATATGTATGATTTTGTTTACAATTAATTGATTTATTGGTTAATGTTATGAATTGTATAAGGTGGATGTCTATTTATCATTTCAATCACATCGATTAATGTGATATTCATCTCCTTGAATTATGTAAAAACTTATTAATTTCCGTTATTCATGTATCATATTATATTAAGTGTTTATTTATAAATCTTCTAACTCTATAAATAAGAGATTTAGGCATCTCATTTGAAAGGGCTTTTAAAAAGGCTTTTGAAATGGTTTTGAATAAATGAGCGTTTTTGAAAAATTTATGAAATATGATAATATAGTGTATTAGAAATTTTTTTACTATATCTCTATCTATCATTCTCTTATATATACTTATAAGTTATCTACTTTAGTTAGTTTTTAATCAAAATTAATAATCTTGACTTAGTTTTACGGCACGTTATCAACACTAGATTTTGACTAATTGAGATTGAATTTTAAATCAACATAACAAAGGTACGTAGAACTTTCAATACGACGAAAATACGTGAAATTTTAATTATTAAATCCAAGATACGATTTAAAAATTTTGGCTATTCTCTATTACCATCTTTTGTTTTTATACTTTTAGTTGTATCAATATAATATTATTAAAATTCATTTTAATAATTTTGAATCATGTTAAATTATACCAAATTTGAATTCTCGACTCTTGGAAAATGGACTATCTATAATGGATTTTAGTTGTTAAAATTCATTCGAATTTCATGTGTCTTAAAAACATAATCAAAAAGTTAAAATACTTCATATCCAAGCAAGATTAAACAATATTTATAATTTTCGTTATTATATCTCTGCAGGATTCAAAATTTTTCTATTTAAAATATCCAGCAGATCTATGAGAAAAGTTATACAGATTATTTATGAATACATATTAGAGAAAATATTCTCTACTTTTTTGCCTCAAATATGTCCCAGAGGAAGCAATATCGGCAAAAGGTTTTAGAAAATATTTTAACTTTCACATCTTCTTATAACTGAATAAAATAATGAGTTATTACTCAAATAAATCTTGTTCAATTAATTATATTCTATTCCCCGAAATGAATTTTACAAGGGTTTAAATAGTACTTATGAACGTAGTGATAGTCAAAACTAATATATTCATAATAATTATCAATAAGCATTACTCTGATTATAGTACTATATCTCACCACCAAAATATAGATTAGTAAAAAGATAAAAGAGAAAGATATCTGTCATACATTAAGAATGATATAAAAAATATACATTATCATTATGTTGTGGTGAAAGATCATTGGTCACGTACCTATCGTACGTTAAATAGTTTTCTAAAATTTTCTCAATAATCATTGAAAGATAAATAGAAAATCATAGAAACAAGTTTTCTCTATAATGATTTTGACTATAATTATTGTGCTATTAGTTTCTTCCCTGAAGGAAATATTAACCGTTTGGTTAACGATGAAAATAACTAAAAAAGAAAATAGCGTGATATTTTATTTAGTATGTGTTCATTACAATTTTAGAATTTTACATGTCTTGTTATTTTACATTAATTTGCTATGTATTATTTTGCTATTATATTTATTTTGTTTAATGAAAAATGTATGGATATATATTTAAATGTATATGAAGTATGAGAACATGTATCTGACAATGTGACAATACATACGATACTCAAAAAGTAAGAAATATTTTTTCACTTGAAATTGAGAGAAATAAATGTTAATACTATAAGTGTTATTACAAAAAATTAATTGAAAGCTCTAGTAGAGCAAATATACGTCTCATCTGCCTGAAGGAACAATTATAAATAATGTACTTTCTCTGCTAAATTTTGAAAAAATTTATTAAAAATATCCGCTGAAAAAGATATCATTTTGAGACTATAAATAGGGGTGCTCAAAATTCCGTCAAATCAAGTCAAATCAAAAAAATAATTTGATTTGACTTGTTCGACTTTCGATTCGACTTTGACTCGAAATCAAATTAACTAAGCGACTCCTCGACTCGACTTGACTTTGATTTCAACTTTCAAGTCAAACTACCGGTTGAATACCGATCTACAGTTTGAAAGTTGTTTCTTTACGATTAAATATGTATTTTCTTAATATATTTTCTTTGTATAATTGTTGGAGTTATGTACATTTAGATGTACTTATATATTAATATAAGTGTACAACTTATTAATGTAGCACTTCTATTTCAATAACTAATTAAGTGGATTACTATTTTTCTTTTAATGTATATAAATTCTAGAGTTAAGTAATTATATATAATTAACTATTTATTAAAATATTTATATATATATATATATACATATTCGTATGTTTATATACTAAAATTTGTATAACTTATAATTATAATAAAAATATGTTTTACATAATTTCTAATTTATATACTTATACAACATAACTTATTACTATAACATTTTTATTATTAATAAGTTTATTAAATGCATTACTAATTTACTATTAGTATAGATAGAGTTATGTAATCATATATATTCCTATATATATAGGATATAATTTAACAGAAATTGGTGATTTAATAAATTTTTTGCCATATAATTTGATTTTGATGGCAAATGGTTCTTAATTTGTAATTTTGTAAATCATTTTAATATCTATACACGATATACACATTAATATATATTCATGTATTCAGATTAGTATACACACAAAGATATATGTACAAATTTGTACATATAATATATTTGAAATTTGTATATATAATATATTATGAATTATAATTTTGTACACACATTATATAAGGTTGATAATGTAGAAATTAGAATAATTGAAAAAAATAAAATCCATGATAAAGATTTGCATAAATTTAATATAAGAAAAGTAAAACTATTTTATAAGAAAAGTAAAAATATTTTATAAGAAAATAAAAAATGCAAAACGAAAAATATCTGTCTCTTATATTTTGAATTTGTGAAATGATATGAAATTTGTGGGATGATGTATTAAATTTTGGAATTAGAATATGAAATGGAAGAAAATTTATGTTTGACCGGACTTATTCGACTTACTAGTCGAACAAGTCGAATTTAAACGATTTGATTTTAATTGACTTTGGGTTTATATGACTTGATTTTGATTTTGGGATTTTCAAGTCGAAAGTCAAATAAGTCAAGTCAAACAAGTCAAAAAGTTGAACACCAATCGAATGAACACCCCTAACTATAAATGAGAAAATTGTTGAATATTTAAATAACATTAGAAATGAAATGTGCTATGAAAAAGTTGCATATCTTTCTTTTGGTGTATACTATATAATTGAAACACATGTCATAGTAAATATGAAATTTACTGATTCAAATACTTTTATAGTTTGGTGACCGGTTAGACCATTTTAAGTTAATTATAATGCCTAAAAATTATTAAAAATTCACATAGACATGTATTAGAGAATCAGAAAATTCTTCAATTCAATGAATTTTATTGTGTTGCTTGTTCTCAAAATAATTAATTATTAGATAATCACCAACTAAAATAGAGATTGAATCCCTCGCATTTCTGGAATGAAATAAGAGTGAGAATATGGGCCCACTAACTCTTCATATGTACTATTTAAATACTTTATAATAATTTGAGGGAAAATCACCAAAATAGTCCCTAAACTTTTTCACTTTAGCCAGAATAGTCCCTCAACCTTTTTTTTAACCAGAATAGTCCTTCAACCTTTTTTTTAGCCAGAATAGTCCTTCAACTTTTATTTTTTAGCCAAGAAAGTCCTTTTATGGTGGAGCCACCATAAAAACCTTTTTATTTTTTTGATAAATTTCACATAAAAGGACTATTTTGGCTAAAAAAAAAAAGTTGAAGGACTATTTCGGCTAAAGTAAAAAAGTTGAAGGACTATTTCAGCAATTTTCCCTAATTTTGATAGATGCATCTACTAGATAGTCACATGTGTGCTTATTATCGATTTGCAACTTAGAGTTTGCGTGATTACTAACTTAAATAATTTAATTAAAAGTACAATTTTTAAATTATGAAATCAAATAAATTTGTTTTGATAATACTAGTGATTTTATATCTAAAAAATTTGATGATATTTGTATGAACGTTATACACATCTAGAATTTTTGTCCCTTAAGTTGTCCCCAGATTTTCCTTTTAATTTGTACACAATTTTCTTTGTGTATAAGAGACAATGTCTTTTTAACCTAAATTATTTGATTTTCTTTTAATTTACCCTTTAATTCCTTCTTAATTTATGTTATGATGTTTAATTATTCTTATGCGTTTTATGCTTTTGAAATACTAAGAATGAGTTCTAATATTATTGAATTTTTAGATTTTTTTCAAAAAAAAAAATTTAATTAAATTATTATTAATTAACTAATTATTAATTAAATTAGAAATCAAATTAATTAATTGGTTTAAATTTTTTTAAAAAAAAAAAAAAAAAAAGTTCAGCGCTTGAATAGTACCGCGTGTACTGTTCACGCGCCGAACTGTCAGCTTATACAGAGCTGTTTTGGCCACGTTTTCTCTGCGTTTTTCACCTATTTTTACCAAAAATTTCAGATGGCCATACTCCTTACATGACAAGGAATGGTCTTTGACCATTTTTACACTCAATCCAATTCATTAAAAGCACAAAAAATCAGTCTAAAGAGTGAGGAAAAAATTTTCTGCAGAGAAAATTTTCATAAAAATCTGCCAAACAGCCAACTTTGAGCCAAAATTCCATACGATCAGAGAGGAATTAGACTAAAATCAAAGAATAAAAATTGTAGAGGGTTCCTGGGGTTACAACTTCTCTTTGTAAATCTTAAGCAAAATCGTCCATTTAGAGGGTCAAAAACGTGGTAGAAAAAGGCTGTTGGTTGTCTTTTTCTAATTCCACTGGATTAAACTGAAAGAATAAAAGTTGTATAGCGTTTCTCGAGCTAAAACTTCCCTTTTCAAACCCGAAGCAAAATCGTTCATCTGGTGGGTCAAAAGCGTGATGGAAGAAGGCTGGTAGCCCACAAAAATCTGCACAAAAAAAAGGAAGGTTAAAAAAATTTTATTTCCATTTTATTCCTCCAAATTTCAATTTTTTTCATTTTAGACCGAGAATATTTTCTTAAATTACGTTTAGGCCCTTATGATAGGGCCCACTTGATGCCACGTCATTGATGACGTGGCAGCACCAGATTGCCCCACGTCATCAGAGACGTGGCATCACCAGATTGTGCCACGTCACGGATGACGTGGCACCCCAGATTGCGCCACGTCAGTGATGACGTGGCTCTCCCCAGATTGCGCCACGTCAGTGATGACGTGGCATTTACAAAAAATTCCAAAATTTCAGAAAAAAATTTATTTGCGTTTTGGCCCTCCAGATTTCAGATTTCTGTATTTTTAGCCCCCCTATCAAATAATTTTTTAAAATTACATTTAGGCCCTTAAGGAATTTTCTTTAATATTACTATTTTTTCTCTTCAAATTTCTTCCAAATTACATGTTTTATGTCAATAACCACCAAGTTTTACTTTGATCAATCTGTTTAGAATTTTAATACGTTTTAATTACCATTTGATTGTGAAATTACTGTTTTGCCCCTATGAGTATTAAATTTTAAATAAAATTTGATCCTGTCTCTTATACACATCTAGATGTGTATAAGAATGGTGCTTTATTTTAATGTTTGTTGGTCTCAATAAATATTTATGCCACTCTTTGAGACTACTTGTACAAATATGTGAATGTACTCTTAAGAGACTGAAATTTTGGATTAGTTGCACAACTAGACGTGTAGTATTTGAACAAATTCAATTTAGTCCAGACTTATACACATCTAAAAAAAATTACTAATATAAAAAAGGGATATGGTACTACAAGCTCAATGTGTGCGACTTTTAATTGGACCCGGGCTAAATCTACCTGTCAATGTTAATATTTACCATTTATTTTCGTTTCCTCATTAACATGTACATATTTTATTACTTTTAAACTATCTCAAAGCACACGTATGCTACAAAGCCGGCAATAATGAATACTAAAATTGAAAAGAGAAACGCGATAAAATCACGCATGGTCCAACGCGGGTAAAGTGGGTGTCGAGGAAATTCAAATCCATCCATTCCTTGTCATGTAAGGAGCTGTCTCTTATACACATCTAGATGTGTATAAGAGACAGAGCAATTTATGTTTGTAAATTGTAAGTAGGATTTTTGCATTCAATCACCTGTTTCACGATACACCACACGTAGGCGCTCGGTGTCTAGGTGTGTGCCAGCCAGACCACGGGTCGGTAAGCGCACGGTAAAGGGGCGCGACAAACGTCCTGAAGCATGTGTTCATACACAAAATGGTCTAATAAAATTGTTAATAAAATACCTTCAAAAAAGTTAGACCATTACTTATAAGAACATGTTATGTTGCTTGCAGCAACATTTATACACATCAAACCAACAAATTATTCTTCCCATTATAATTGGCTTTTAGAAAGTAACCTAATTTTTTTATTTATGAATTTTTGATTGTGCGATATATAATTACTACACTGCAATGTACAAAACTGGGTTATAAAACAAAATTGAGAATATATGTATGATGTGAGTCACTCTTTATGATTAAGTATTTTGAATTATTATAGGGCGCTTATATACTACATAATTTGTCGATTAAAATGAAAATATTTCATCAACATCAGGGGAAGAATATAAGCAGTTGGATAGAAAATTGAATAAAATGAATTATCATGTGAACTTGAAGTTCACAAGATAATTCATTTGCAAGATATTGTGAATCAACTGCCAAATTCACTACTAACCTAAAATGGAAAAAATCTCATATACCAACTAAAATACTCTAATTGGTGTCACAATAGGATAGCCATAGAAATGATAGCTAGCCACGCATAAATTGTGGTTAACCAATCAGTTTCAAATGATAAGAATTTTTGTTAGAGAAAATGAGCAAATATTAGAGATAGTCATAAAATAAAGGCGGGTGTTCCTGAAAAAATCCTAGACATAACTAATTGTAAAACCTAGAAGTGGATCAGATACTTGAATCTCTCTTAAAAACAAAGAGATTTCGATATATTATGTCACTATTGAAAAAAATAGAACCGGAAAGATATTTTTGTCGACAACATATTATTATTTATAATATCAGTTGAAGTTTTTGAATGGAAAACGAGGATTTTGAATGTAAATTTGTCGAAAAATATCATCATAGAAATGATTAAAAGATGCAATACAAGAAAATTTACATTCAAAACGCGAACATTTTGGACTTATAGTCAAAATTTCTAATGCTGTAGAGCCGGTTGGGTACAAATATATTTGTGAAAAAATAAAATGAGAAGAATAAAATTGTGTCATATAAAACACACCTTGTTGACCAAAAATTTTCGCAAAAATTCGGCATTGATGATAAAGAGATTTATTCTCTTGTAGTGGATGTAATCACCTATAGATATCTAATTTGTGTGGCAATTAATAACAAATTGAAATGCGTCTAATGGATATTGAGCATATTTTGTATGATTTATTTGATATCGATATCTATATGAAAATTCTTGAAAGATTTAACATGCATGAAGCATGTATAGTTTTCGGGAATATTGTTCAATGAGATTGAAAAAATCATTGTATGAATTAGTTCAAAGCAATCTAGACGAGTATGATATAATCACCTCAATTAGCATCTCTTGAGTAAGATTTATAAAAATGACATAATTTGCCTATGCGTTTTGAAAAGGCACAAATTTGAAATTTGTGATAATTGTTGTATATGTTAATAATATAAATATTATTTGAACTCCTGAAAAAATTAATTAGAACTCTTGAAGAGTTTCATTAGAACTTTTGAAGAGATTCAAAAGATAATAAATTAATCTTGGTAAAAATCTATAGTTCGAACAATTATCAAATGAAAATTTTGTTCATCAAGAAAATTATACCAAAAAGAATAACAATTTCTCATTGAATAAATTTTGTTCATAAAGAATGATTCTATTTGGATAAAATACATCCATTGAATATTCTAATTATTGTGAGATTGATTGATGTCAAGAATAACAATTTCTCATCCTCGTGAGAATATTGGTATTGAAGTACCATATCTCTCAGTGCTAACATGTACTGTAAATTCGTTAGCACGATCTAATTCTTTTCCAAAATAAAAATATTAGAATGATATCAACTACAGCATGTACTTCAATTTTTCTGAGCCATTATTGATATAAGTTTATTTTACTCAATTGAATCTAAATGAAAGTTAGTTGGTGATGCAGATATTGGATATTCATCTAATCCAACACAGAGTTCAATTTCAAATAAGTTATGAAGAAATTGATATCATGGCGATCAAAAATTTAGTCACTACTTCTTGCAATCATTGTTGAAATAATCGCAATATATGAAGCAAGTAGTGAATATGCTTGGTTACAGTCATTGACTCAACATATCCAAAAGATATGTGTTTTAACATTAGAAGTGAGATTTCTAATGATATTATATAAAGACAATGCTAAATATATTGTTTAGCTAAAAGGAGTTACATTTTTTCGAAATTTTTCTTCTTACATGATTTTCAAAAGAATGATGAAATTGCTATCCAATAAATTCACTCATGTGATGATCTAGCGGATTTATCCAAAAGTGATACCAACAACAACATTTGAGAAGTTAGTTTGTAAAATTGGATGGATCATCTCAAGGATATCAAGTAATACTTTTATGAGAAGAAGATAAGTACACGCTGTATTATTTTTTTCTTGGTCATAATTTTGTCCCAATGGATTTTTCTAGCAAAATTTTTAATGAGTCAGCATGCGAAAGTGTACTATAAACATTGAATAAGCAGTGTACTCTTTTTTTTTCTACTATGGTTTTTTCCCATTGAGTTTTTCCTGATAAAGGTTTTTAACGAAACAGTAATTTTTCGTGTATTCTTTAATGCATGGACATCCAAGGAGGGAGTGTTATAAATTGTACAAGGTAGATATCCATTCATCTTCCCAACAACATTGTTTAATGTGATATTCATTTCCTTGAATTACATGAAGATTTATTGATTGTTGTAATTCATGTATCATATTAAATGTTTATTTATGAATCCCCTAATTCTATAAATAGGAGATTTAAGTATCTCATTTGAAAGGGCTTTTAAAAGGCTTTTGAAAAGATTTTGAAGGATTTTTGAAAAATTTATGAAAGTTGATAATATAGAGTATTGAAAAATTTCTTACTATTTCTCTGTCTACTATTTTCTCATCTACATTTATATTTTTCTACTTTAATTAATTTTGTAATCAAGGTTAATAATTTTAATTTAGTTTTATAACAGTTAATATATTTATTTTAGTTTATTCATAATAAGATTTGGAATTTGACATTTGTATTTAATCATCTTTCAAAAAAAAAGTACTTAATTCAAATATCTCGTATTATTTGCTATTATTCCAAGTTCGATTTTCCACTTAAAGTCCAATTAACAAATCATGGCGACTTCTAGTTTCATTTGTTTTTCAGTTTTTTAATTTCCCTTTCATTTTTTTTTTTTATTTCTTCCCGTGATTTGCTTAATTATTACTTTTGATCTGCACATATAGTAGGTAGTAGAAGATTAGCCAATAGTAATGCCAATACGTGTTTGGTTTATGAGTACGAAGAGAAGGAATGAGAATCAAAATTAATAATACTCATAGATGTTATTTGGAGTTAATCACTATGAGAATTTTCTTTTTATAAATGAAAGTATTAAAATATGACCACTTTCATACTTCATTTGTGTATTGAGTTTCAAATTAATTAATTTATTATTAAAATAAAATCTATTATTTTTTTAAAATTAAAAATAATAAAAAATAACATAAATTTATACTAGTAATAAAATTTATCCCATTTTAATTTAGATTTCCGAATGAGAATCAAGCATCTGTCTTACAAGTAGTATTCGCAAGCGATATACTTATCAACTGCTTGTAGTCATGGAAGACTCGTTGGAGCCTCCTCCTGATTTTTAACGGTTAATTGGCGAAGAGGGCCCAGAAAATGACACAGTCTTCCATGATAAGAGACAGTCTCTAAGGATACATTAATGTCTCTTATACTAAGCTATTTTGACTACAATAAATATATAATCAGGTCTAGTTGAATGTTATTGTGAAAATTCGATATTTATATATCCGTTTTCGTTTGTTGTTTTCCACTCTCACTTCAATTTTTTTTAACTTTTTAAATTTCATAATATTATTATTTTAGTATCTGATACTTTTATCCATTTAAATTGAAACTTAATCCAGCCCAAGTAGGTTGAAATCAACACTACTATAATATATGAGAAAATTTATAAAGAAAAACAAACAATCCTAATTAAGAAATGAGAGAGAATAATGAATTACGCATACCCGGCCCACCAATCCATTCCATCCCATCGCGGTTGTCGTTCAAGATGATAAGACAAAAGGACAAACCCAGGTCAACACAGTTTCAACACAACCATGTTACTATGTGATAACAGCTGAATTTCCATTACTTTTCTTCTTCTGTAACTTAGGGAACCCTTTTTATTATTATTTTGTATTTTCTGGGATAAGGCCGTAATGTTTCGGTACATTCAGATTCAGCAGATGTTTATCTAGGTGACAAGTTAACTTTATTTTCTCTTGTATTTTCTATTTCATAAATAAGAAAAAAATCATGTATAATTGATGATATAAAAAGTGAGTCACTAAGTTAACTAACAAATGGACAAGTAGTATAACTGAACGATCGACCATATTCTTCTAGATACGCTTCCGAACAACGAGCGAATAACTCATCATACAAATCAATTATGTTTGAATTAGAATATCTAGTTAAATCTAACAGATCACTCGATTATCCGATGAATTCGATCAATCTGTTTGACCCGATTCTCAAAAAAAGACACTGTCAAACCCTAAGAATAAAAGTTGCCACTCATTATATAAACTAAGCTACAAATTGCTAAATAAAATCTCATTTACATATATTGATCGTTCAAAAGTTACTTTACTCATCAATTTATGATATAGGTAATATGTACATAGCTTTTTTTATTTAAAAAAAAAAAATGGCACGAGGCTATTTCCTCGCATAAAAAAAAAAAAAAAGATTATCTAGAAAGAAAGAGGACCAGAAACAACAAACTTTCGGACGAAACAATTTCCTCTCACGAATGTCTGTCGTGAGCGCAAAAGGAAACAATTAGAGCATGTGAGCACATTCTCTTATTCTTGAATGAAAGGAAAGCTAGGCCTAGGATGTTGGAGTTTCATATGCCCAACAGACCATAAATCATAATGTCAACCATTTAATCCACCATCATTAATCATGCGAACAACAGAGAGTGGGGGTATCTAATTCATTCAATCTTTTATCATGCTACAACACAAGTTAAATGTTAACACTATAATAAAAGTGTACTACCTTTAATTTGATTGAATAGGTAATGTGACATTTTATGCTCCTTTTAAGGCTTAAACCTCACAAAAGCAGGCCCTCCGATATTGTAATCGCTGCTTCAAGCAAAAATACTTGGCTTTGTTTCGTTGAGGTAATTTAAAGTTTTGCAAATGCATTGTTTTCATTTTTTTTTTTTCACAATTTGACAATCTTTTTCACTATGTAGTACTATTTTTTGAGATGACGGTAAAACGATTAAAGTTCAATGCACAAATCCAAAATAAAACAAAGAATAAATTTTTTATATATAGTGGATGTATAAAAAAATTTTACATTTTCAATTTAATCTATATACATGACACATGTTTAAAAATAACTATTGAAAATTGAAAAATATATGTGCCATGAATCTAAACACGATGATATTAAAAATTTTATACACCGACATTACATGTAAGATTTGTTTAACAACAAATGTACACGACTGTATAAAATACAAGCACCAGTTGCCTTTCCTCTTTTCCTTTGTAAAAATAAAACAGAAAAAAGCTTCAACATGACGTCCGTTAAACTGGTGGAGTCAAAATACTCTAAACCTCAATTGGATAAGTTCCCAACAGAATTCTTTGGTAGTACATAAATTTTCTTTCCCATTAGAATTCCGTTCATTTCATTCATTCAATAATTCAAGTAAACTTGAATTACCAGCCTGCCCCGTAGACATACATACTGTCTTTGTCCTTTTCTGGTCATTCAACATATATCAATAAATACTCACGTTAACTGTAAAAATACAGCCACCATTTACCCCACACAAACAAATCCCAAAAGAAAAGGAAAAAAAAAGAAAAAGAGCTGCAACAAATTAACAATCAATCAATTATTAACGTAAGAATTAGGAAAAATTCATTGTTAATCACTTCACCGTGCAAATTGAGCGTTGATGATGTCAAAATAATATATCTAATAACAATATTATACATAGCTTTAGGCCCGGGTCCACTAGAGGTATTTTAGTAATTATACCATGTGGCTCAAATAGACACGAATGGATCATGTATTATATATTCAATCCACGGATCGATCCGAGATATAAATATCAGAGTGACAGTATCATAATTCTAAGTGTATTATTTTCCTAATTATTAAAGTTCTGAATTCTTAACCTACCCGGGAGACAAAGGCCTGACCTTTTTATTTCAGGTGAACGTGAGTACTACACGTGGTCCCAACTTTTACTTTGGATGATACTGCATACGGACTAACCCTAGCCCAAAATTTTTGTATCAACAAGTGTTATAGACTGTTAGATGATTAAAAATGAATAAGTGTTTTTCAGTCATATCAATGACTATTATACTCATTCATTTATTACGTAACGAGTAATCAAAACTTATTCTAAAAAATTAAACCGCTAAGAATTCTCTGTTTTATTTTATGTGCCAGTTATACCATCTAATTAACAGAAAATGATACAAAATGTAATATAAAAGATCATGTGCCGAATTAGACAATCACATTAAATACTGCAATTTATAGCCACTACGCCAGCACTTTCGGTTTATAATCCACAAAACCTAGCTTAGTCTAAGATTAAGCACAACAACACATAATCGAAATCAGCTAGAATGTTTACCGCTTTCGTAGTACTAATTCTGCAAATCCAGCGTCTCTACTCTATTTTCTTTTATTTTTTTTCGCGTCTGTCTCAAAAACACTACTGGTACGGTCTGATAAGAGACAAGGTAAATTCTTAATCTTCTGTTAGACTAAGGCTTTATTTCCCTATATTACATAGCTTTTTTTTTTTTTTTAATGATTTTAATTTTAAAAAGATGTATATAATTATGTAAATAAATAAAAATTACAAAATAATTCGATAAAATTATACACTTTAATTCGGTTAAGAATTTACCGAAGAGAGAGCCCCAAAAACGTACTAAACAAGAAAAAAGGTATTATAAGCATAACGAAACTAGGCTGTTCAAGTAAATTAGAGACAACAAATTAAAACCCAAAAAAAAAAAAAAATTCAGTCCCAGTACATTTCTCTTTAACTCATACTGATTACTGACTAATTGAATTCGTTAAATTTTTTACATTGTCAATTGTCTCACAAAGATAAAAATTAAGCACAAAAGCTACAAATTTATGCAAAAAGGGGAAAAATTTTAAAAAGGTCATTTTCCAAAATGCTGAAAAGAAAAGAATTTAACAACTTTTAGCCTCAAATTTAAGCAGTATGAGCCAACAACAACATTCAATCAAGATTCAAGAAACCCATCCTTCTTCACAATCACTACTATTACTAAAAATTTACTGCTACTACACATACCTGTAATTTCATTCCTATTCTTCAGCCTATGATTTAGTGGAAACAACCTACCATTTAGTATACTAGTAACAAAGAATTTAAGAGAGAGAAAGACAGAGATTTTATCAGCATCAATAATCCGGCATGAGTTGAGTAATTTTGCCTTCTTCAGCAGCAGCCATTTTGTGCTCAGAAATTTTCAACCAAATACAAACAGCTGTAAAACTCAAAACCAAACTCAACAACCCACTTCCCAATCCGATCCCCACAATGGCCAAAACCGACAGCCCTTTACTTCTCATCGGCGGCAATGGGTACCCGTACAGATCCTTATTCCCCTCGTACGAGCTGGCATTAAACCTCGGCAAATTCCCGCTTCTGTTCCCCAACGATTTTGGTATCGGACCCGATAACTTGTTATTCGAAACATCGAACACGGAAAGCCTGGCGAGCAATCCCAGCTGTTGAGGGATGAGGCCGGTGAGCTGGTTGTCGTGGAGATCGATGACGTTAAGATAGGCGCAGAGAGCGAGCTGTTGAGGGATGGGGCCTGAGAGGCGGTTAGAGGAGACCCGGTTGAGGACGGCGAGATTGACGAGGTATTGGAGGTCAGGAGGGATGGGGCCAGAGAGGGAGTTGGAGGAGAGGTCGAGGGCCTGGAGATTGGTGCAAGAGGAGATATTGGGGGAGATGGAGCCTTTGAGGGAGAGGTTAGAGAGGGAGAGTTTGTAAATGCGGCCGTTGTTGCAGGTGGCGCCTTGGAGGAAAGAGGTGAAGCCTTGACAAGGGTTGGCGAAGATGGTTTTGGTCCAGTTTTGGAGGTTTTTTAAAGGGTCTTGTAAAGATTCACTGAGTTGGGTTAAGCATCTCTCGTCGTTCGGATCTGGTTTTGCAGGTGGCGGGAGTAGGGCGCAAGTTAGCAGGAGGATTATTGTGCTGCTGCTGCTCCAAACAGTAACACCCATCTATCTGGAAATTTGGGAACACAGGAAATGGGAAACAGAGTAGTAGTGATATCAGATACTATGATAGTACTAAAATAAGGTACAGTAATATATATATATATATATATATAATTTTTAATTTTAATTTTTTTGGGAGCACTATTATGGCAATGGGTGGGGATGGAGAGGTACAATGTCCAATGGTTCAAAATAATTAGCCTAATGGGTTTGATTTGATCCAATGGTGTTCTGTTTGCAGCAAAGAGAGAATGAGAAGATGTTTTATTTGGGATTTTAAACCTTTTTCCCAGTTATAATGCTCAGCACGGAGGCTACGTTGAGGAGAGATATTTCATTTAATTAGTACTAGCAGCAGTAGTACATTTTACAACATCTAGATTTATATATGGTATTTGACAAATGGGGGGATTGGGGAGGAGGCACGATCCCACTATTCAGTTGTGACATTAGGTTCGGTGAAAATGAAAGTAGAAGTAATATTTGGCACGAGGGAGACGGGGTGTTCTATAGTGCGGGGGAGGCCTGATGGGGTCCGATAGCGACAACACTTATTCCTGCCTTACATGGGCATTTCGGACACTTGATGTGCTCTGTTTTTGTTTTTATTTTTATTTTTAAATATATATATATATATATATATATATATATATATATTTCAAGACATATCACCTGTGATAATTGAGCTTTTCTCGGATTTGATCTCAAACTCAAAAATTTTATGAGACTTGAATTCGATTTCTGAGTTCAAATGAGTTTCAAAATAAATTTTGAATTTTAATATTTTAATAAAATTTGAGATCTATTCTGTGAGTTTGAATTTGAATTCGAACTCATTCAATTTCATCGTAGATAAAATATATAATTCTTCTTAAAAAATTAGGGTAATGATATTTACACATCTTTTTAGTCTCTTGCATGGATTTTACACGGTTCATTAGTGTAATTAGTTTCTTATACACATTTTATAGTTCCTTACACACTCCGAAGTTAATATTTTGTAGTAATAAATATTAATAGGGGTGTGTAAAATAGTAAAAAGAGTGTGGAAATATTATCATTTAAATATATATATACACTTGAAAAGCTTGACAAGCATTCAAATAGAGTATACATATACTCCCGGATCGACTCGTTAAAAGATTCAAATCGAACAGATTCAAGTTGAGTAAGTCAAATTTTTGATCGAATTACTTAGTTAGTTTACACCTCTATTGTTAATTGCATAAATTAGTATTGAAGGGCTCTAGTTCAACTCTATTTTGGTGGGTTTTCAGATGTGATTTTTTTTCATCTTCTCATTCAAGTTATTATGGCTCAAATTGATATTCCATAAAAAAATGACAACTCGTGCCCATATACAAAAATTTTCTGAAGTATTAGCTTACGTAAGTTGCTTTCTCCTATTCGCGTTTCGATTATGCATCCTACCAAAAAAAAAAATCTTTCTTGTGGTCCTTTGGATCAGTTTACTGGATCGTTGCCTGGAAAAAGAATTATTTTTCTTTGTTTTATTTTAATCTTACCGAAATCTTTATGTACATCTTAATTTAAAAAGTTTCAACACGCTTAGAGGACAATATGGGCCACGTTAGTCAATAATAATCATGCTGGACTTCTGAAAATCGTAACTTGAGCTAACATTTAGATTGTGAGCTGTACGAGTGTAATTGGGCAAATATGTTTCTCCAGATTACTAACGATATGTTTGGTTCGCATTTTAAAATTAGAATCGGGATAAAAATTATAAATTTTATTATCGATATAAATTTATGTTATTTTTTTACTTGTTTAATTTGAATAAAAAATGAGTTTCATTATATTAATAAGTTGATAATTTTAAAACTCATATTACAAATGAGGAATGAAAGTGAATATTTTTTAACACTTTCATTCTTATAGAATAATTCTCATGATAAACTAAATAATATTTATAGGTATTATTAAATTTAATTCCTATTTCTTCCCCTCATACACATAAACCAAACACCTCCTAAATGTATAAACAATTTTTATTTATTTTCTCCAAAAGGTAAGAATTTAGATTCACAATATTGAACTAACAAATATGAAAGGGCATGCTTATTCTCCCATTATTATGGACGAAATCTATTTGACCAAAAAAAAAAATTTTCAGATGAAAACAATTATATAATCATGGTCGTGTATGACAATTTCATGAAGCTTCACCTTTGTATGGGTATGGTCACCGGTGAATTTTGTTGCAAATTTTCAAGTTTTATAACATAATCACTGACTCGCATGATTTCTCGACACTGTTGTAGAAGACATTTTTAATGAGGAATTCAACCGGTTAATCAGGTTAATTGGCTGCTTGAAGTTGAAGTGTCTTACTGGACCACATTAAATAAAATTCTCATTTCTTTGAACTTTCCCTTTAAACATATAAATAAATTAATGTATCATACTTTGTATAATATAAAATAATGTATTTTAAAAATTTATATTGTATAAGTCTCTTAAATTAGGTTACAGGACTTTATAACTTTCCTATAATTAATACATATGATTATCTTGTTAATTACTTGAAGCATCCCTCAATAAAAATTTTATCATAGTCTTGTTTGAATATTAAGTAATGTATGTGATGAATCTAGAATCTAGTTTGTTAAGATTAAGAGAAAAGAGAGGGAGTGATGTGTTTGAAAAATTCTACTGTCGTTTTTAGGAAATTATTTTTTTGTAATTTAAATACTTGTACAGTACAATATCATGTATTTTAAAAGTTTGTACTGTACAAATTTTTAAAATCAAGAGAATGGTTCCATAAAAGGATCGTAGAATTCTCCGATATGTTTTAGGGGAATTTTATAATTTCTTTTAAGAAACTATTTTTTTGATTTTAAAAGTTTGTACCGTATAAACTTTTCAAACACATTATATTGTATTATATAAATATTTAAAATACAAAGAATAGTTTTCTAAAAAGAAATATAAAATTTTCTTATGTTTTATATGATTTTATTGCTTGAATTGTTTTGGTGGGTGACCCCTTAGCTATTTATGGTGAACAGTTTAGGTTCTAACTCCTGATCTTAATAGATTGACCAAACTTGTTAGGTAGGTCTGTCTTGTTTTGACCCTGTGATGAATCGGTTGTTCAGTATGAGTATTGAACTGATCTATTATCACATTAGAATTAAATTATATATTTACTTTTTATAAATTTATTGATTACATGTCACGTGAGTTTATTCTATTGGTGGTTATTCCCAGCATCATTTGTATGAGATACAAATTCATTCCAATTTGCATTTGGATCAAAATTTCAGCTACTAGAATCAACATCTTTTTCCAACAAGATACACAAACCAACATAATGTTGGGAGCAAGTCCAAAGCTCCAAA
Source organism: Cinchona pubescens (assembly GCA_025175665.1). Classification (NCBI taxonomy): domain Eukaryota; kingdom Viridiplantae; phylum Streptophyta; class Magnoliopsida; order Gentianales; family Rubiaceae; genus Cinchona; species Cinchona pubescens. The sequence continues at coordinate 505,938 of JANKKI010000002.1, read as the reverse complement.
TCCAAAAGGGTTTCATGGATCGTCGAAAGTGAAGGAAGCTCAATTTGTCTACCGGGCCCGTGAATTTTGTGTGGTACTGCAGGCCGGGGCATAGAAGTTTCAGTCCCCTCTACTGCCGTAAACTCTCCACCAGAGCTCACCTGGTCCCTCCGACAACATAATATCATCATTCCTCCGTAGTTCTCATCTTGGTCCTAAATCTCCTTGGCGTTACTTGGAAAGTTGGATACAAGCTTTGTGGGTATTGTGCTATCCAATCCAATCCAATCCAATCCAATCCCTTCCAACCCTTACAAATTAAAGCGCAATTATATACTATTACTACATGCCTAGACAATTCGTTCGTGTGTAATAGAGACTTGAAAATGACGTGCATTTCATTGTTCTTCTAAAATAGGAACAGTGCTATTCTTTGTTCAATACAATCACAACATGGTTTTATGCCCATAAGAATCTTTTGTTACTTTTTACATCGAGCTCTTATTTTAATCTTTAGATATAGTATTATGTTAAAATATACATGTCAAACATACAAAGTATAAGACATAAAATTGATACATATAAAATATGAGACAAAAAATTTTACAGTGTTTTTTGACTCATTTGATGAGAAATGCAATCAATGCACAAATGGGTTTTCTTTTGTTAATATTTTCTCATCATCTTTGGGGAGATGGAATTTTGGGCTTTTAGGAGCCTTTGATGAACTCAACGAGGTGAGCACCACCATATTACCAAAGAAATATTGTGTGTTAGTAAAGATTGGCATTTGGCATTGAAATGAAACGCACTAGGCATGTGGTGCAGATAAACATTGGCGCATCATTGACACTTGACGGGGCCATTAATAGTGGAGGTCGTATAATACTGGGATAGTTGCACTCAACCTCTAGTATTGGTAATTGTATTCAATCCACGTTGCACCAATTTCCTAATCATCCTCTGCAAAAAGAAAGACAATAAAACTTGAACACTTGGTGCATGATGACTGATGCCAGTAAAGAACCAAAAACTCAGCTGCATCTAGAAGTTTGCACTATTTTACCAAACTATTCTGTAAGCTTTAGTAATTTATATTAACCATTCAAAATTTTATCCGTTATTTATCTTTGTATATAATTATATTATAGATGATTTGAATTGTATAGTGTAATGATAAGATGTTACTGTTGCCGTATAAATAAAGATGACAATTAAACAATCTTTTACACGTGTGAACATACTATCTCCCATTTAATTATTTGATATTTTCGGATGAACAACTCTACTTCATATGCTAACCAGCCATGTATGAATTATGGTAGATGAAGATTATTATTTTCATAGAAAGAAAAGTGCATATGAAATAGCACGAGATTTGCAAACTAACGAGTTATTAATTTGGTGTATTATCAAGAACTCCAGAAGCAGCATTGTCTAGATAGTGAGATGGGCCTTACCAAGAAACAGAAGATAGGTGGTGGGACAATGAGTATCACAGTGTAATTTGAGTAGTTGGATTTGTTCTTTGCCTAGTCATTTTAGTAGTGTCTGTAGGGATAGTGATTTTGACAATGAACTCGGACAACTTTACGGAATAAAGTAGGAAAGAAAATGACAATCAAGGATAGCTAACCACAAAACCCTTTTGTGGTAGTTCTCTTACAAACACCTGGGCTCCCCTTCCAGCAAAATACCAAAACCTTCCCTTTGCTACTCCAAGATTTGGTTGGTAGCCAATAAGGGATTAGATTTTGATTATCATTCAATCTGCTGGTAGCTAGTAATTCAAAAAACAGCATGTCCCACAGGTAATGAGCATTTCTTTTTCTTTTTTTTTAAAAAAAAAAAAAAAACTTTGTGGATGATAACTAAAATATATAGCTGTTTACAACTCGAATAAAATGTTTGGTCCACAAGTATTTCATACCTAATACTATATGCTATGCGTGCAATTAGTGGGATGTTGTTGATTTTGAAAATGACTTGAGATCTTAAAATTCTTTAATTATTTTCAATTAGAAGGAAATCAAAAGGAAAAAAATGTTTTTATTTTGATATTATAAAAAAAAAAATGTCCCCGAAGGAAAAAAAAATAGCATGAAAAAAAAATGATTGATACTTCAAATCACGAAAAATGCCAAAACAAGAAAAAAAGAAAAAGAAAAAACTTGGGTTTAGCTGCCGAAAACCCTTTGAGATTGAATTCCATGGGCCAGAGAAAGAAAATGGATATAACATCCAGTTCAACGTTGTGCGATTGGGCCTTTGTTAAAGAAATACATGTCATTTTATAGGTGCCGTTGTGAGAAGAAGCCCATTAGAATAATGTTCAAGACTCACCAATGTATGAGATTTCAGATCTTCGGCCGAAAGAGAACTGATCCAGTGCGAGCATCTGAATGCGAAAATCATCCAAGAAAAGTTTGCACGGACATAATTATAGCTTTGACATTTTCATAAATAAAGCAATAGTCAAGACAAACTACTTTTAATATTCTTACTTACAGCTCTATAGAGTGAGTATGACAGTCGTTAAAATAATTAAAAAATATAAAATAAATATATCATTTTCCAATCATTCAATTGTTTAATATATTCATTTCAAATAAAGATTTTTTCTTCATGACAACCACGCAACTGGTATGCATTATAAATATCAAGAAAATTTTAAATGAATCGAATTTATAATAAATACAATGGATCCCTTCATCCACAATCACCCACATCACCCAACAAGAGATTATTTTAATAGTTTGAGGGAATGTGAGTGATTATGGACTAAGGGTACATAGTATTTACCATAAATTCGATCCACTTAAAAATTCTAATAGATGAATTTCTTATCTGGTTAAGCAACCTCTCTCTAATGAGTAAGTTTTGGTTTCTCGCTCTGCATTGCAGAATGAGTATGACAACCATTAACATGATTGAAAAATAAAAAAATTCCACCACTTTTTATTTTTTAATCATTTAATAATTTATAATACTCATTCGTATTGCAGAATTGGTGACAAAAAAAATTTCTTCCCTAATAATAGAACGAGAATTACGAAAATCATAGTAATAAACTTTCTTTTGTGTTAAAATAACATTCGGTGGACAGACATCATAATTGCTAATGTTATTGACAAGACAACTCTGTTTATGCTCTCAAGAGAGACTTTTCCTATAATGCTAGACAACCTTCTCACACATTTCCATTTGATTATATCGATTTTCTTTTTGGTACCAATTTAACATTAATCAGATGTAATCTTTTCCCCACATTTCCATTTTGCTATGATGCTTGCATTATGTGCACGAGTGAACAACATACGTATGCATGTAATTATTCACGTCCAGACACACCAACCCCTTTTAAAAACTGAGCACTTTCGGTTGATATAAGAATGGCAACATGAACAAAAACAGCCACAAGCTGCAAGAGATGGAAATTTTCAGCTAATTATGGCCCATTTGGCTAACCAGCAAAGTAAATAATTGTACGAGAATCAATTCTTAACATCCTTTTCTCAACCTTTTGAAAAACATATATGGCTGATGGCTGGCATATTTGTCACCTTTGGAGAAAGTTTAGGCAGGTAAAAGAAAACATGGTAATGATTACTACTTGGAGATAGATAACTGAGCCCCTCAAGTAACTATATCAAGAAAGAAAAGAAGAACTCTGTTGTGGTCAAAGGCTCCACGAAATGACCTACTTTGCATGATGGGGAAACAATTGAGCTGGTTCTGTACTTAAAAAGGTTTCAGAAAAGCAAAATCCAATTATGAATTCGGGAGCATTCATTTGGTCAAAAAATCAATTCAGAAACTCACCTAATCATTTCCATTAGAGCTTCCCGCCATCAATTTTTTCAAGGGTTTCACAAAACAAATTTAGTTCCCTAGTTAGAAAATCTTGAATTTCTTCTTGATTGATTCTAGATTTTTAACTATAACTGAATTATGTCTCTTATAAAATCTAGATGTGTATAAGCTATCTGTTCATGCAAAATAGTGAAACCTAGATCATTTTTAGATACTTAGTACTAATTATATCATGATGCATCTGTCCATGAAGCGAAAAAAGGCACACGAGGCCTCAGCTGAGTTGATGAGATCCAGGAATTCTCCGTGTGGGATGATTGATTAGTAACCATCTTGGAAGGCATTGTGAAATGCATTGGAAGGCTGTTGCTTTTATCAGGACTGCCTTCTCTAGAACAGCTCAAACTTGTCACCAGTGAAGAAGGTTCTGAAAAGTGAGTCATCATTTTTCCTGATCCAGCCACCTCCTGATGCACAGTTCCAAATGTTTCGATCCCGATCAAATCATTGACAGCCATTGGGAAAGATGAAGTTTTGAAATCTCTGTCAAGACCACCTTGTTTATGAAGGGGTTGAGGAAACTGATGATGAAGAGCCATATTCCAGTTTAGTGCATTATCACTGTTGTCCTTTAAGGTATCAACTTCCTCGTTGCAGTTAATATTGGAAGGATTCTAAGAGACAGGAATAACTTGATTCCAAGTTCTTCCATCGACGAGATAGATTATTTGTGATGAGGGTACCGCTGGCCATGATCCGGTCTACATCATATCTAGATATGACGAAGTTGATTACAGCACTTCACACCCCTAAATTTTATACTGCAATGTCATAGGCCTCAGCAGCTTCCTCTTGGGTGCCTGATATTTTATAGTATCATAAAATTTAGAAGCCTCATCACAAAGAATCTATCTGTCATGGAGGCAACTCTCCATCTTTATACTATTACGAAATTACCAGTTATTGTCAAAAGGACAATAATTTTTTCATTTCTACATTCTAAAAACCAAACACAAAAGGGCAGGTTAATTAACAAAATGGAAAAGAGGTGGTTGTGGGGGAGGGGGGGGGGGGGTGGAAGGAGAAAAAGTCAAGGTGGCCTTGGCTTTTGCAGCAGAGACATTTACTGATGTGAATGATTTTTCTGCAAAAGTTAGTTCCTTCACTCCTTCCTGATCTTGCACAATTTGAAGGGACTGCTCACTATCACCAAGGCATTGGGCTGAGATTGAAAGCCTAAGGGTCCTCTAAAGAGTCTGTTTCCATTTTTTTGTTCATTTTTCATGTTAGCATATTAAAAGGTGTATGTATTGTGATTGTCATGTTCATAAAAATAGGCAAATTATATTAAACTAGATATCATCAAGGTCCATCAGAACTCACTGAATGTCCCCAAATAAAGGTCTTTGTTTCCTGCCACTCGGCCTATCCTAGCTTGCCATCGTCCATGTTGATGATGTCTGCTAAGGAAAAATACAAGAGCAGAATTTCAGCTAAAGAAACTTACTGCACAAAATCCGTATATAGTATATCATCAGTTCATAAGTTCTAAGACCTTGTTACTCCTCTGTACATTGAAGCTCCCCTTGAGAAACCACTGCTTTTCCTGCAAATACCAAATGCAGATCAAACATCACAGACAGGAAAAATGGAAAACTTTGTAACACCAGAGGCAATAAGATCAACAAGAGGTGATGTGGTACCTTCTCAAGTGAGCTACATATTCCTGCCTTGTCATGTTCTTCATTTCTTCCAGTTCATGCTGGTAATTTTCCAACTGGATGATTATCATTAAACAAATGAAAGTTCAGGAACTTGCATATGCAATCTAAATTGAACTAATAGAGATCAAGAAGTCAAACCAATACCGGTAAATTTATATGAGTTGAAGGACCCCAATACTTCAGTGCTGCCAAATCATAAGCTCTTGCTGCTTTTTCTTCCATATCATAGCCCCCTAAACTTACCATTATGGGATACATGAGATACTAAGTAACATTGATACTGCTCAACAATCTTGAAAAAGGGAAAAATAAAAGGGATTTCAGAAACAAATTTACCTGTATAAGCATAGATAAACTGGGATGCGAACCAGAGAAGAAACCGCGGGAAAACAAAGCATGAAATAAAACATTAGCAAGTTAATAAAGCTGGAACAATGTGGCAAATTTGGCAACAAAAATTTTGTTATTCACAGACCTTGCCTTCCTTTCCTGCTTTGTCCTTCTTTCTTACAACTGTTGTCCCATAGATGAGCTTCATATCTACCAGTCCATCTGTGCCTGGTCATGATCCACATTGCAAGTTATTCTAGTACTAGTATATAAGACCACTATGAGGAGCAAATGCTATTTGACAACAGGGAAGTAAAGTATGACTGCAAAACATAAGAATATCATATACACAACAGAACAAGGACAGACTAAAAGAGCATAAATCTCTATTTTTTAGTTACTAAAAGCAAGTTTTTTCCTAATAAAAGAATAAACATTCTAAAGCAATAATGGATGAAACAAAAAGTTAAAAGATCTAACCTTGTTACCCCTCTATACTGTGAGGTTCTCTGCCCAAATACACATGTATCAATGGACTTCCTGTGAACTATCTGCTTTTGATCCACATTTTTGGACCCCCTTTTCTTAGTTTCAATGGCCATACACTCTGTCACTGTAGGAAAAATTTGCTGTGAACCAGTGATACAACTTGATTGCGAACCCGGGCTCATTGATAAGCTCAGAGACTGCAAATCCCCATTCCCCATTGCACTAATAGGACCAGATTCACCCCTATTTTCCCCCGTGCAACCAATCATCTTGGGCTCAAGTGAATGATCAGCTTGGAAACTCCTAGAAGCCCAATTCTTCATGCCAGAGAGATCATTATCTGAAAATGTTGGCAGCTGAACATTGGTTTCTTCAAGCTGAATTTCTTTAGTTCCCTCTTGTGAAGATGCCTGGTAATAATCATGGCCTCTAAATGCAGAGTTCCCTTGTTGATTGTTCAAGAAATCTTGACTGTTGGACTCAAGATTCAAGCTTTGGTGGTAGTACATGCTGTCTAGGCTGAGGGCCATGCTCTCTCTGCTTTCACCAGTTGCATAGTGAAAGAAATTCTCAAGTTTTGGAGTAGAAGTACTAACCACACCTTCGCAGTAAAAAGTCAAAAAACAGAAGATTCCACCACAGGTGTAAATAAGTAATCAAACAAGCATTTCAAAGCATAAAACAAAAAGCAGCTCAAGCGCAAAAAAAGAAGGTATTTTGAACTAGACCGACCTTGTGGTTGTGACCTGTTCATAGCCTCCATTATGAACAATGAGCCATCAGACTTGAGTGGCATCAGAGTCACAGGTGGATAGAAGGCAGCATTGTCACCTTCCATCCCGCAGCAGATTCCAGGGCAGTTAAAATGTGAGGGAGAATGGGAATTACTATAACTGAATGGAACTGAACTAGAAACTGGTGCATTAGAACAAGGCAGAGTTTGGGGATGATCAGCAACACCCTCCATTTTGTTGTTCATTTGAGTTTGAGGGGACAAAGAAAATCCCAACCAATTGTTATTATCATTACTGAGGGACTTCATTTTTTAGCATATCTCTTCAAGAAAAAGATATGAATCTCTGTTTCCCGCTAACAAAAAAGAGATTCTATCGTAGCTAGCTACTTATTCTTTTCTACGGAGGCAAGTCAATGATTGGCAAACAAATAAACTAATCATATCAATTGAAACTAGTTTATATATTTTGTGTTGTAGCTGCAGAATATGTAATAAACGAAATCTAGCCAAAATCTAAAACAAAGCCCACAAAGCCCAAAACTCAGTGAATGGCTGAATCTACGGTCTCTTTGTTTTACTTTCTCACACTCATTCACTCTCTCTCTCTCCTTCTCTGAAAAGATTTCTAAAGAGAACAAAGCGAGACCCTTTAAACTAAACAAAAAGAATGAGTTCCAGCAAGCAATGCCGGGCATCCATCCTGCATTCCATAGGGATCTGTGTTCGAGAAAGACAACTTCTTTTGCTTTTTCTCCGCTGCCTGCACCCTGCCCAGCCCTGAAAAGACTTTTTCTTTTTCTTTTATCCTTTCCGTATGCAATACACGCACATAAAACTATATACAATTAATCTACACACAAAAAATAAAAATCTTTAAAAAAAAATAAAAAATGCATCCAATGCTAAAATTAGACTATTTCTATCAACGTGGAATTCGACACAAGTCCATCTTAAAATTTTTCCCTGTAGAACTACATTCCAGAGGCAGTTATACTTCTAAACGCATAAACCCTTTTCTTTTATATGTTTTTGTTATTCAAAACTCAACAATATTTAAATAACATGAAAATTTTTAAAACAAATTAAATTTATAATAGATGTTACATAATTTTTGAGTTACAATCACTCATGACTATGAAAAAAATTATTTGAAAGAATTATAGTGATTGTGTATTAAAAAATACAAGATACTTGAATCTGGTCTTAGAATTTCTAGCACATTGGAGGACTCGTGACTTCATCCTGTGTACAAATATTTTAGCCGTTGGAGATTTAGTGGAAAGTGGTAGAGGATGGTGGGCATACTAATACGATATGATTTAACAAGATGATCAATTAGGTAGTGTGGCTTTTTACACATCCACAGGATCAGGGAAGCTAAGCTGGATTTTATAGGGCAGAAGACCAAATGTCTATCTGATCACTTCACAGTCAGTACAATAGGCCTCTGCTGTAAACTGGACCTACTAGTTTTTTTTTTTATTTTTTTTATAGGTAATTTTTTTCCGTACTAATTTAAGCTATTTTTATTTCCCCATATCTAATCCTATGGAGAATAGAAAGATTTAACCGGACTAAAAGAAAGAATTTCTAGCATTATATTTAAATAAATAATTTAACGACCAATTCACCTAAAATAAATTAATTATTTGGTAAGTATCCACTGTAATACAATTCAACAATTATAGCTGCTACTTGGCAAATGATATTGCCACAGTAAAATCCTTATTGACACAGCAAAAAATAATTTGATTGACAAATTTATCCTCATTGAAAGTTTAACATCCGTGATTCAACCGGCGTCACACCGTCGCAGCCATTTTACCCGACTATAAACTCTAATCCACCAGCACCGGCGGTGGTGTCCCCAGAAGAAAATCTAAGATTTTTTTTTGACAAGAAAAATAAAGACCTCCAATTAACCCTCAAGAACATCCCACCAAAAGACACCAAAAACATCCTCATAAAATTAGGCAAATACTTAAATAGACCTGATCTTTAGTACTATATGTAGACTGTGGATTAAATTTTAAAAAATTTATGACATCAGTTGATATAAGTACGATTTTTTAAGATTTAATCATGACTATACTTACAGGTGGGACCAAAGATCGGTCTATTTAAGTATTTTTTATAAAATTATACTCCCAACCTTCTTTACCTCCTCGTTGCCCATTAAAGGGAAAGGAAAAAAGTGTGAGACACAGAGAGGAATGGTTGGTGAGAAATTTTTATGATTTCTTAAGGGTATTAGCGTCATTTGAAACTATAATTGCTGTAGCAAACATGATTTTGCTGTGGCAATGTCATGTGCCCTGCTACTTGTCTACTTGGTGACTGCAGAAAGCAGAGTCTGTTTGACAAGTCTAAACGATGCCGTCTAGATATTACCTGGATCGATATGTCTCTATTATCTACTTAGGTTATTGCCCCAGGAGCAGATGCTTGTGAGAAACAAATCTTTTTTGACTGGCATGCATGCGCTTGTGCTGCTTTCTCAGCATACAAGCAAGCATTTGCTTAGACTTTTCTTTGAAGTACTTGACCCATATAAGAGTTATTTTCCACGGAAAAAATAAAAAAAAGAAGTCATTTTCCATGTATACAAAAGTAATCGTCGGCATAGAAAATTTTAAAAAGTAATATTAAAACAAAATTATTTTATTGTATATTGAGAATTTATACGATATAAAATTTTAAAATATATAATGTTATATTATACTAACATATAGTACAACAATATCGGTTTCAAAGGCTTGTAAAATTTTCTTTTAAAACTGTTATGTAAATTGAAAATATTTTAGTTACTATAAATTAGAAAATCAGTGTAATAGCAAGAAAAGAACATCACAAATTGATTGGAGCTATGTCTGATGCACTCTTGAAGTAGTTGAGCCCCTAGCCAAATGAAAAAGGTATTTGTTGCATTGCGTTAATTTCTGTGGAAAATTCTTGTCGAATAAAATAATTTAATGAAAAACAAGTCACAACATAAAATGTGAGTGACACACAAGATTTAATGCGGTTCAACTTATTACCAAGCCTACGTCCACGGAGAGAAAATCCGTTCTTTATTATGAGAGAAAAATACACATACAAAAATACAACTTGAATCCCAAATCCAACCATTGTATAAGCTCTCTCATCCCTAAGAACACTCTCATCACAAGTATAGGACTACATGGCTCCTAACTTGTATTTTCCTCTCTTATGTTATCTCTTTATAGTTAATCAACCCTCCTATTTATAGCAAACATTACTTGGTCATCACTTCAAGTAATAATAGGAAATAACTTGATTTACAACCTAAACCTTATACAAATAAGAAATTACTTGGCAACTACTCTAAGTAATTAAATATTCTCTTAGAAAACTACTTACTTCCCACACAAAAGAAATTACCTAAAAGAAAATTAGCCAATTTTCTAACAAATCTCCACCTTGGCGAATATTTCTTTTAACAAATGCAAACCAATCAAAAAATATAACCATTTGCCTTCCACCTCTAATCCACATGGTGACTAGTTACACATACCGAATCAATACAGTTCTATCTCCAATTGATTTAATCGGCAAATGAACATGTATAACTAACCGAGTTCAACCTCCAGTCGACTCACAAGAGAGGCCTCAATTCACCATCCCCTTTAGCATGATTTTTTTCTCACCACCATTTGTAACTTAGAAGCAATCTTGGATCCCTTCGCTCCCAACCCATTGAGGTAACAAAATGGTACAAATTACAATACTTCTTCTTTTTCAACAGGACTGTCCAACTATGTGTGGTTTCAAGACTTCACCTTCAACGAAAAACTCGTAGCCTTAGAGTCTAACTGGCTCAAGAAAATTAGATTCTTTCATATTTTGAAAGTGGGACGCGCCACACCACCCAAAAACGTACCATTCCATTTAATATTTTGATTTTCACTACTCCAATACCCGTGACTTCAAATGTATACCCCTCACCCAAAGGCCAAAATTTGTCTTATTTACTTGAAGTGTATCAACATATTCTAACAAGGAGAAAATATTTAAAACACAACCAGAATCTAAAATCCAATATGAAAGAAATATCCAAATGGAGATCATGAGAATATCTCCACCTAATGCATGATGTCCAAAATCAACATTGGACTCCACTATTTTCCTTGATCGTTGAATCAGTATCATTCATTTTCAATTCTTTCCTCGAGCAATTAACGTAATTTCTTGTATCTCCCCGTGATTTGCCTTCTTTTGAAATATCAGATGATTGCACATTCTTGAGCACTGAAGTGTCTTTTCCATATACCAGAGACGTCGTCATACTTTCTAAGAAATCAGATATCCCGAGGTAAGAAGTAAAAGGGCCTAATCTTTCTCCTCTATTTCAACATTTCAAACTTTTGGAGATAAACCAAAATTTCGCTGTGTCCATAACAAAGAGTCAAATCGAATTTATGCACATCGATTCCAACTGTTCCCACTCATCATCCTTCATGGTTGTTGGCTTCCCATCCTTTTCCTTTAACACCTTTTTGCCAAATCTTGTTGAACAAGGATGTTCTTTACTCTTCTAACTGAAAGAGTAAATCTTGTACACCCATTAAATTGTTGAATTAGAAATTGTCACCAACCCACTTGATCTCAATAGTTGACCAGAATCCAACCAAGCTCTGAAACCAATTTGTTGGGATCAAACATGGAATAAACACAACTAGTGAGAAATCAAGAACACAATAATTTAATGAAAAATAAGCCACAATATGAAATATGAGTGACACACAAGATTTAACGTGGTTCGACTTAATTTATAAGCTTACGTCCACGGAGAGAAAACTCGTTCTTTATTATGAGGGAAAAACACACATACAAGAATATAACTTGAATCCTAAACCCACACCCTTGTATAACCCCTCTCACAACAAGCATAGGACTACATGACTCCTAACTTGTATTTTCCTCTCTTGTGTTGTCCCTTTATAGTTAACCAACCCTCCTATTTATAGTAAATATTACTTGGTCATCACTTCAAGTAATAATAGGAAATAACTTGATTTACAACCTAAACCCTATACAAATAGGAAATTATTTATAAACTACTCCAAATAAGTAAACTATTAGGAAATTATTTACTCTCCACACAAAAGAAATTACTTAAAAAAAAATTACCCAATTTCCTAACAGGTATGATTCGTTTTTATTCCGGGAGATTTCAACCTTAAATTCGTAGTCATAGATATTAAATGCTAATTATGGATAATGTGCTAATGGAGACAGATTTTCCATCGGAAATGATTTGGTTTTAAAAGAAAAGAGAGCGAAAGAAAAATGTATACTAAAGATGGAGGAAACGGTTTATGCTGAATAGTCTAAGACCCTTTTTCTTATTGTAGTAAATGAACTCTAATGATGCTAAAAACCCACTCATCCACAAAGAGGCAAACAAGCAAATTGCCCAAAATAGTACTGGGCCTCACAAAGGGGGATTGTTTCACTTCCTGCACGAATAATAACGGGAGAAGATACGAAATCGGGGAGTGGGGTAGGTGAAAATTTTTATTTTAGTCATCTTGATATATTTAGTAGTTGTTTCTTAACTAATAGAAGTCTACTATTTAGAATGTAGGGTCTATTTTTTTGAGTAGGATAACTTTCTTATTTTTCAGAAATATGGATATTCTACTCCAAATAAAAGAGTCTCGTTTGTTGAAAAATAACTATTAAATGACCGACATAAAATTTTTCTCTGTTTGTTAAACTTCTCCACTAAGACCATTTTTGCTCTCCAAACAGAGACACCACCACCTAACAATATAAGTAGTTTGATTCTGCAATGATCACAAATTGTGCTCTAGCTCGGGTGGGAGAAAGATGCAGATGGTCCTCAGTACTTGTATAGCTATTATGATTTGGAATTCTACGGATTCAAACTTTGTGCAGGGAAACCTTTTGATGTACATTGTTCTTTCTTGTCAGGATAACGAAATAGTTGTTGGATGTCTTGTTCAAAGCTTTAAGAACGTGTACTAAGAGCTTCGAAACCTGATCATTTTATTGGTACGAGAAGCATTGATTATGTAACGTTGGATTGGAAGAAATGTTTTCCATGCATTAGATAAGACAAGGTATAAGGATATATATTCAGCAAGCATTGCAACACGAGGAGGAAACTTTCCTATCTAGTTTGAATGTAGTTGAGAAATAAAGATCTCCAACACAAAATTGGGGATCAGAAAAGTAAGTATTCAAGAATAAAGATGATGCTCACTTAAACTTCAGTTTGCACTTACAATTAACTTCATTTGCACTTAAAACTTATTGTTTTAGAATCCAGGGGTCCAATGTCATCTAACATCAACGGGCTAAAATCAGCTTTTATCTAGTTCTTGTTTTAGGACTTTTGTGATGCTTGGCCTGACCACTTCCAAACTGTTTGTGCTTTGACTAGACGATAAAATTTATGGGTTTCGTTGAGTAATTATTAAGTTTTAATTTTAGTAGTTGTTCATAATCAATGAGAGGACTTATTTACAGTGGATGGACCATTTTTTTATAAAATAAGGATTCATATTTTTTGATAAGTCACCCAATTTAAATAGGAACTCTCCATTAATCATTGAGCAAGTAATTATTTATTGATCGAAATAAATTTGACCGTGAGTGGACACTAACCGTTTGAATAATGAGAACCTCAAAACTACCAAGGTCTTGGCATTAGTGAAAAGAACTTGAAAAATTTTGAGCCAAATACGATAAAAAATCAGCTTATTCCAAACGATACAAAAGGTTAATGGAATATGAAAACATAAGACACCACCCAATGATCTGTGGATGTTTGGGTAATAAGTAATCACTAGTTTGTAACCCGTACACTAACACGGGGAAATAGTTATTCGAGTGGTGAGGGCATAAAAGTAAAAAATTATTGTAATCTAATTAAAAGTATTTACAAATAAACTTGAGATAGCTTTTATTGTTATACTCCTTGTAGTTGTTTCTTTTAACAAAAAAATCAATTGAAACTAACAATTACTAATTCCAATCAAATAAAACATATACACACATGACAAATCACCATAGAAACAAATACACTTAAAATAAGTGTGAATTTTTAACACCGAAAGAAAGTTTTATTTGGTATTAATATGTAGGTATAAAAAAAAAAAAAATGTGTTCTCTATTCGCTTTAACATTCACCACTATATATAATAAATACACATGCAATTACACATAGTACAGCTCATGCCCTCTTTCTTCCTTTTCTTTCCTTGATTTCATTGTTTTATCACTAATTATTGCTTTAATTGTTTTATTACATTATTTTATCAGTATTATTTCATGTTAAGCGGTAACAACTAAAAATGCAAACATTACCTGACATAGCAGACTGAATCTTCATAAACCTCTTTTCGTCTTTATCCTTCTTCTCTCTACTTTGCTATATAAGATGGCACAACAAAAATTTATTTACTTTTCCTCCAAAGAGTAAAAATCTTCTTTTAACATTGGTAATTAGTATTATAATTCCAAGTATTTCCCAAGAAGTGGTGACCGTGAAATTTCAAACCGAACTTTATGGTTGAATCTAAATTTCCAGAACAAATTTTGACAATGAAACTCAGATCAACACCCAAAAGAATTACAAAAAAGAGCTCAGCCATTAAACATTTCAACCAAATTATTTAGAAACCTAATACCAAAACAAAATTTTACTTACTTGGAAATTGGAATTGAACTCTCTACTTTCTCTTTTTTTTTTTAATCATGATATAGATAAGCATGGATAGTAGGCGGCCAAGACAATATCACAGTAAATGCTCCTTTCAATATATTTTTTTTATTTGTTTGTAGGACTTTTACTTTGTTCCTATGTCATATGTATATATTGCTAGTTTTTGTAAATGTCAGTTTGAAGAGTTGTCTATGCCAACTCTATCAATCCATTGACGAAGAGTTACACAAATCATATTCACATTGATTGGAAGAGTTGTATCTCAACTCTATCAGTCCATCCGGATTTTAGCAACTGTTGAAAAAAATTTAATTAATACAACTCTTGATGGATTTTAGCATCTGTTATACCTTTTCAATTGCATCTGTTATGATTCTTTGTGTTTTCGTATTTTCTATAAATTCTTTACTTCAATTTGTAAGTAGTGAAAATTTGTGACATTTCATTGTTCGACTTTGTTTGAGTTTCAAGAGGCTTGTTGTAGCCAATCATAACAAACCCGTATAAGAAAGTGTTTTCTTTGACCAAAACCAAAACATATAAAAAATAAAAAAACAAAAAAAAAGATTAGATCGCCGCGTGGAGGCCTCCATCTTATTTGCTATTGATTGAGATGCCTATTGTACAATATGGGAAATACTTACTTGAACCCAATTCATGAGTGAGATCGTGAACCCTTTGATCCAAGAAAGTTTTCTTGCGACGTTGTCTTTTCCCTCTAAAATAAAAGGCCAATCAACTTTATTTTAGAGGAGAGAGACAAACGTGAACTTACTTGTATCAAGAGGTCTATAGCCTCACATATGGACTGGGTCTAGCTAAGTAGGGATTGATCAAATTACAAACATTAGTTACGTAACTACTTGCAAGAAATGCTAATCACAAGAATATGTCAAGGTTCAAGTCTTTGTCATGCTTGCAATTTAACCCTAAAATTCTTCGTATTAAAAGAGTGTGTAAACTACGACCAGTAGAGCGGGAAATTCTTTGTATTAAATCAATGGCTTAAGTTTGCATTATATGTTGTTTGGTTATATTAACTCTCTCGTAAATTGTTAATTGTTGTCCGATCAAATTAATGCCCATCCAAGTTCTTTCTAATTGATATTGTTGTGCTGATTCGTTGAAGCTTGTTCTTATTCACTGAAAGAACTGTCTCTTGGAAATGCAAGCAGAGTACCGAACTTTAATGAAGGATGAGGATTGGCTTCATCAGGATTCAGGTGGGAGCACAATATCCAAACGAAATCTAAATAAGATCACAGCTACAGGGCAAGAGGAGTCAACAGAAAAAGTAGATTATGGGTAGCAACTTAGCTGAGAAGGACCAGACAGCCCAGTGGTTATGCATGAGAACAAAAGGGCTATGAGCTACTTGAGCTACTTGCCCTTTTAAGGTCCGAGAGAGAGACCTATCTATTTCTACACCATTAAAGTGCCTCTCGTTTATAACTCTACTTCACCACTTTTCTGAAAACTCTTTAACCTCATTCTCTTTATTTGCTTTTTTCTATCTTTCTTTCAGTTTCTCTGCATCTCACTTGGTGTGTGTGTGTGTGTGTGTTTGAGATGTCATCTTCTGAGGCATGTGTGTATTGTCATATTCACCTAAGATTCTCAATATCTATATCCAGCATGGCAATTGGCTCAAAGCAATACCCTTGCTTTTTGGCCTTCACAAACAAAAACACTAATATTTGTTTCAAGTATCTATATGCACTTAGTACTAGTCTCTAGTCTATGAACTTTACTGGACTGTTGACTTGCATGGAACTATAGGTGAGACCCCCTTTGAATTTCCGTCATTAACACAGATGCTCCAAGAAATGTTTCGGGGGTATACAGTTTTCTACTTGCTAGCCTCCTCATTCAACAAACCATTGTTTCGTTGCTCCATCCTCGGGTATTTCTCAACTTTTGAAATGATAATTTTTAATTTCTTATAAATGTAAAATGTCACATTTCGATCCCAAAATCAAAACTCGAGTATTTTTTGACCTGAATTACTCATGAATTTCTCGCATGACATTTTTTGAGTGTAAATTCGAAACTCGTTTTTTCTTTTCAATATAAAGCTCGAGCATCAAATTGGGTCGTAAAATTTGAAAAAAAAATAATACCACAAATCAGTTCTTGAAAGAGTTGATGCTGTTTTGGTCCTCCAAACCGAAGAAAAATCTCAATATGACCCTTCAAATTAAAAGAGCTTCAAAATGGCCCTCCAAATTGACCTAAAAGTATCTAGATATAGCCCTCTCGACTAAACATGTCTCAATTTGGCCCTCTAAACTAAAATAAATATTTAAATGTGGCTATTTAAACTAAAAGTGTCTCAAATTGACTCCCAAATTGAAAATTTATTCTAATATGACCCTCCTTTTTTTAAAAAACTTCTTATAATATTTATATTTTCCAACTCTAAAATATTTTCATACACCTTTGAATATTTGTAGGCCAAATGAAAGATAATAACAGATGAAATACATAATAAGAGTGTCAAATAATTTAAATATGTAAATATTATTCCCTATATTTCATTTATCAAATCAATAATATATACTTTTTAGCTTTATATTTACTTTACAAGTAAGCCTTTTTTTCTCTCTTTTGGGTTTAGATTTTTCATAAATAATACATTTATGAAGAATTTTAGAAAATTAGCAAATACTAACCAAACAAAACTAAAAAGGAGCACCATATTAAAATAATTTTCCTATTTGGAAGGCCAAATTAGGTCTTTTTCATTTTAGAGGGTCATAATAGAATACGTATTTTAGTTTAGAGAGCCAAATTAAGATATGTTTAGTTTATTAGGCAATATCAAAGCATTTTGATAGTTTGGAGGATCATATTGAAACTTTTTTAGTTTGGAAGGCGATATTGAGATTTTCCTCAATTTGAAGGGAATGGCATTAACGCTTCTTGAACTTATCTTAAATACAAATAAATACAAATACATTATTAATCAATCACTTATTTGATATTCTTCATACTCGTAGAATATTCTACGCATAGACAAATTTATAAATTTGCCTTAAAAATATATATCATGTAAATAACACAGACAAATTTAGGTAAAAAAAAAGTCCAACATTTAATTAAAGGACCAAAATTCAATATTTTATATTTATTAGAAATTAAAAATCAGCATTTTAAAAGTTGAGCAACTAAATAAATACAAAAGTTTAATGTAAAGAACCAATAGTGTGATTACACATCAGCATCTGTTGGTGGGGTTACCTTTCGAGGAAGATTCTAAATCTGTCACCCAAATTTAGGTGTAAGATGTGCCTTCCATGTCTTCTTACACATCCTCGGAAATGGTTTTCATTACTAGGCTTTCCCCGTCAGAACTATGAATTTTGTCTTTTATATCCGCTTCGGCTCACAGAATCTAGAATCTAGATTTGCCTTCATTTCTTTTCCGAGGGGAAAAAAAGGTTTGCCTTGATTTCTATTTCCTGTGAGCTTGGAGCTTTGGAACCGTAGGGCAAAGGAGTTCCTGATTTCAAAAACAAATTTGGTCCAGGGACTTTAATAAAATGGCTCTGATGAAATAGGCCTGGAAAACTTATACAATCTAAAATCGCTAAGAAATTGCTCTTATACAGATCTTTAAAGAACTGGGAACTTATCTGAATTAAGTAAGATCAGACGTGTATATATATATATATATATATATATATATATATATATATATATTTTTTTTTTTTTTTTTGGGGGGGGGGGAAGATTTTTTGAGAAATGGCCAAAGAAATAGTACTACTCTCACCTGAATACTGAGACCAATCCCATCTCAAAGATATACCAAGTAGTATTTACAGCCAAAACAAATCTAGTTCAAGAAACAAACGTGACTTGGATCAGGGATAGGATTGAGGAGTATCCTCATCTCTAAAAGTGTAGTTTTGGTATTAATATACAGCCGAATACACCTGTGACAAGATGACATAAGAAACTAGGTACTTCAGTGAGCTCATTTCACAGAAATAGTTATTTATTTTTTGTTGTAGCTATGGTAGTAACCATTGTGAATCTAGTGCATTTGAAAGTGCGGGCAAGCCGGAGAAAAACTACACAGAAAAAAACTATATGTACGTACATACATACACAGCGCATCTGGCCTGCAAACTCATTTCTTGGAAAGATGCAGCACTACCAACATAATTCATTTCGAAAATGTGATATAATCATATACATACACATTTTACATGATTTTGCATACACAAAAGATGAGAGAACAGTTTTAATATGACTAATGTGACTCATGAACACGCGTGAAACAATGGTGTAAAAAATGAATGTCACGCTGGATATTCATAAAGATTAACAACGATCATTCAAGCGTGGACATCTACCTTCAACAATGACAGAGACAAAGGAGGATGACCCTATATTCAGTGAGATTTTCTTGAGGTTTTCAACAATGACAGAGACAAAGGAGGATGACCCTATATTCAGTGAGATTTTCTTGAGGTACTTCATGAAACGGGAACTTTGCAACATATATCAATGATGTCATCTAAGGGAGCATGGTCACCAGTCCCTTCATCCTTCCGGGCATATAGCAATTCTTTTCCTCTGAAAACAAACATCCCTCCCTAATCATAGAAAACGTCAAAATGCAGTATTTGTAAAATCAAATTAAGGTATCTGAGATACATGGAAGATTAGTATGAAGCACAAAAGGATGAGATCAAACCTGTTGCAAGACACCACTTCTATCATCTGGGGTAGCTTCAATTGTGTAGTTCTTTACTGCATTTCTAAACACTCCGAGTGCGTCAAATCTTGAGAAAACTTTAGCCTGTCATATCAGAGTTGAGAAAACGAATGGCAAATTAATAACATGGAGACAATATATGATGATAAAGAGAAGAAGAAGAAGAAGAAGAAGATTACACTTGCGGGGTTAAAAAATGTTCGACCAACACCGTAATACAAGCCCAAGACATCATATGCCTGAAATGAAGAGTCACAGACCATCAGTATAATAATGGTAGATTAAAGAAATCAAAATGGCATAGTTAAGAAAGAAGCTATCACCTTACGATCAGGGTCAGCATACAGGCAATCAACTGGAAATGGTAACTGGCCATACAATGAAAGTACCACAAACATCAGATCAAATAATTGCATGGAAAGCTACTCATGATCAAATTGAAAATATAATTGACAAAACTATCTTTCTCAGCTCAAAATGAGAGGAGGAGAAATGATTGTTTAGATAGTTCCATTATATACTACACCATAGAACAATCAGTCGTAAACTTTCCTTCTGCAGCTTATTACTCGTTAAACAATATCTAGGCTGAATTTCTTACCCATTTAAAACAATTCAGCCCCAAAATCACAACAAAGTTTGTTGTTACTACAGCCTTATCGAACTGTAAATTAATTACCAAATATAATATAAAACAGACTACAGAAGAAGGTGGGTAAGGTTGTGGATAATAACCATTGCTATATGGGGGCTCCATAAATAACTTAGAGAACTAAGCAAGTAACATTTTTTTAGTCCATGTACAGATTCTAGCTACAAAAAGCTGGAAATATAAATGCGAAACTGGCAGACAAAATGAAAGTCATTATTCATACAAAAGAAACTTTCCTGGGCATTTCCACAATCCTGAGCATTTAAATAACAACAGGGTGACTGCTCTTAAACAGTTACGAACTTCCCCAACAAGTTCGAGAACAAATACTGCAGTTTTCGACTTAATTGTATTTTCTAGATGCATGAATATTGATGACAATCTAAAAAGACTAATCCAACCAAATTTCTCTAATTTATTTCACACAGAAAAGCACATAGTAAAGAATCAAAATTCATAAACATCTTGGAAAGATTTTGATGGTTTGGGGAAAGAAATGGAATGAAAGTGACAATATACCCTCTCAGCAAGGATGCGAGCTTTGCTGGGAGTACCAACACCAACAGCAATTAACTTCACACCGGCAGAGTCGAATTTCTCCTTGTACTCTTTCAGCGCCGAAGCAAGTTCCCAACTAAAATGTTCGTATAAAGATAGCCAAAAAAATAATCACTGATAAGATTACACAGAAAGGTGGAAGGGCAAGTAAAATTGTCAAAATCTTGAAAAACAATCATTCACTTTTTTACCAGCAAGGACACCCAAAATGCCTCAAAACAGCAACAACTGCAATTCCCTGTATATAACAAATAATAACACAGTTTAACAAAATCCTACATGGGATTTACTAAAAATACAATCTTTTTGAGATTTTACATGAATAATCAATTAATTACTTTTCATTAGCAAAATTACAGATGAATTTAACGGACTGCAATTTTTTATTTTTAAAGGGAAGTACCTGATTTTGATCCCACAGGTCTTGGAACTTGACGGGCTCACCAGAGGCGGTGAAAATACTAACGTCACCCAGCGCATCACCGATGTTTCCGGCAACGGCAGTGGAAGAAGAAGAGGCCTGAGCTGCTACCCGGAAACGATTTGATGATTTGGGGTTTGAGAGACGGACTCCTCTAACGGAATTAACGGAAACTGAAGAAAGAGAAGTGGGTAAAGACAGAGACGCTAACGTTAGTCCTTGAGATGACGGAGGAAAAAGGGAATTGGGTAGAAATTTAGTTGATTTCGTTACCAATTCCATGCCTTTTTTTTTTTTTCCCTCTTGCGTAATAATTACGCAATTCTGGAATTTGGAGAAGACAAACAGCGAAGGCAGAGAATGAGAAGATGAATTTGTGTGGCGGGAGCAGTTTCTAGTTTCTTTACAAAGAAGATGGACCGCAGCCATATTTACAGGGCATTGGACCAATTGAGTATTCTACTAAAGGCCCATTTATATTGGGTTAGACTACTTTCAGTCCATATAGTGCTGGGTTTTGGATCTAACTGGAAATTCTGTAGAAACAAGGCCCCGAATGTATGTTGGGCTGGAGATAATAAAAGTTTTTGTTCGTTTCGCATTTGGAAACAAGTAGTAAAAGTTTTGGACCGCGAGATGATTAATTGATTAATCGGTTAAAATTAAATATTATAAAATTTTATATAAATCAACTAATGTTATTTAATTTTTAAAATTTAATTATATCTCAAAATATATAAATAAAATTATAAATTAAATTTATCTAAGTGTTTCAACCTTTCAAATAATAGTAATAGTTGAAATTGAAGGGTAGAATATTATAGACAATCCATTTTAATGCACATTTAATGGATTTGGATTGATTGGTGGGGACATAGACATTACCTTACCAAGGTGATATGCTTTGGGTAACGATCCCATTCCCTTCCCACCACCTTCTCCATGATTTTTCATCTAAACTTCTTTATGAATTGGACATTCTTCGACGGTGCACATACATTACATTACTACATGGAGGCATCTTTTGTCTTAAGCTAATAAAAGATAATACCAACTTGCTTCTCTATTACCGTCATCAAGAAAAGTAAAAAACAAAAGGCTCTTCTATCTTAAGAGAATGCTCAGAAAGTGTTAAAACAATTAACGAGTATTTTCGGAAAAAAAAAGAAAAAAATAAATTAAGCTTTCTAGATAGGTTTAAGAGTTATTTTTTTCTTTGAAGACTTAAATTGGTAAAGTAGAAAAAATATTATTTAATTTTTTATTTTTAAAATATAGATATTTTGTATACTCTCGTATTTATTAAAATATATTAATTTAATCTTCATTTTTTAAATAATTAATTAATTTAAAATTTGTGTAGAAATTATGGACAAATCATCCTTTCTTTTGTGCTTACCATGTATGTCTATTGTTGCATTTGCTTGCATGCTTTACATTTGTCATTTTCATTCATAATTTTACCAAAGAAACCGAATTCGAGTTATTCAACCACACATTTGTCATGATTGACAAAATTTTATTTTGTCCTATTCATAGCATCCTTACAAATTGTTATTTTGTGTGTGCTTAAGAAGGGCCATAATGGATTTACACAAACCTCTTGAATAAATAAAATAGAAAAAGAATAAAAAAAATATTAGAAAAGAAACGAGGTGGAAAGAACAAGTGAAGCTTTAGGTTGAGTTTAGGAATTTTCGGGAATTTCGAAAGAAAAACAAGAAAAAAAGGGAAAGTTTTTAATGTGGAGATAAGGGAAGGAAAGAAAAGTTTTCATCAAGTTGGTTAGGAGTTTTAGAAGAAAATTTTTATTAGTGTTATTATTTTACTAAAATGCCCTTCCTTTTGATATTTTTGTAATATTATGTTTAAAAGACAAATATAATATTTTATAATTAATTGTAATATTATCTAATTTTTCCTTCCAATTTCTCCCACTTATAAAAAAAAAGTTTTTTTTAAAATTTTTTATCTTTATATTTCCATCCATTTTTCTTATTTTCCATCTACTTAAAACTCCCAACTAAAACAAAAATTCTAACTTATCATTCTTTTCTCTTCTCTTTCTCTCATTTACTTCCATCCAAACTCAGCCTTGGTAATGAACCTATCACCACCGTCGTCAATAATACTAATACTACTACTAATTACATAAATTTATACCTCTAGCATGTATATTAATTTAGTATTTTTATTTATAGATTAGACAGTCGATTAATTAATACTATAATACTAATATTATAATAGTACACAACTATTTTATTTTTATGAATAAGTAAAAAATTTTGAAAAAGTGTAAATTATTTTTTTTTCCCGACAATGGCAGAACATATTTTAATAATTTAAAATAATTTTTATTAATAAAAGTCTAAATTAAATATTAAGTAAATAATTACCATTTGAATTAACCGACTGGTTTAACAAATCTCTCGTTTCCAAGGGAGACAAAAGTCGATAAATATGGGCTAACAAAGTGTGAGATGCGGAAATAGTCCCTTTGCCTTTGGTACAAGTCCTAGTCCTTTGTCCTTACTCCTCCTTCCTACCTTTGTCTTCTCCTCACCTCCTCTCTTTTTAAGCTAGCTCACTTCGCTAGTAATGTCTAAACCCCTTTGATTATTATGATTATTACTGCTGAGATTTAGTTCAGCTAATGATATGATATGCTTCCCGGAAGTTTTAGATTTTTTGTAGTATTAAATATTAGGCTAGTTTATTATCTTCAAGAATGGATTTTGGGGTGATGACAGCGGCTGAATGTGTGGGTGGTGGGGGTTCAGAGCTTGGGATCAGTATCCAGAAGAGTCAAGGATCTGGGGTGCCCAAAACAGAGAGATCTGACTCTTTTGAGGAGAGTTGGCGGGTCTCCAAAGTAGCCAGGCCTAATGAATTTTGCATCTTTTCACAAGGCCAAAGTCCTGCCTTGCTGAGATCTGGTTCCGGGCTTCCGGGCAATGTTAATGGCCAGACTATGATCAGTCTTTCTCTTCTCAGTCCTCCCAAATCCCATTTCTTAATGAGAAAGATGCAGTCAAAACCTCTGCTTTTCCATTCTTTCTCACCCCACAAGACCCTCTTTGCACGACAACTTCAGGTATACCAAAAACGATTCCTTTTAAAAAAAAAACTTTTTCATTAAAAAGAAATGATTTTTATGGCTGTTAGCATGTGGAATTTGGAGATTTAGATGTTGGTTGATGTTAATTTGTAGTAAAAGATTAGTTTTGTTACTGATGTTTGAATGTGTGATTATGTGCTTGGAGTAAGGGTCTTTTTCAAGGATTTATCATAGAGATAAGATGTTTTAGATTTTTTATGTCTCTTGTCAAGAAATGGAAAAAGGTGCTTTTCTCTTTCTCTGTTGTTATGGATGATTTTTTGGGTTCCCTGTTATACTAGGAATGATTTCAAAATATCTTACATGATTATTGGTCCTCATCCCGCGCTGTACAAATTGTTATCAATAAAGGACACAAAGACAAATAGGACACCTTGGCAAGAAACAGACTTTACTAGTTTACGCTCCTTTTCTGTCATTCTCAATGTCCCCCCTTTCCTATCTTTTCCTTAATTTTGCCCTTTTCTCACCTAAAAGGGGGTGTATTTATGTCATACTGACATATGGTTTTGGGACATCAAATTAAACTTCTCGTCTTGTGGATTATTTAGCATCATTTTCCTAAATTTTCTTTAGTAGTCATTTTAACTAAGATTTGCGTCTTTCACTTTTGGCTTTGATGTTTCTCTTTTTCAATCGTTCCAAGGACTTGAGCAACTTAAATTCGGCCTCTTTGTGAGTTAGGATATGCTATGGAAAAGTCAAGTGAAGGCATGCATGGGCCGTTTGCTCGGTTCAGAGGTTCATTCACTCCCTCTCAGTGGATGGAGCTGGAGCATCAGGCTTTGATCTACAAACACATTATGGCAAATGTCCCAGTTCCTTCACACTTGCTCCTCCCTCTTAAGAAATCCTTCAACCCTTGTGCATTTTCCAATTCAGCTTCTCTTCTGGATCCTATGGCTCCAATTCGTGTAAGATTTTCCTCTCCCTGATTTTTAATAGCCAGAAAGGAATTAAACTTTGGTCTTATGAATTGTATTTCTGTTCCCCTTGTTGTTGGCTAAACAAGCTTAACAGTGTAGATAAATTACAATTTTTTCTACATGTACTTAAGGCATATGTGACTATAGATCCAATTTGTTTTTCCCTGTCATCTCTTTTGCCTTTTACTTCAGAAATTTTGACTGTTCTCCTTGGGGTAACTAACGTGTTCTTTGATTTTTAATAAGACAGTTCTCTGGAGCATTTGAATCCATTCTTTTGATGTCTTTAAACATGTTATTCATGAATCTTAGTTGAATTATTATTCTAAGCCTATCTGTATAACACTAGAAGGTAAAAGTCACTATATTAAATATGCTTAATGTTATCTAATGTTCTACTTCAGAAATCCCATTAGGTGATAACCGTCTCTTGTGGGGTTTGTTTTTGTTCTTTTGGTGCTTCATTTTCTCCACTTTTTGTGTATACAGTGGGATGGGGTTCTTTCCATCTAGGTTTTCCTGGCAGCACTGATCCTGAGCCTGGGCGGTGCCGTCGAACAGATGGAAAGAAATGGCGGTGCTCAAGAGATGCTGTTCCTGACCAAAAATACTGCGAAAGGCACATCAATAGAGGCCGTCATCGTTCAAGAAAGCCTGTGGAAGGCCAGAATGGCCATACTGTCTCTGGATCCACTGCTTCAAAGGTGGCACCGATTGCTTCATCCTCATCAGCATCGGTGATGTCCAGCAGCAGTGCATCCAACAGCCTTGGTGCTGTGCAGCACCATTTCAAGAATTTGCAGCCCCGAGCTGATAATGCTTCTGGTGACCATCTTGTGAGCAGGTGCGTGATACACCTAATTTCTGCTTATGGAATATGCTTGTAATCATCATCGTTTGTTTCACGCTTTATAAAACAGATAATGGTGGATTGCTTATATACTCATTTGCCTGCATTCTAGATCTTCTTCAGTTTTACTTCAAAAATGGAAACCATTCATAGTAACAAAAGTTGACACTTGACATACCATATCATGGAAGATCCAGTATGATTTTCAAGTCGCGTGTTTAGTTGTGCAGATTTAGGCATAGACAAGATGAAGTAAAAGTGTTATTTTTGGCAGTCCTCCCCCAAATCCCAACCATTAGGAGGGAAAAGATCTGCTCCTATCCAATTTCTTGTGTTTTTTACTGAACCAAAGAGAATCTATTTGGCAGAATGCAAAAGCTTCAAGGCCTCTCCACGGTAGAAGATTCTGTCAATTTGAAATCCAAAGATTCACCATTCTCCATTCAAAAGCAGCATTCTATGGGATCGTCTCAGACAGAGCTTGGAGTTGGCTGCCCTGATTCCCTTCTTAATCTTTCTCAAAGAAGCACCAGGATGAATTTTAGGAACTCAGGCTTCAATGACTATGAGACGAACAACCAACACCCGCTCCGCCATTTTATTGATAATTGGTCAAAGAACCAATCTGACCGTGCATCTGGTTCCTGGCCTGAAGAACTCAAGTCAGACTGGACCCAACTTTCCATGTCGATCCCCATGTCTACCTCAGATTTCTCATCATCATCAAATTTGCCTCGGCAGGAGAAACCTACTCATTCTCCTCTAAGGTTATCTCGTGAGATTGACCCAATCCAGATGGGATTGAGTGTGACAAAGGACCATGATGAACCCCACCAAAAGCTGGGAAATTGGTTGCCAATTACTTGGGGAAATTCAGTAATAGGTGGACCATTGGGAGAGGTCTTGAATACTAACTCTGCAGGAGCTTTGAAGAACTCGTCTGTTTCGAACCTCGCGACAGAAGTATGGGATAATAACCCTCAGTTGGGATGCTCTCCCACAGGGGTCCTGCAGAAGTCAACTTTTGTCTCTCTTTCAAACAGCAGTTGTGGGAGTAGCCCAAGAACTGGTAACAAGAAAGTTACTGAAGGTGTTAGCCTCTGTGATGATATTCTTGGTAGTCCAGTTCAACTCTTGCAAGTTAAGCAGGTATTCCATCTTATGTGAACTTGCCAGAAGAAAAGAGAGAGGACTTTATTGTGCTGCCTTCATTGTTAATCAAAAACTTTCCTGCACTTTTTCCCCCCTTGTTTATCATGGTGTGCAATTAATTTAAAGTAAAGACTTGATGCTCATTTGAACCTAGTATTGAGTTGTGGGCACCTTTGTTGTTGTAACATTGTCTGTAACCTGAATTACGTTCCAATTTTACATTGCCCTTCTTTGTATCTTACAGTTGCACAATGTTTACTGTCTTTCATATTAGTTCATTAGGTTTAGACATATTATCTGCTCAAGCCCTCCATGTATCAGAAAAATATTATGTAAAATGGAGTCTAGCTTCAGAAAGTGCGTTATTGCGGTTTTTAACCTTTCTGGGGAATGAAATTGGAAGTTCTAAGAATTCATCTTTCGGTGGATTCTTTATGAATAAAGTTCTGTGCTGAATTTCGTGCAGTTTGTTTATCTAGGGGATGCAGGAATAAGCATTGATGGTTTTTTGCAACAGAGAAGTGAAATTTTGTTAGCTAGGAATCAGCAATTTACAACATTTACTCTTTGTGGAATTTTTGTTTACATCATTAGATTGTGGTTTGAAATGTTAAAAGAGCAAGAACTATGGTTGCAATGCTCTGTTTCTGGGGTTGGAGGAGTGATTCATGCATGTCTTGGAACTTTCTTGTTGAAGTGACCGAACAAAATGCATTAATCTGAAAGCATATCAGATCCTCAATGCCCAAGTGACAGTGTTTTGAGTCTTGGGAGTAAGTATATGTTCTTGAGAGTATGTACTACTGAATGGGTGGATCTCACAACGATTGTCCCATAACTTTCATTTTCTTTTTAACCATGATACACTCCTAATCAAACTTAAAAGATACTCGCTCCCTCAACTTACTTCCATTTTCTTTTCAACCATGAAACATTCTCAATCATACAACAGTTTTAACTAATTGTATCTAACTTTGACTTAATTAATCTTCCAATAACATCGAAAAAAGAGTTTCCAATCATGTAGGCAATTAGGGCGTTATCATGATTTTAGAAACATCAACCCGCATTTTCATATTTATAAGGAAAACTAATTAGATACTCGAGCTCAATTTGAACTGAGAACCGATAGAGCGAGCTTATTTGAACCTAAAACAAGCTTATTTTAATGTAAAATTTTAAATTATTTGAATTCGATTCAAATTTCAACTAGTTTGAATTAAGTTCGAAAGATTTAAACAAATTAAACTCGAACGCTGAAACAATCATTATCTTCATTTACACCTTAGCTATATATATAGTTTTTGAATATTCACTTGCAAGTATCTTGAGTTTAAAAGAAAAAAATGGAAAATCCGAAGCATTTACTCGACCGTGCAACAACTTTTGACAAACAAAAACAGAATAAAAGAAGATGATGGAGATGGCATCCGAAAGAAAGAGGGGAGTGGTGGTAGCTCAGATTCTATGGGTGTAAGAATGAGGTCTTTCATGCCAATGTTAGCATTCAGAACGAGGAATTATACTTCTAATCACTGCAAACCACCATTCAATTTCCCCTTTGCTCTCCACCAAAAATCCAAAAAAAAAACACACACACACAAATAACAATAATAAAAATTTAAGCCCATTCCAAAACAAACCCTATTTAAAAAGGAGCTCAGACACGCACAAATAGGTCATCATGGTAAAACGAGGTCAAAAAATTAACCAACAAACTTTCAGCATCGAGAAATGATTTCATATCTTCATCGCCCCCTAATAAAAATTGAATCACAAAAGAAAAAATTCATTTTATGTTATATAAATAAAAATCCACATATATATATATAGAAAAAGCAAATAGTACAACAATATAAAAGCAAAAGAATTGATGAATGACGAATAAAGCAGCCTTCGAACAACGCGATTGCGAATATTTTGATCTTCTACAGCGTGAGGGGTACTTATAGTGAGAAGCAAAACCCTAATTTCCTTTTGATCCTCGGCTTTGGACAAAATGGGCTTCCTGGATCAGGCCGCAATCTCACTTCCATGTGTGGGCTTTAAGAAGAGTCCAAGGTTTTATCTCGTCCGGTTTTTCCCATTGGACCTCAATGTCATATCGTTTTAAACTTTCTATGAGACGCCAGGTTCGAGATTTAGCCCAATTAACATAGCGAACGTAGGCGAGAGCCCACAAATGGCATTCGTTACATTGGTTACATTTAAATTGAGGAAAAATATTCTATGTTTCGTTAGGCTATTGTATTGTTGTATTTTAAGTGTTTATAGAGTTTAATATCATGTAATTTAAATATTTATATAATACAAGTACAAGATTTAAAATATAACGATACGATATCTAACTAGACCCTGGAAACCTAAGGAATAAAAGTTGGTTCGGATAAGTCTAACCAACCTATATATTTACTAGCAATTAAGGAGATAACTAATTTTTATTTATTTATTTAGTTTCTCTGAAATAAAAAGAAACATGGCAACCCAAATTAGTTGCCATGTTTTGTCATCCATAAGTACGGACTAACCCTTTTCCTAAAATTAAAAACATAATTAGCCCACATTGAATTCTTATTGTTGTCCACGACTCAAGCATATTTGAGGGAGGAAAATAGAAAACTGATGGTAATCACCCTCATCTTTTAGGCACTTTCTCGTCAAATTTAAAACTCATACAAAATAATTATAATTAAATTGTAAGAATTTCTAGTGGGGGCACCCTAAATTTTTCTGGTTTTGCACTTCCATTTTATTATTTTTTCCATGTTATCATGGTGGTTATTTAAGGTTCTAAATTGCTCATTCTTGGATCAACAAGTCAAGGAGCATATTTACATATCTATACAAAAATAAGTGTTTGCTATCAAGTCAGAAATCTCAAGTTAAACTGCAATTTACACACTGGTCACTGGTGGAATCTAAAATCAACAAGAACTTTTATTAATCAGATTTTGGTTTCGTGACAAGAAACCAAAATGTAGCTGTCCGAGTAAAAGTCTCAATTTTGACCTATAATTAGTTTCACATAAGGGTATGTATAGGTTATTGTCTGACAAAATAATACCATGTCTTGGGTTCAATTATCATGTTCAGTCAAGTTGAGTTGTAGCAATCGCTTTCTGATTCTTTGAGTTCGAAATATTCATTAAAGATTTGGTATGCAAATGGAGATATCATGAGATCTTTCCTGGAAAAAAGCATGAAAGCACATAACCCTCCTAATAATGTCGTTGATCATGGATCACTTAATTTGTTTGTTTATGTGGTAGGGCTTACTACAATTCTTTGGTTAACTAAAGTTAGATGTCTCGAATTGGAGTTTGATTTATGGCATGTAGTAATAATTTCCAAAGGTTAGTTGGTAGTGATAGGGACATTATCGACATTTTTTATGAAGAAAGCTCAAACATGCAATCATATGCTCTCTACTCAATAATATTTTCTTTTTTCTAAGAGATGGATAATGGATCCCATGCATGCTTATTTATAAAAATCAACCCTTGACCTGTTCTACTGGCCCTTCTCGATCTTATTGATATTTTTATTTTTTCCTACAAACAAATTGCATTAAAAAGAAAAAGAAAACCCTATGGTGGTCGGACACACATGCATATATAATTAAACAAGACATATCCAACGGTAGTTTTTTCTTTTTAATTTTTATTCTTGGGATGAAATTAAGGGTTCTTTTTTCTTTTTCTTTTTCGATTTGGGGGGGTGCTGGAATCGTGGAAAAGTTTTACACACTATCATGAATTTGCTTTTGGTGACAAGATATTTACCAACCAAAGAATTATTGGGTCTAATATATGCATAGGACTTTGCCCAAATCGATTTTGACTCGTTTGCTGGATTTTTGATGTGCTTCTTGTATAGTTGTATGTCTTTAGTTTATGATTATGTTGGAGTATTTTGTTTCTTAATTAACAGGAAAATTTGTCTTTTTTGAGTCTCATACCCTCATGAAATGGTTAGAAAAAGCCTAGACAACGGACGACTAGAAAAAATATTGAAGAAACAAAACTCAAATATATTTCTTTTTCAAACAAAAATGCTTAAATTATTTCTTTTTGACCGTATAAATTTACTAAACTGAGGTGTGTTCGTTTGGATTGAAAATATTTTCAAGAAATATTTTTCAAAATTTTTTTTAGTGTCAAACACTGGAAAATATTTTTCGATATAAAATATTTTCTAATTTTCCTTCTTCTGGTTGATAATAACTTACGAAATTTTTGAACGTAAGTTATTTTTATAATTTCAATTGCTAAACTTATTTTCATTTTTCTCTTAGGGTACCACACTAATAAAACTATCATTATGCATATTTTACTACTACATTATACTATCATTTAATTTTGAACAAAATCAATTTTTTATTAATCACAATTACTTGTGAGGTATTTATAACCATTATTAAAAAAATTTTTTTAAACTTATATTCATAAAATTAAATATGAAACCTTTAAAAAAATTTATTTCAAAATTTTTTTTGTTTTGTCAACTGAACACCATTGTAATTGTATAAATAATAAATTTTTTATATAATAACAAAATATTTTTCTCAATAAAATATTTTCTGTCTAAACCAACACACCAAGTGAAACAGAAATAACAACCGAGCGGCTCTCTTGTTCGGTAAAAAACAGCCTGGACAAATTCTTGAGAAAACATAACTACTGAAGTCAATCATTTCATTGCCGTCCTCAAAATCGGTTAAATTATTTAGTACACACATTCTCTGTCGTCAACATATATGTTAAATTGCAGGAATCTATTTAAACTATTAAAAATAACATGTCATGTGTACTCGTCAATTTCGTTAGGAATTTTGGTAAAACTTTCGTTTGTATGTGCACTTACGCAGGTGGAAATATGTTTCTTACTCAAGAATATGCTGTGTTATGTTTTTTTTCTAGCTAAATATTCTTTCTTTTTTTTTTTTTTAAAAAGCACCATGATTGTGGTACATAACGACAAGCTATTGATCATATCATAAGTGCTCTTTAGATTTGCAAGTGTCAAATTACATCATTAGTGCAACAATGAATCGTGGTTCAGCAATGAAATCAAATTTGGATCAATCAGCTTTAGCTTCCTTGGTTAGCAATTAAATGGGTCAATTTATTTATTCATAGTAGTTGTATTAAGTTTGGAGTTTAATGTATCTTCAAATACATCCGAAGAAGGTGATTTATAACACCCAATACAAATAATACAATTAAGTATGCCCGTTTTTCCTCACCCGCCCACCCCTACTATTCTTAATTTTAGTAAACCTACCTAGGCTTGTAAATGGATAGAATTTAGATTCAAATCTGACGATCCGAATTTATTTATCGGAATCTAAATCAATGAAAAATTTTGATTACCCGAATCCGATTCAAACCTATTTAGTTAATATAATAAATAGATCGGATATGAATTTTGTTGTTGCGACTCGATTAAGACTCATATTCGATTAAAATATTTAATATATAATTAGTGTCATTCTATATGTACATATAATTATATGTTGTGTAAAATATCAATGTAAAATTTGATACTCTATTGTAGATTTCATGCATAAATATAAATTTTGAAATAAATATTTTTTATAATTACAAAAAAAATAAATTTTCTATAAATTATATAATTTTTTATATAAAATTTTAAAAGTTAAAAAATTATAAGACCCTGATCTGGATTCGACAGATCCATATATGAATTTATTTTTGTAAATCTAACGTATATTCGGATTCTAATTTGGATATACTAATCGGATTCGGGTCTAGATCAACTACTTTTGACCCAAATGTGTCCCGTTTATAGGTTTAAACCTACTCGCCCATCCCCATTTCTCTCCCTTAACCTCCCGCTAGATGTGTACATCCCTCCCTTTCAATAACCACCCAAACCCATCTCCCAGTAGCTTCCCAGCCCCCTTCTCCTCTCCTCACCCTACAACTCCCTCCTTCTTCCCTCCTCACCCTTTTTAAGTAGTCTACGAATTGTGAAATAATGGTAGATTTGGGTTTTTTGGAAGTTGGATAGTGATGGTACATGACGACACCTAGAGTTGCTCAACTCGGACATGTAGACATGTGTCAGCATTTATCGATCTCCTGAACAAAATGACATCAATACGGGAACTGAACGAACAACTATTCTACTCGGGAGTTCAGCCCACACATACAACCGTTCGGCTTACAGTCATTTGACGTAAGTAGGTCGGCACTATAACAGTTCTGTAGATCGGTAAGTTGGACATGTAATAGTAGTACAATAATCTTTATTATGGGCTTACTGTCCCCTAGATATTATAAATAGTTCACTTAGCCACACTTGTAAGGGAGAGAGAAACTACATCCAATACTGTAATAACTAATCAGGGCAATAATATTGATCGTCTTCTCCCAAATACTTGATGTATCAATTACTTTTTCAATTTTACTTTATTATCTCAATCTCTCAAGTTCATTTTAACGATATTGATTAATTTCTGTATCGTCAGTACCCATAGAATTGTGGGATGATATTCTCCAGTAATGTATTATCTGTAGACTTTGGACAGTGATAAAGGACTTTAGTGTAGATGGTTGTCAGAAATGAGAGAGTATATTACAATGTGTATAAATCAGATTTCAATATAATTGGTATATAGGGTGCCTTTATATAGATTTACAAGAGAATATAACTATGGTAAGTCTTGATAATCAAGACAATCGAATATATGGTAAGTCTTGCTAATCAAGACAATTATACTAATAAGGTAATCACTTAATTTAGGGGAGTAATGAAAGTAATTACATCAATCAAATATTTACATACCATAATATGATAATTCCATATCTTTGACATCCCCTCTCAAACTCAATATGGTTATGAAAAATCAAATTGAGTTTGAAACAAAATTTGAGAATAGAAAATCAAAACCGAATAGACAAAAGAATCAATAACCAAAACTGAAATGAAATCGAAATCAATCGAAAACCTGAAAATTGAATCCAAGAGAACCCGAAGATTAATAACGAAAGAATCCGAAAAATCAAAATCGAGAAAACTTGAAAGTCGAAAATGAGATAACGAAAAGATCACTCAAAATCGAAGAACCCGAAGGTTGAAACCAGGAGAACACGTGATCGAAAATCAGGGGACCCGAAGATTGAAACCAAGAAAATCCGAAGGTTATAAACTAAGAATCAGAGTAGAATTTGAGCAAAATATATTTACAAGCGCTCAAATAAGCGGAAGCTCAAAATATATTTACATGCGGAAAATCTCTGATACCATGTCAGAAACGAGAGAGTATATTACAATGTGTATAAATCAGATTTCAATATAATTGGTACATAGGGTACCTTTATATAGGTTTACAAGAGAATATAAATATGGTAAATCTTGCTAATTAAGACAATCGGATATATGGTAAGTCTTGCTAATAAAGACAATCAAACTAATAAGGTAATCATCTAATTTAGGAGAGTAATTAAAGTAATTACATCAATCAAATATTTAGATACCATAATATGATAATTTCATATATTTGACAATGGTAATGAGTTAGTTTAGGAAGTTTTTTTTTTTTTATTTTTTGGTTTCGGCCAAAGAAGAAAGTAGTATGTGGCTACTTTTCATTGGCATGCGCTTGTTCGGATGATCCGAATGCATATTAATTATTCTCTTAAATTTAATCCTTAATAAACCCAAAATTGCAACCTTGTTATAAATATACTTGTCGTCTTATGCTAGATGAAACATCAAATTGATGTGGACGGTTGAGTTTGATTTTGAGAAAATTCAATCGGCTGCCTCTAGTTCTTCACGCGTGTATATGGAATTGAATTTTGATTCCACTTAATTTGGACACGAATTGTACTTTGAGGGGTCCATATTTCTTCTTTTTAACTTAGAGGTGAAGAAAGGAAGAGACAATAATGTCACAACGCTTTTGATTCCCTTAACAAGCTTTTTAAAAGCCAAAGTACAAAAAAAGCTAGTATGAGTGTTAGTGAGAGAGGAGAGGCTGATTCTTATAAACTTCTACACAGAGTCCCCCAAAACGATTGATTGGGTTCCTATGCCAACCTACTCCTAAAAGACAGCGAACCAAAGCCGTATCTGTTAACACAACACATTCTACTCCATACAATTTTCTCAGATTCCTAAAGTAACTAAACTCATCTTTACTCGTTTGGTTGCCTTTTTAAAAAGGAGCATACAATGAGGAAACGTGTCAATTTGAAATAAAGTAGTCCCATGGAGTTAAAATTTTGTTGAGCAATTATTGGTCTATGTCATGTAGAAAAATCTTTGAAAGATAAATTAAGTAGACAAATGTTGCAGTTTAAATGATAGGCAAAACTTTATTACATCAAAATTGACAATTCAACTAACACGTTGGTACACTATTTCTAGCATGTATAGCTATTTTGTTGAGATCATAGGCATCTATCACTAAACATTAATTAATATTTAAAAAAAATTATACAACATCTTTTAAGAAATTATTATTTTTATTTTAAAAGATTATACAATATAACATTTTAAAATATATGATATTGTACTGTATAAATATTTAAAATATAAAGAATAATTCCCTAAAAATAATAGTAAATTTTCCAAGAATATTTTGATGTTTATCCCTCAAGGTTTAAGACCATAGGTAGTTGGAATTAAGTAATAGTAATATGAGGGGAATATCCGTTGCATACATCCTTAATTGCTTACTTAGTGTTGAGCACCATAGAGTATTTTGTTAATCTTCATTATTCGTTGTCTAATTAAAATTGATTTAATTGCAATGAATTACAATGGAGGTGAAATGTGCATCCTCTTTTGTTATGCTACGGGCTGATTGGATTACGTCTTTAGCCACTATGTTGTTTGGGGGCCCCATATGCGAGCGTAAATTATAAAATCATCAATCTCTTTATAGGATTACAGATCCCATTCCCATCTTATATTTAAACTTAATCCCAAACCTACTAAGTTTGCTGAAGTAAAGGCATACTAATATCCGGACTTGCTTGTGCATAGAAAGAACCATATTCCCCATGTTGATCTATTTATTGTCTATCGTTATGGAGTGCATCTATATAAAATGATAAATAAAATTTATTAATGTGTGAGTCATTAAATCTAACAAAGAAAGAAAGAAATTTAACCAAAAATCTAAAATTATGAAATTATAATTTGATAAAATCTCGTCACATGAAATGATTTTAACAATTAACTATAAATTTATAATTTTATAAATAATTTTCTATCATTATGATATTTCCTTTTCTTTTAACATTTTGGACGTGGACGTAACGTTATTAATTATGCGAAATTATTGGGGGAAGAATTACATTCGACTCAATTCATGCCAACTATTTAATTACAAATTGCTTGATGAGGACTATTGTTGGAATTGGAGTGAAATGAAAGCTCTAACGAAATTTCTTGATGACTCTTGTTGGATATCGCTTGATGGGGACTATTTAATTAGCAATTGCTTGATGAGGACTCTTGTTGGATATTGTAAATTCTCGGCATCTTCACTACAATTTTCTTTATGCTTTTTATAACGTTGTTTGATTCCGTAGCCCATAAAATACATGGACCAAATTAAGGGTACACAATACTTTATATCATGAATCCATTCATACGGGGATTTTTTTTATAAAATATGACAATCTAATCAATATATGTATGTAGAAAGAAGTGGAGCAATTCATAATTAACTCGGTAACAAGACTCGCAACTTATAATCACAATATATGAATATATTTGCAAATTATTTGATGATATTCTTGGCCATTCAAAAAGGGCAAAATTTGTCACTAAAGATCACGATTAACAAGGAGAGTAAAGTACGAAGTAGCAGTAAAAGGCACGAAAAGCAAAGCTTAATAATATGGAAACTGTGTATAACAAGAAGACTTTTGATTATTATAATAATGTCATAGTAGTAAGTACCAGCCAAACATTAAACGACTCTTTATACAGAATGATGATCCTGCTGGGGTAGCCACAAAAAAAGACCACCATTTGTTCCCAACCACCCCCTGTCCAAATATACCTTAATAATAACTCCTATCCCTTTCCACTATTAAGCTTTAATTAATTTACAGAGAGAGAGACTGTGAAAGAGAGACTATGAGAGTTGTATGTATTTAGGATTTTGCATATGATCGACCATCGTTTAGAGCTTGCTTATGGTGATCATGCTGGTTTTTAATGATGACAATTTTAATTAGTCATGTAATTAGTGATTGTGGAATTGTGTCTTCGTAATTGATGGACGTGAAGTTATTATTGCATGGCCATGCAGATGCAGCTGAGGTTGCCAGCTGTTGCTGGAGTTGCCGTACAAGCAACACTTGACGTATATCCCATAGGCGTTGCCGGAGCATAACCGACTCCGACCGGAGCCGGTCGTTGTCACTCCGTACCACCTGACAGTGATGGGTAACAACACTCAGCCGGTTCATTAACTCCCGCTTCCCATTTCTAAGCCGGTTCACTTGGTTCCTCAAGTTCTCCAGATGTTTCTGTTTTCGCATACGGGACCTCCTCGCTGATTCCCGGTTCGATAACATGCGCCTTCGCTTTCTCTCGTCTACGACGGGTGGGTTTGTTGTTTCATCTGAACCGGAATGTGATATCATACATCTTTTATTACTAGTATTATTTTGGTTTAGATCATCAGAACCGGAGGTTGAAATTGAATCGAGTGGTGTTGGATTATCCGAACCGGAGTTAGAAATAACCGGTTCTTGGAATTCTACTGGGGAAAGAATCGGTTCATCATAATATTGTGGAAAGACAAAAGGTGGTTCCTGGCAGTCCCAAGGAGTGAAACCACCTTCAAAAGCCGGCAAAGGGTCTCCGAACAGACCGTCGGAGTTCATCATGGCCGGAAAAGTGGACAACATGGCCGGAAAATCGTTTATAGAGAAGGTAGGGAAGGTAGGAGGAGAAAAGGGAAGGACAGAGAGGTCGGAGACTGGTATTTATGGAGGAACCGGATGGGTCGTGTGGTGGTCCACCCAAGGACATTTTGGTAAAAACATAAATTTAGGCAATTAACTTTTGAGTCAGGTGGCACCAGTGGGTGGGGATTGTTTGGCTTTAAAATATAGTACGGTACTACACGGGGGTGACGTATCTCTAGGTTGTGATCTGTGGGTCCCCAATTTCAAGCTTAGCCATGAAGAAACAAACAAACAAACCAGGGGCCACACGGGTATAGCTAAAGCAGAGGTGTGCGTGTGGGCAGCCAATAATATCGGAAGGCAGGTGCATACGTGGAGCCGAGGTCGATTTATTTATTGTCGGCTTGGCGCGCCGATAGTAGTTCTCATGGCTCACGATCTAAATGACGCCCTTCTCTCTAATCATTTTTATCCATCCAGATTATAAATTGTGGTTATATTTAAGGAAAATTAGCAATTAAGTCATCATCCATTAATTATTTATTTGAGCTCCGTGGTGATTCTTCCTATATATGGTGGACTCAGATTATTATCAATCCCAGAGGAAATATGGCTCCTTCAAAAGGCTAATTTCAACACCATTAATCAGCATCCACAAATACATTAGCTTTTGAGCTACCCGATATTAGCTTCTCTATATTTTTACTGTACGTATAAGCTACCAATACATTAATTAAAAAATAAAAGAAAATAGAAAGATTACATATTATAATCTTTTTACAGGCT
Source organism: Cinchona pubescens (assembly GCA_025175665.1). NCBI lineage: Eukaryota > Viridiplantae > Streptophyta > Magnoliopsida > Gentianales > Rubiaceae > Cinchona > Cinchona pubescens. Next base: position 467,066 of record JANKKI010000002.1, on the reverse strand, counting down.
TTTTTAAAGTGTTTATTATTTTTTATTTTTAAAATTTTAAATTTAAATTTCTTCATCTCTTAATTTTAAATACACATCCGTTAAAATAAAATTATTTTATAAGAGTTATATAATTAATATCCGTCAATTTAAAAATTACAATATCTATTCTAAAATTCTAAATACTTTTCATGACAAATTAATGCTCTAATTATGCTCTTCTAATCTAATCACTAAAAAAAAGTTTGTTGTCTATCTCTTTTTACGGAATAACTTTTCCATACTTAAAGAATTAGTTAGTTAAAAGTAAAGCAGCTATACTTGCTGAGATAATTAAAAGTCACTAAGTACAACGACGTAGGGCCACTTATACGCCCACTAGAAAACTGACATACATACCCGATTGCTGTTTTGCTAAAATAACATTGGTGCAGCGTGGATGTTAATCTTTTCCCCAGTATTAATCATGTTGGCCTTTTCCTGTCCTTGTGTGTTGAATTTTAGTGAAAACACAAAAGGAAACCTGACAATTTTTTTTTTTTTTTTTTTTTTTGAATTAGCCAAAGCCAACCTGATCATGACATGATTAAACAAAGAATTAATTATATTTTAATTTAACAACTCCGGTCCAGTAGAATCTGAATGTTCATAGAAATTATCGCTATATTTCTCCATTCAATTTCATGAGGCTCAGAAAAATTTGGAGTAGGAATCTGTAATGAAACAGATTCATCATGAGGAATAAATAACAAATGCCAGAGGAATTAATTTGTTTAAGAACAAAGAATTCGGAACTTAATTGTTCGAATGAAAATGCAAAGCATGAGGCCGACAAGCAAAAGCATATATATCCCCCTGGTCTCATAATTCATGCAAAGAAAAGGGAGGCTAATTAATTAAATGTTTGTTTTCTGATTTTTTATCCTTTGATTTACTCTATAGTCTGTACCTCTTTCATACAGTTCTCTCCGATGTCAAGGGATTTATGTTAACACTTTAACTGATAGACACGTACTTATAAGCTTAATAATGATTAAGAGTATGTTTGATAACTCAATTTAATGCTGAAAATTAATTGGTTAAGAGTTTTTTGAATTGAGTATGTTTAATAATGGAATTCTCTTATAACTTAATACATTAATCACTACTTAATTTGTATTCAAAATTTTAAGTGAAAAAAATTCACTTAATCTGCTAAATTTTAAATAAATATACAAATATAGAGTCTAACACACACATACTCACACTTATTCATATACACTTTCTCTCACTTGCATACACACTCTCACACACTCAAAAAACACAAACTCTCTCATATATATATACATTGTCTCTTTCACACACATACATAGTCTCTCGTGCACATTCTCTCTCATACTTTTTCATACACATATTCACACGTACTCACACAAACATTCTCTTTCACGCACATACATACTCTATCACACATTCTCTCTCATACACATACATATTCTATCGCACACACATTCTGTCTCATACACCATTTATACTATCCCTTAATTATTCATTTTCTTTTCGAAGCATATATGATAATTATTTATAATAAATTAATACATGTATGAAGTGAAATATTTAATTCAGAAATTGAATTTGGTTGATTATCAAACAGAAAGAATTTTATCAATTCACCAATTAATACTTTCAGAATTTATAATTCAGAATTCAAAATTCAGTATTAACAAACAGTCCTAAGCCGTACAAGAATCCCATGCTGCATGTTAGCATATTCCAGTTCCACTAAATTGTTGGGAACCAGCTGAAGAATATTCTAGGGTTTCCTCTTTCCACTCTCCTGTTAGCTTAGCTGGCTAATGTGGCATTAAGCTTCAGTGTAAGGACCGAAATTTGAGGAATTTGCAAAAATTATTTAACAAGTACAATAACGAAGATAAATAAAAATTATTTAACAAGTCATTAAAGACGATAACAAAAATAAATAAAGAAAATTATTTAACAAGTCATTAAAGACGATAACAAAAATAAATAAACGAGAAATGTTACAAGAAAAAAGAGATAAAAATTTATATAGTTCGGTCAAATATACATACATAAAGGAGAAAAATTCACTAAATCAGCAAGAGATTACAAATTTAGAACAATCTCAACAAACTTCCAAAAAACCAAAAACGTAAGAGAGTTACAATAAATTAAAGACTCAATTTGCTCTCACTAAAAGGTGTGTACATATAAGTCTAAATGAGTATAGGCACTGTTATAACAAAAACACAAGAAAGTCTGGATAAGACAAAAAATTACATGGCTATAAAGATTGAAAATTTACTAAAACTCTCTTAATTTGATGCAATTAAAATTTTAATTAAGACACTTAATTTATAATTTTAAATAGAAGAGTAAAATTTTTACCCAACTGATGTAAGGACCGAAGGAAGAAAATGTTTATCAGGAAAACATAATCTTAAAAAGTTCACATCAATATTTTTCAAACTGACGAAAGGAATGACAGATGTTAATGCTAATCATACTTTCTTAAGCCCTACCTCAAAATTAATTAGTATTAAAAAAATGTTTGGCGCAGCTGCCTAGCTGGCTTCTAAATGTTGTTATCAATAGATGTGACACACAATTGATTTCAGGAATTAATTGAATTAGAAAAATGTTTACTTTGCTAATATTAGAAAATTAAGCTTTGGTTAGGCCGTCGTTGTCTGGTGTTCTTACAATTTTAACGTCAAAATTGGGCGGCACAATTTTGGTCCCGCACTTTAATTAAAAGCAATTTTCACATGAATAGACTTGAGTTTTTGTACCTGTCTTTTACATACATTTGGACTAAAATCATATTGTTTACGTAGTATTAATTGTTTTGCATATTTGTTCTGGTGACAAAAGAGAAAGGAACAACATGTAGAATATAATTTGAATTGAAAGCGAACGATCCCAAGAAAGCATTGAAGCACTTCAAGTGTATATTTCCATACACGGAAAATAGAAAATCACAGTTGTAGTTTTACAAATAATTCTCAATGTTTATTTTTTATTCTACTTATACGATTATATTTTAGGTTGATCTATTCCCTAATTTGTAAATATTTATTCGTTAGAATAAAATTCTTCTGTAAAAATTATAATTAATGTCTATAATATTAAAATTCACAATATCTATGATGCTATTACTTTCTCACAGATATATAACACCTGAATTTTATTTTTTTTTCCAAAATAACATTGAATTCAAAATTGTCTTATTTGATTTGAACCCACAATAATAATATGGTTAATTTAACTTTGGAATTACAGGAGCAATAATTGAATAAGCTTCTTCTAGAAGAGGTAATGAAGCTATGATTCTATGAAGTGCATCTTCACGTACGACTAAGAATTCAATGTCCATAAACTGTCAGATTTAGCCGAAAGGAGAGATGTTGTGTCAATTTGGTTAATTCTTCTCAAGATAATAATCCAGTTTGTTAAGGAATAAAATACCGCACATCAGCTTAATTCCAAGTACTTCTCAAATACTAGTTTTTTAGTAAAGATATACGTAGGATCGTTTCATGCACCTATTATCAATTATTTTTGATCAGTTAAATTTAGAGGTCAGATTTAGAACTAATAGGTTAGAATTTTTTTTTTCTCCCTTACAGCAAATAAGTAAGAGCTTAGAAATCACAGAAACCAGGAGAAAAAAAAAATAAACTTTATCAACGAGGCTAAGTGATCATTTGAAACTTCTTTTGCAACTTTTCTTTTTGTTTTGTTCTTTTTTCCCTAACCTTCTTTTATGTCACCTTCAAGTGTGTTCATGGTGCGTGGAAAAAAAATATTTAATTCTAAATCATCACAATCTATAACCTTATCATAGACTAATTGAAAAAAAATGAATAGATGATTAAAAGATATCTTATTATTTAATTTTAATAGAATGAAGTGCCTTATTTTTTTTCCCGTATCACATGTATATCCAATTTTGACAAATCGTACATTTGGACCTTACAACGTACAAACTCCAGGAGTTATTTCACCTCGTTATTAATTAGGTTATGAGTCACATTAGCTTAGGTTGATCTTCTCCAACTTTGAGCAATTTATTTCCCCTGGTTTCACGCTAACGTTGTTGCTGATCAACGGCCGACCGCCACCATCCTCAGAATCATCTTTGGTGTCAATATAGATACAAGAACACCGTTCTAGAGAGGTGAAGAACGCCGCCGTGACCCCAGAAACCAGACGTGTAGCCAAACCGTCAACCATTTTGAACACCGGCGCGCTGCAGCCACCTGGGGTCATTGATTTCTTCTGATCGGAGGGCTCAATCGAACTGTTCTTGCAGTAGCATAAATTCATGCCGCTGCTGCACCGGCGTGTATTATCAGTTTTATCCATCTTATTTATTGGCTAGAGATGAAAGATTCTGCAAACCCGAATACCCATCTTATTTTATGAAATTGGAAGCTTTTTTAAACCCAAAATAATGGGTTTCCAAATGCTAATGATTTCTTAATGCCAAAGTTATTTTTTGCTTTTCAAGTTAAAATTGTGTCGTTGAAATTATTGGTAGTTATTATTGATTAGACATATATGTCAAGAGTTATACAATAATTTATTCAAATTTAAAATAATACAATAGTTATTTAAACGTTGTCCTTATTAGCACAAGTACTTAATAGAATACATTTGTACAATATCATAGTATTATTTTGGTAAATTTCAGTTTCCCATTAAAAGAACATGTTTATACTTTTGAGCTTCATTAAGCTTAATTAAGTATTGCAAGGATATCAAATTAGACAGAGTAGAGTATGTCTAGCACAGTGATCTACAGCGAATTGTCTGTGATAAAAGTAGATGATGCTAGTGAGATAAAGTACAAGTTACCAAGAAGAGAGGAGGTTTTAAGGTAAGGATAGCCTATAGAATAGAGTCAATCAAAGAATTTTGTACGTATGGCCTCGTGAAATTAATTTGGTCTACTGAGAAGAAAAGATGGAATTTGAAGAATCAAAAGTTAAACATAACTTCGAAGATATCCTCTTGTGTGTTGTGCAAATAATTAAAGAATCTGATACTTGTAAAAATTTAAAGCGTTTATTTATCTTTTGTATTGTATTACTTTTAACTGTTACATTTTTTATATTCTCTCACTTTAAAATGTTATGTAGGATGGTATTATAAAACCTTACACGATGAAAGAATATTAACTAATCCAACATAAATTTTGGAGATTAAAATAAAATAAAATTGTTTGTAGTTAAAAATAAAGGTGGATCGGACCAAACAGAGTCTGGAGGTGGCAAGGAAAGCCCACTGATTTGCAGTGGGCTGGGCTAGAAAGGAATTCATTCCCCATTCTATTCTCCAACGCTTATAGGCTTATTTTAGGGCTTTCACTGCTTGGTTTTTGGAGTGTAGTACGCCGGCTAAAACTTTGCTTCTTAATCTGGTCAAAAATGAATTTATCGTAAATCAAAGATGGTGAAATTAGCCAATTAGGGAATTCATTTTGATCTTCCTACTCCAAAAAAAAAAATTGTGGACCTATCTCATTCAGAACCGTAGAAGTGGGAATAATTCCTTTCTAGCCGTATACCCATCTAGATGTCTCTTATACACATACTAGAATAACAACCTGGCAGACAGTGACTCGACTGGGTCCATTTAAAGGTTAATTGTGTAATTTTACATAATATGACCTAATGTTAATATTTTTTCTCCTCTACTTTCTATTTACAGGTATATTTATATAATTACTAATACTTTTTAAATTTATTTTTATATTTTTAAAAAAATCATAATTTGACTAAATTGGTTACCAAGTTGATTTATGAATCGAGTAGAATGTCAATTTTTTCCGATCTTATGTTGAGTAGAATAATGAACATATAGATGGAGTAAGATACTAAATATATAGATCAATTACCCGGTCCATAAATACAGTGACACACTCAATGGTAACCCATGGGCCATGGCCCAACTTCTTTACCCATCATATTCTTCTGGTCCCTTTTCCGTCATGAAAAACCTTTACTAGTGTACATAAACAGAGTTGAATAGAAGTGCGGAAAGTGAATCAATTAATTAGATGCGACTGTTAATATCTCCGGCAGGTTTTTCCATCAATTTAGGCTCGGATTCACACTTGATGGTATCGATGTGTTGTGTGATGAATATGGATGTATGCTGACATTCTCACTTTTTGAGTTTTGACGACAAAACTAGTCCAAAGACTAAAGATAAACATTGTGGACATCGTCGGGATCAGTCTTAATCATAAAAGTCCTACAAATTTACGGAAGTATTCCAATGGTATGTACCAATACTGCTATGTTGGATACATTTTCTTCCGCATAAATAACTGCAGTTTCTGCGCGTTTCTTTAATAGTTTATTGGATTCATTAACTAACTGTTTGTATTGCGTATTATTTCAAACATATCATTACAATGTATAACGTATTAGTTTGTCATATATATGTATTTTTTTTTTTTTTGAAAAAAAATCGCGTATTATGTACTGTTATTTATATCACGTACTACAAAATATCATGTATTTATTACCTATGGTATCTTCTAGAGTCCTGCAATTTATGCTTCAGGATAAGTTGCAGGAAAGATGAGGGGGGAAGGGGGTAGTTTCATAATTTGAATAATTCCTTTTATTTTTCTTTTGTCTTTGATAAAGTATTTGGTTGATACCTAAAAAGAAAAAGAAAAAAAAGTATATGGGTGATTCACTGATTTGAATGATTGATTATTCATGTTTAACATCATGTGAATAAACGTAACAAGAATAGTCAATGATTCAAAGTAGGTCCTACCAATGCTGAAGCTTTGAGAAATCTAGGCATAACATTAACTACTTGTCTAAAAGTCTAGAAAGAATCACATCATGATACGCATATATTAATGAGTAAAGAAATGGTGATAAGAACAGCCAACAGGAATCTGTGAAGGCTCTTGAAGCACACAGATGTAGTATCTGATTAATATGGGTAGAATTTTCTTCTTCAAGAAGCAATAGGGTGTCCAATATTTTTCAATCCAAATTGTGGGTTGCATGATGAAAATTGCAAGAAGTCAATCAGCCAAACCCCAGCAGAAATAAACAGATGAGTTTCAAGGAATGTTTATGCATGTTTTTCTTATTGCATATCTATACACAGTAGTATTTAACTACTACAAGTACGCTTTTCTTCAACTGTTTGCAGCTGCGGACAGTCCAAATTACATTTTTAAGCACTAATTAATATAATAGTCGGTGGCTTATACGGCTATTGAGTATTGATAATTTTTACTAGTATTTTGTAAGCAACTCAAATACGCTCCCACTAGGCCTCAACTGTGCTCTCCGCCTACAGAACACCTACTTTTAGCATTCATATTCGCAATTGGCGCAGACACTGAGAGGCGAGTGCATAACCTTACAACAACATGTTGTTGGAAAATATAATTTAATACTTTTTTTTATTATTTAAAGTGATCGATAATTTGACACAGAATATATTATCTAAATCAGCTTATAGGTAGTACTTGTGATTCTGTTCACATTAATTTAGAGTGTACAAATTAAGACATCTTTAAGATCACCTGGACAGTTGCATGTGATGATATATAGTCTCTCTATTTGTTTGGGTTAAATTGAGCATACGAGTCTCAGAATTAGACAGTACTAAATAACCAAATCTTGCAAGATTTGTTTTCAAGTTTATTCACCGAGATAAAAATGCATTTTGTCAAATCTTATTTATGCTTTTACAGCCGAAAGTGAAATAAGAACAAGAGCTTTTGACTCGTTAATTCAAGAACTAGCCTTTTGAACTTTGAAGTTTGAACAAGACCCCAGAAGACCCCAAAATTTTATCATTCTCTCTGATTATACCGTTTCCCGTTTCGTCTGTTCAAATCTCTACTTTTGCACCTTTTTCCATCACTTTATTCTTTGTCATCCTCATTTCTTTTCTTTTCGGCCAGCAATCTGTTATAACAAGGTACCAAACTCTCGTTCGAATTACAAATTGTAGCATGCATTTATTTTTCTGGGTTAATAACACTTTACCCCCTAAATTATGGAGTAATTACACTTTATCCCCTAAACTAATAAATTTACAATTTTCCCACATTTAACTATTCATCAATTACCATTTTCTAAAAGAAAAAGTTAGTTAAATGACTGAAATGCCCTTATCACCATTTTTTGAATTTTCAACTATTTATTTTTTGATTGGGGTTTGATATTTATTGAAAATTGTGAAAAATAAACTATAAATAAATAAATTTCTGTAAAATTTGACTCAAACTGTATCCGATAAGTTTAACCCAAAGATAATAAATATATATATATATATATATATATAAAATACAATGAAAATTATAAAACTTTTACAAAAAATAATTGTCACACTAAACCCTTAAAGAAAAACTTTCGATCAATAATTTCACCAAAAAGCCTACTTTGAACACTAGGAAAAACTCTACAATTCAAAAAAAATATCAAATGAATTCTAAAAATTGCTCAAAAAAATACTCCATAAATTTCTAGAATTTGACAAAAAAAGATATTGATATGGATTATATTGAAATATTTTATATTTAATTTTACTTATATTTTTTATAATTTTACTTATCACACCATTATCAAAAGTTAAAAACATAAAAAATCAAAAGATAATGATAAGGGTATTTCAATTATTTAACTAATTTTTCTCAACGGTGTTAGTAAATAGTAAATGATGAATAGTTAAACAGGGGTAAAGCATAATTTTGTTAGTTTAGGGGGTAAACTGTTAGTAATACTATACTTTAGGGGGACAAAGTGTTATTAACCCTTTTTATTTTGGCAAGCCCAGCAACCGCCCGCCTCAGAACTTTCAGCAGGATGCATAAATATTTTCTGGATAATTATTTCTGTTTTTATTTTATTTTTTAAGTTTAACATCTTGTGCCAATGTCAGCTGGAATCTAAAAGAAAGTAACATTATTAAATCATAATTAATTAGACTAGCAAATGGTATTTCCACGGAATCTATTGTGATCTTTGAATATATTCGTTAATCAGCAACTTGTGCTTTCCAGCATAATTACTTAGCAGCCCGACTGCTTTAATTTGATAATGACACCATTAGGTTTCGGTTAATTACCCCTTTGTATCTTGTAGTTTAACAACGCCAGGGGAGACGGTGGATGGAACTTTTCAGAAGATGCACCATTCCTTAACGTTAATTACGTTGTGATGTATATTACTAGTAATTCTCAATTGGAGCTGTATATGTTTATCTCTCAAGAATTAAAACGCCACTAACTCTCTGCATAAAAGAAAACAAAAAGTCAGCAGGAAAGAACATATATTGTCACAATTAATACTCGCACCAAAATGTGCCAAGTAGTGCAAAAATTGAAAGTATTTCTGGAGGATTTCGAGCCACGTAGTGAATATTACTAGTATGTTCTTACATAATGAAATTTGTATCATTGAACTTTTATCAGGTAATATGTACATTTAAGTTGGTTTAATTTGTGTATTTTAAAAAGTTTACAGTCTAGTTAAATTTAAGGTATTTATATATTTTCTGTCACCATTTATGTTAATTTGTGTTAAAAATATTCATATATTTAGCTTATAAGTATTGAACTAATACTTTTATTCTATACACGATGAACATTCAAGAAATATGACTGAAATTAATAAGGGAATGAAATGAAAGATTTTGCTAAATTTAATATCCCCTTTGGCTCTCTACTACAGGAAATTGGTCCTTCTATTCCACGTACCCGGTGCCCATTGTTGCTGTATTATGTATGGTTCACGGAGAAAATATAAAGATCTTAATACGAAGATACAGTGACGAACGAACAAATGTTAGTGGATTTCAGGTTGACTCTAATTACATTCTCTGAAGTCTAAATCACAGGTTGGGATTACGTTTTGAAATTGCATTATCTAATTATGAACTCTCTGACCATAACATCCATATTCTATTAAATGAAAAAATAAAATTGTCCACAAACAAAGAATGTAGAAATTCTACGAACGAAACGGTTATTATGCCACTTAGTAGCACGATGAAGAGTCTGTAAGACTAAAATTTCTTGCTGATTGATAACATGACATCATAAGTTAGCCCAATTTCCAGCACGCCCCTCTCAGACATCTACAGGAAACGAGTGAAGATTGTTCCGATATTCTAGAACGTGAATGTGAAAGCTTTGGAGTTCGGAGTCTTTAGACTAGTAAAATATTTAGGGAGATTCTATAATTTTTTTAAAAATCATTTATTTATATAGTATAAATTTTTTAAATACAAAATAATGTACACGGTGATAATATTTTCTATAATGTTATATTGTTTTGTAGGTATTAAATCAGAGGAGATCATGGTTAAGATCACAGTTTAATTTAATTGGCTTGACTTTTTGCCATATCGGTAATATATTAAGTGACTCTGGTAAGCTATTGCCTTAACTTTTTTTTTTTAAAAAAAAAAAACAAATGTGAAAGAAATCAAGAATATCATCACTAAAAATCTTGTTACTTTTAATTGGCTTGACCTTTGGCTATATCGGAAATGTATAGGGACTCTGGTCAGCTATTCCCTTAAATTTTCCTTTTTGACAAATGTCAAGAAAATCAAGAATGCCCATCACTTGGAATAGATGAACATTTTTACAATGTGTTTAATCTTTTTGTGATTTATTTTTTTTTTTTTTTTTTTTGGGGATTGGGGGGGGCTGTAAAAATTTCTGTGGTCACCCTGAATTACTATTATCTTATATATGCGGCGGCATTAAAAGTCTCCCAATTACTCTTCCAAGTTCACACCCACCTTTAGCGTTGGCATTCAGTCATCATCAACCCTATATAAATTCACTCCATCACATACCATTTTCTCAGAGTGTAAAAAATCTAACATTCAAGACTGCATAGTTTGTAATTGCAAGAACGCTAAAGTATGGCTAAACTTGCATCGTTTTTCATAGTAGCCCTTCTTTTCAGCTTGATATCTCTATCTTTTGCTGCTCGTCCTGAGCCGGCTTTTCATGATGCCACTACCCTCGTCAAAACTCAACAACACGTAAGTTTAATTTTCCGCCAACTTTGACATATAATTTTTTTCCGTGTTTTTGATTTCGTTTAATGGGTCCCGGCGGGCGGGTGCATTTGATGGATTGTTTCAGGGAGTTGAAGCAGAGCAAGTGGAAAATGAAGAGAACTGCGGAGGAATTGGAGAGGAAGAGTGTTTGATGAGGAGGACCCTTGTTGCTCATATTGATTACATCTATACACAGAATCATAAGCCATAGTTTTCTTGAAATTAAAATACTACTACTATCTTTCTTTCAATTTTCTCTATAGGCTTAATTATAGCTAGTCATATTTACTCCTGTATCATCATGCATATTTGGAATTCAGTGATCAGAAAAATATGTTTTGTTGTTTTCGGACTACCATGCAAAACTCTCTGCTTAATTAATTGTCTCATATGTATTTCACATAATCTCTAAGCAATATTTAGATTCTTGGGTGCTTCAATATTTTGAGGAGGAATGATCGGTTCCTGAAGAGTCTCAGACCGATAAACCATCTCTCAACCACGGGTTTTCTTTGATAAGTTAATTACACCAACCTAAAAGAAAGATCGAAGAAGGGAATAAACTTATAGGAAAATCAAATCAATCACGACATAATTTTATTATACTTTAAAATTTATATATTATGTATATTAAAAATTTATATTATATAAATTTTTAAAATTAATAAAATAATTTTCAAGACCGTAGAATTCTCGAAACTTGTATCAAATGCAAAAAAATAATTCTCAATTAATAAAATAAAAAAAAAGAAGACGGAGAATAATAGCAAGATACAAAAATACAGATTGCATGGTAAAGCAGTACGAGTAGCTGACTCTGCAGCGTCCAGTTCCATCCGGGTTGACTTAGAATTATAAATCACAAAAGCGAACACAAGGGGGGGTGGAAAAAATAAAAAAAAGGTATTAAATAAACCAAGTCCACCGTATCCCCGGGAGAATCTATAGCTCAATCAACTTGAACAGAGCCACCGTCTTCAACTTGCGCCCTTGCTAATTATTATATTTCCTTTCAGCCAAAGCCTAAGACCACAATTAATTAATCACAATTTTATTGCTAGGGGATCAGTTAGAAGAAAAATTGACTCTATTTGTTATTCACTCTTAATTGCGTAACGAGTATTTCTCATCAATAGATGATTGAAAATGATTGAAAAGTAATGAGATATTTTTGCTTTTCAATTATTTTAACAATTATTATACTTATTTCGTATTACAGAGTGAACAGATAAGACTTCATGCAGTTTGAAGAACTACTATATAGCTAGAACTGAAATACTCTCAAAGAAGGATAAGTGGAGGAAGATTTCCTCGGCTGTTGTTGATGTACATTTTCAGAATTGAATGAGAACAACCACATTTTGGATTTCAGGTGGGGGAAATAAAGAAAGTACACAAAGTCACAAGTCGATCTTGATGAGGTTAGTTGACAGTTGAGACATTGTTATAACTCCAACCTAGTAATGCTTGTAATACTATTTAGTAGTATTAGCTTGCAGCTTGCTACTATACTAGGTTGGAGATTGTTATTAGTGCAATAAAAGTTTCCCCAATTTCTAGCTATTTCAGCCATTAACATTTCATGCAAAATAATTCATTAATTCAGTCATTTCCAATATTTATCCGAAAACTAACATTTGGTTTTGTTTTGGGAGGTGGTCCTTTATACAATGGTGTCGCAGTGGCAGGGTGATCTGCACTCATATCTTATCTCATCGTTTGAGTACTATCGCAGAGGTCCCCCCGGGGGATATAAGAACAGTCAATATATAGCTAAGTTGAGAGCAAAATGCATTACTCCACTATTAACTATTGCTCGATCTTCTTATAGTTATTAATGGTATCACTACCAGTTTATTGAATGAAAAATTCTTAATATAATGTTGCAATTTGCAGCAAGAGAGGTCAAAGTCGCTTTTTTTTGCTCTTGAGAATCCCCAACTGGAAATATTGTAAGAAAGCGTAAGACTTTAATTTTCTACCGTAAAGAGTAGAAAGAAGTGGGGTTTGGCTGACATGTAAGTAGAGCAATTAGGTCATATAAAAAGTGTTAGATTCAATTATCATTGTTTTTATTCTTTTGTTGATGGACGATTCTATCTCATTATGTTGTCTTTATTTTTTTGTTGCTGGATGATTCGTAGAACCAAAAAAAGGAAAAAAAAATGTCAAGATATGTAAATATTACGTAATTGTTTCCCTAAATTAAGTAATTACCTTCCTAGTCTAAGATATTAGCAAGGCTAACTATGTATAAATTATCTAAAATGTTCTGTTATAAATATGTATAAAGGTAGAAAGTTTTGGCTATTCACTTCGCATTGCGAAATGGGTATGACAGTCGTTAAAATGACTGAAAAGTAGGCGAGTCTCATAACTTTTCAATCATTCAACGATTTATAATATTCACTCCACAATACGGAATGAGTAATAAAGAATTTTTCAGTATAAAGAATCCTTATATTATACATAGCCTCTCGTTCCTGACAAATAGAAAGGAGTTGTAAACATTGTATCCCCGGGATTTTCTCAATGTAAAAAGAGAATCCGGCAATGTAATAATACAGCTGTGGACCAAGAAAATAGAGAAAATGTTCCAATCGCCCATATGTACAACAAAATTGAATTGAACAGTTAAATTTGCATGGGAGAATGCAAATAGTATATCAATGTGAAAGGTCTGCCACCAACCGAGATTCGGTCAAATAATAGTTTACAACGTTTCATGTTATGGTCGAAGTTGAATCATCTATGACCGCTTCAAGTAATGGTTTGGTTTGGTAGGTATTTAAAGTTTTTCTTTATAGAATAATTGAATTTCAGACTCCTTGATGAAGTTGCATTCTATCGATCTACTCTTGACAGCAATCTTTAACTCTCCGGAAAATTTTATGGTGTGATCATATCCTCATTGCATCAATCCACTACATATTATGGATGCATTTGTGTTTCTATTTTCAAGTGGAAAACGTTATTGCCAAAGAGAGAATAGTTATAATGACCAAAGTACCCTGCCCTATTATAAAGGGAAGCTAGGGGTAGGGATAATTTGGTCATTTCAATACTTCTGGCCGTGCCATTAACAATTACTTTGTGGCAATAGACAAACTAGTGTAGTGTACTGTATAATTAATCAACAAACCTGTCATCTAATCGAGCTGGCGGAATTACAAAACAAAACAAATGGGCTTGGAATTACAAACGGAAGTTTCTGAGTCCAAGACCATTCTCTTAAACTTCCATTGTATGGGCCTATTTTACAAAATTCTCTTAAATTTCCAGAAACCAGAGCCCACAAGATAAAATCAAAGTCAAAGAAAAAACCTACCGTACGAACTCTGCATTCTGCAAAGAACCAGAGGAGAAGAACAGAAGAATCACTCTTAGGTTGAAGAGTTAATCTATCTAAAATCCTTAAAAATGTTCGGAAGAAGGAGGTTTCTGTCGTTTCCCTTGGTTATTGGCGCAGTTGTGTAAGCTTCCCATCCTTGTATTGTATCTCTGTCTCTTCTTTTGTCCGTGTATGTTATTCAATTAATTGGTTTTCAAGATTGGAATTTTTTGACATTTTTCTTTGCTGAATGATTCTTTACGTACGGTATTTTTTTGTAGGCTAGATGGTGCGTATTTAGATTGACAACCTCCTGCAAATTAGTGGGATTCTTGTAACTGTTATAGATTGACATTTTGATAGTTGGGTTTTGCAGTTTGCCCCAGGATTTTGTAGAAAGAATAAATGCAAGTGCTTTATGATGCATTCAGAGCATAATTTGCAACAGGTTCATGAATTTGGGTTCCTATTTACTGAGACTCATCACTAAAAGTATAGGCTCTGTTGCTGTAAGAAGAAAATTGATGTTGCTATAGCTTCCAGCAAGCGAAAGGAAATCTTATATACTTGTTCGAGGGCAAAAGTTACGTGGGTGCAGCTTAATGTTGCACTTGTACTTGTTGCATATGTTACTAGTATGCTTGATTTAAGAGTTTACGAATGAGGTGCTTGGAATGTTAATTCCAATACAGCATCATGGAACTCCTAGGAGTTTTTCGGTGTAATCAGTATACCCTTTGAGCTTCTGAAATGTTTCAGTGTAATCAGATGCATGTGTAACACATAAAGCGAAATCTATGATTAGTTGCTCTGGTCTGGGAATAGTTAACGATATGTAGTTCTGTCATGGAATATGATCAGCCATGTGAAATTTTTTTCAACATTTGTCTTAATAATTCTAGGAGGATGAAGGCTTGTCTAGGTATGATGCAGGTTTAAGTTGAACAAAACTTTCTCCGTCAACTGTAGGTTGCAAATATAGTCAAAAGCAGCTTAGATCCTTACAAAATAACTGTCCTTTTTTTAGAGGAATGATGCAGTGAAATTACTATTTATGAGAATCTCAGGAGATTCAGTTCCCGTATGGAGCTTTTTTGGTAGTTTGATTGCCTTTTCTGCTGAAGTTGTTAATGATTAGCTTTTATGTACACAGTACTGAAGGGTAGAATTCTAAAGTTGTGGAGTACCTTTGGATATTAGCTTGGATTTATGCTATTAGTTGAGTCAGTTGACAATGTCTTTTAGTAATGATTCTTATCCAACAATAGCTTTCTCCCAATCTTGAATCAGGCTGACAGAAAGCGACTTGCTACGTACTTAAATACTACTGCTGGAATTCTTGTTAGCCATTTACAATTTTCTACTTTCTGGAACGGATGGAGTTTTAGGCTTGATATTTGCTAAGGTTATGAAGTCAGCATCCTGTGGAGTTATACTCTAGCACTCTCACATGAAATGAGACTTTTATTTATTTGTTGAAGGAATTGATTGATATTGTAATTCATGCACAGTTCAAGTTCCAAAATACTAATTTGTGACTGTTGTTATGCAGAATTGGAGTTGTATCTGGAAAAGCTATTTTTGGACCCCCACTTGATGCGTACTGGAAGAAAAAACTTAAAGAAGAGGCAGAAGCAAAAGAGAATGAGCAAACTTCCCATAGTTGATGCTATAATTGCTTGAAGATGTGCAAGACCATGACCTGACATCCAATTCTGTTAACATCTGATTAGTGCTGCAATTTTAAGGCAATTTGCCTTCAGCAACGTATTGGAATTGATATTATTAGTCCTATGTGCCATCTGGTTTTGGTTGTGGCACCTGTCGTAAAAGCAACTTGAAAAGGTTGTGTTAGAAAATGAATCAGGTTATTGGGATCCTAGAAATCAGGGATTCATGGTTTTTTTGTTGTCATCCTCTTGCCTAAACTAGATGTCTCTGACATTGTGAGGATTCTAAAGGTATATAGGTATAGGAAATTTAAACACAATTTACTGGGCATATCAAATTTGAGAATGGTTTTTTTACTTCATTTAGATGAAACAAATGAATTTGTTTCTCTTGACAATGATGTGCAACTTGTGCAGTAAGATGCTTTCTTATGATTTATTAGCTATGGGTTCGAGTCACTAAGAGTTAGAGAGGAGGGTGGTTTAAAAAAAATAAATAAATTTGTTTCTCTTGTACATGAAAGGTAACCGTGTTAGTTTTAGTTGTGTGTTTTGTGTAGGGAGGAAATTAACTGGAATGCAACTGATCGCTGATAGAGAAATCCCTAAGCTTCAGCGAGGAGGTTGAAGAGGAAAACCGAAAACGTATGCTGGATGGTCCTTAGGTGATTTAATAGGAAGAAAAGGTGGCAACAAAGAGATGTCAACCCTAAAAATCAATACTAATCTACTTCAAAAACCTTCAGCTATTTTTGGAAGATCTCTTCTGGAGTAAATAAACCATGTGTTTAACAAAGAATTCTAGTGTAGAACCGAATGCAAATTACTTAACTCGAAAACAAGAGGGAAGACAAACAGTTGATGAAATTGAGATATACATATTTAAAGTAGTACAGACAAACTATACACACAATTATACCATCCAAGATACGAGGTGCACTAAAAGCACAGAGGATAGCATATTAGTTTACTTGTGTAGGAACCAAAATCCAAGGACCATTCAATATGTGTAAACATAAGGAAAGGCATATGGAAACAACTGCAGAAGACTCTCTGCACAAATGTTGAAAAACTTCAATTCCCCTGTCAACCACCTCTTCATGGATAATATCAACACTTCTTTTCAAACACTCTGAAATCTTTTCAAGTAGAAATTCCAGAAAAGATCCATGAGAGTTTCAAAAGTCACCCTTCCAGTTACATCAAGAACAAACTTCCTACTGTTTGGTACTGCCAGAGTAGAAAACATCTTCCTCATCCTCCCGGTATCTTGTTTCTCAAAAGATAACTTGCTTGCTTTTGATCCGATCGACATCCATTTTCGCTGAATTAGTGCCTTGTCATCTCTAGTAGGACTCTGCACAACATACCTATCTGTGTTTGCCAAAACTTGGTTTGCCAAAACTTGGTGAGAACTCCTCACAAGAGTTTCGACAGCACCATTACATATTGATGACAGCATGTCTCTTACTTTAGTTTCATGCTTGGGATTTGTCATCCCAGAAAAGAGTTCATCATAGGGATTGATGCACATTGTTTTGTCCAGAAAAACAGAAACTGCTGTGCTCACAAACATTTGTACACAATCCCCAATTAGTTCCCTACATTTATCCTCAAATAGTACATCAGCCCACCTAGGAGTAGACAGTGGTTCCAAAACTACATGCTCTGACGACATTTGAAGAAACACTCAACTTAGAATCTACATTCAATTGCTTATTTGAATAATAAGCCACAACTAAATTTCTGGCAAAGCTTCCAATGACAACAGAAGCAAAACCAGAACCTGCATCCGAAAAGAGCTTATCCAAAACCCGGTCAGAAAAATCCGATATTGTACTCATAGAACCACCATTCTTCCTTAGTTTCTCCTGCCTATTACCACGTAAGATTCCCACAGTCAGAGCACTAGTGATCCTCATCAGAGACTCTGAAATCTCATCTGACCTAGTAATCTTCGAAATTTGCTTCAAACTTCTAGGGATTTGATCCGAATCCGATTGTAAAAACTCTTTTAAATCTTTAGAAACAACCCCAATTGCCTCAGCTGAATCAGTTACCACCTCAGCCACACGAACAAGGGTCCCTAGGAGCTTTGACAATGTTTTCCTCTTCTTTGCTACAGAAGGCAAGTGATAGACTATATATGCACCATAAAATGCACCCACAGTAAGTTGAGGTCTTTATACCAACCCACTTCTTCTTTTTCTTTGTATAATCAAAACCCCACTTTAACAAATCCAAATCCATATAAATAAAGCCCTCTGAAGCTAAAAAGGTCAAAACTTTATCCTGAATTATTATGATACAAAACAAATAAAAGATCAAAGATTGTATTTTTCTTGGACACTTTATGCCCACATAGTTACAAGGGTACGTGTATCCATTATGGGGGCTCTGTGCAAGTGTCCATAACTGTAAAGATTTGTACACAAACCTGGGATGAAAGAGTAAAAGAAGTGATGACGCGTAGGTTGTTGCAGAAGGAGGGGGTGTAATTAATTGTAACTGACGTTGGTTTCTTGCAGAGAATAGAAGTGGTCTTATGTATGCTGAAGCCTGATAGAAGAAACCTAAACTACGACAACCATATCTCTTCTGTTTGCTACCGTCTCGTTGTGTTTTGAGCGACTATATGATATGGGAATTCTAAAGAATCATTCTTTTTATTTGAAGAATGTTGTATAATATAAATTTTTAAAATATATAGTGTTATACTGTATAATTCTTTAAAATATAATAAAATAATTTTTTAAAAAAAATTATAAATTTTTTTTATAATATAAATTTGTGAAATATTTTATAATTTTTTATCGGGAATTTCATTTCTTTGATGTTTAAGAATTTATATAATACAATACTATATTTTTAAAATTTATACTATACAAATTTTTAAATCTAAAAAAATAATTCTCTTAATAAAAATATAAAATTTCCTTAAATTTATAGCATAATATATTATATAAATATTTAAACACATCTATATGAGTATATATACATAATTGGTTAAATTATATATCATTTAAGCAATCATCTTTTGCACAGGTGAGAGTAATAGGATAGGAACGATGAATTGTAATTCCTGACTCTGGAATTACCCTCTTTGCCTCTTTGGTCCCAGAATGCGGTCGTCTGTCCCACGTTCTATTTCTCCAACAAAAAAAAAAAAAAAATTTATTACTTTTTTTATTGTAGTATCAAGCGTATTTTAATTATTAAATAATTAAAAAATAATAAATTTTTTTTTATTTTTAATTATTCCAATAACGGTTACATTTAATTTACATTATACCCTGAATAGTTAAGATTTATTTTTATTTCATTGTCTGTTGCACCGTTAAATAAACTGTTAAAATTATAGAAATCCGAGATTGATTCGTTGCCACAACCTGCTTAACACTACGTGCCGAAACCAACGAGTCCGGACCGCCGCACTGGTTTTAATCAGCTTCATTGCCACGTCACCACTTACTTACACGTAGCAGCAATACACCGCTCTCAATAGTCAATTCTGTACCGTCAAGCCCATTGGAGTAACCATTTACCTTGGGTTGACCCAGTTCGCTTTTAACGGACCAACCAAAGCTTGGGCCTTGAAGCTCCACACCAAAAAGGCATAAATTATTTAAGCTCGTTTTGAATCATTATTGATTAAGATGGCTTAATTATTTATTCGAGCTGGAGAACAAATATTGTAGCAAGCTGTGGCTTCAGTTTATAATAATTTGATAAATCTCATACTTATTTCTTCCTCTGATTAACTAATAACAAAGTAAGTTATACAAAATTCTACCCATATCATAAAATAGTTTTGTTTTTGTTCATAAGTATAACAGCAAAATAAATCCATGATATCTATCAGCAAAATGGATCATGTTTATAAGTCGGTTTTTGGTTTAGGTTATGACTTTTGGAATTGAATGACACATACTAGAGACAAATATTTTATTTATTTTTAATTATTTAACGACTTGAGATCAAAGAATATTTTAAAAATTAATATACTACCATCTCTTTTTAGTTAAATTGTTTGGTGACTTTCATCAGAATAAGTCATTCTTTAATTTATGTTTCTCTAGGGGGATGGTACTAATGGTTTCAATAAATAACTATAACTCTCTGATTTTTTAGTTGAAATATGGGTTATAGATTATAGGTTACAGCAAAGATGTGAAACCAGCTTCGAAGATGTCAAGACACCATAGCACTAGCTACCCAATATCTGCCTACTTAGATTGACACTCCTAGATTAGTTAGTCACTTATTCCAATTTGGCGTGCGTGTATATATTTTAGTATCATCAACATCTATTAATTACTCACTAATTACTACCGAACAACCAAAAAGTTGGTAAGCATTATTTTTCCAAGCCCTTTATTAATGATAACTGATTATACAAAAAATGACACATTAACAGTAAACGTGACATAATAGACTCATTAAAAATGAATATGCAATTATCATACAATAATTCGAACCTCATAAGTCGGGTTTGGCTTATTGGAGCTCGATTGGTTGGTATAAGTGATTCTATTTGAACAAGTGTAGATAAGCATAAATAGGTCGGTCAAACATATATAGTTCAGATGTGTATAAACCCCTCGAAGTCGATCGGTCGGGTACACATGCATGACCCACTGTCCAAGTTCTTATAAATAAATGACTTACGCCTCATTTGTAAACAAGAAGGATAAGCCATTTTGGACCTAAATAAAATATAATCACTTTTTCTCTTTACAAATTATTCTCCTTTCATCTCTCTCCTTGCAAAATTTTGTACCATCAATCACCAATCCAAGTTTCCAGTTCCATCCCTGGTCAGTGCAAATGGTTTTGGCTAAAGTCAGTCTCTGACCCACCAAATACAGTAACACTGCATTTGGATAGATTTGAATTAGAATCGAATTCATTATAAGTTTATCAAAATAAATTAATTAATTTAGTTGGTAATTTGAAATTCAATAATAAAATAAAATTGAGATTTTAAAGTTTGAATGAATTGATTTTAAATTCATTCAAAATTTATGTCATTTCAAATTTAACTAATGTAAATCTATTCATTTCGAATTCATCCTTCAAATCAAATATTTGAAATTCAACAATAAAATGGAAGTGAGATTTTAAAGGTTGAATGAATTGATTTTAAATTCATCCAAATTTTACGTCATTTCAAATCTATCTAATGTAAATCCATTCATTTCAAATTTATCCTACAAATCAAACCTCCATCGATCTAAACGCAGCCTAAAACTATTCACATTTAGGTAGCCGTATGAAGCTTTTCTTTCTAGTCTCTGCCCTCCCAAGTTAATCCGAGTTCGACAGCGAAACTACACCCATTTCTTCAGCAACTAAAGTCACAATTGTATCGTGTTAGGCCGTTTAGTCAAGAAAGTATTTATATTCAATTCGAACAACTTAAGGGGAAAAAGACGTTAACAATTCCCGAGGGACATTTAAGGGTCATCTAGTTCTTTCCCAACCAGAAATGAACACGTAAGAGAAAGAAGTCAGAATGTGACCCCTACCTGTAAAAGAAACCTTTACACATGTAAATGCACGTTTTGATCTGTTTTGAGAACTATTTAATTGGAGTTTGACGATTGACAGTACTCAAACCCACTTTTTGCCTTTCTGTTTGAAGGTAGATAGCGCAAACAAGCATGGGATACAGGTTTCCAGGGACGCCCAACCATCTATGAGCAGAAATACGATGCGAATGCAGCTTGTCATCTCAACAGAGCATACAGCCCTCGAAATGACAGGCACAAATAGACCAGGTCTAATGTCAGGGATGTCAGGGATGTCAGCCGTGTTGGCAGAAATGGGATCACAAGTTCAAGAATAATGCCAAAATAAGCGCATGTAATTTTGTGAGCCAAGGCCAAAGCCAGTGAATTAGCTTAAAAACACAAGTTAGACAATAACTAGACAAGGAACATACTGACAATAACCCAAGAGGGTTATACTCTATTTCATGTCTAACAAAATAACTTCGATTGAGCACATCTTACATTTTACTACAAATTTCAGAAATTACATTTGTCCTTTCAAATTATGGATTACAAGACATATGAAAATATATATATCCGTAAAATCCCCAAAAGTAGTAGCCAAAGAGATTATCAAGAACCAGTCTCCATTACTAGGCTTAGTGATTCTTCTCAAGTGATCAGATCGTTTGTCCAGAAAATGATGTTCAGATGTTCATTAAGGAATATATTTACAAACATACAATTTCACAAGGCTCAATGTGAACAAAATAAGTTGAAAGTACACTATTCACAAGCATATAGAGATACCAAGTTTAACATGATCACATTTCAGCGACTTCAAGAAGATCATACCACATCGATGTCATCTATATCAAGCCAGTCATTTGATTCCTTTGAAACAGGATGGTTCAGAGTTACCTTCTTAGATGCAGTTCCGGATTCAGTACTCTCAGAAGAGTCAGCAGAGCTTTTTCTCAGTTGAACCCAATCTCGTGTATCTTTATCTGAACTGTAACTTATTTTCTTGAAGCTGGCTGGGACATCTATATCATCCTCTTCAAGATCACTAAAGGACACATCCTCCTCATTCTCAATAGGAATTGTAGCACTACTTGCACCACCTACTTCTGAGCTTTCCTCCTTTAACCAATCATCAGCATCATCTTCATCTTTGTTTACTAATACATTATAGGAATCAAGAACTGCATTTTGATCTTTGATCTGGTCAACACACTTCTCTTCGTCAATCACAGATTTGTCGACAATTGGAATTTCGGTGTTCATGACTGGGTGCTTCTCTGTCTCAGATTCAGCAGCTGCAGTGGAAGTGGCAGATTCAGTATACTTTTCGGGCAGATTATGCTGATCAGTTTTGAAAGGGACAAATAGGGATTCTTCATTTTGATTGTTGGAGCTATCTTTAACATCAACAGTGCCCTCCCCAGACCAGTCTTGCAGTTTTGGTTTGGTGCAGTTCCGCAATTCCTGTGATAACAAGGCTCTGGCTTTTACTATCTGCAAGGACAAAATGACAGTGGAAATTAGAGGTTAAGAACCTATATAATAGAAACTCCTATGTAACCATCCAGTTGTCACAAGGATACAGCATTCTGAAACAACAGAGTAATGGCTGAACAAGAAACCCAAGAAGTCATTTCAGTGATCCTACCACACCCTGTGGAACACTTTGAAGATGCAACTAGTCACTTCCATTTCAGAGAGTCCTTGCGCGGACAATGCCACAGGTATGGTCCCATGTCAACACCCGTCGAAACCAATAGGAAAAGCATAAAGATCAGATCTTTATTCCTATTTACAAACAGACGACATCAACAACTTGTGCCCCTTTTCTTTATGTCAGTCTCTCTAAAAAGAGAAAGTTGTTCAGACAATCTAGTTTTAATAGGCTTAGCTTGAGAGAAAATGGAAAATTGTATCCCCTACTAGGGTGAAAAACAATAAGTTTCCTATTGTGCAGTTAAAACTCATCAACTCTCTCAAAACTTCAAGGCAAAAGCAGATAAGGAAGATTCAGTTGCTACCAAGTCTAGCAATGCTGCAATTGCGATCCTGTTCAAATTCAGATCACGTCAGCAGACTCGCAGAAGTTTTAGTTCCAGCTCACATGTTGTGCCAAGTTTATCAAAGATGAAACTAAGAAAACTGGAAAATGTCTCAACAAAAACAAACTTAAACAGTTTCCTGGCTCTTTTGGGTCATAAGTCATAACTAAAAGCTAGTTGATAGGCAGTTTAAACGTTATTCCATTATGTGGAATAGCACTAGTTGTTTTACAAGAAAATCAACTAAACGAAAATTATCCCTCACCTCCCGAAAAACATGCACCGTTAAGTCTAAAATCAATAAAGATAATATACACAGAAATACAATACTTAAAGTAATTTCCTCACTTAAAGTAATTTCCTCACCAACATCGAACATTAATTATGTTTTCATTGAAATACAGCAAAAAGAGTACTGCAAATATTATTGGGTCATGTAACAAACTTGCCTGTGCTGTTGATAATAACTCCGCATCTTTCTTATCCAGTCTAGGGTGAAGAAGCACAAAGTATATCTTCCAAAAGCAACTCTCGCTCATATATCCTGGGCAAAGTTCAATCCTCAATGCAGCCAATCTTGGGGCAAGGTGTTCAACAGCTAAAGCATGTTCTTGCTGAGCATCGGACATGTCAAAATCTAGCATCGCATAAGAGACAACAATTATAATAAGCTGAACCTTAATCGACAAATCACACAAACTCTGGAACTACACTACATCAATGCAGTAAAAGGTCCGCATTTGCAATGCAACCAACAGGTTATAACTCGAAACCAACAACCCAATAGCTAGACAATGGTAATAAACGCATACATTGCAGAAAGTCACAATCTTGGACGAGTTAGTCAAAAGCCCACTATCAAACAACTTATGGTGTAAACAACAAGATCCAATCTCAAAAAGCACATTAGAGTTCAAAATGAAACTATTAAGTATCAATTTCAGTATTAGGAGAAACAATTACCATCATCGTCATCATCATTTTCAGGTAATGGAAAATCCAGCCAAGTCTCGGGATGCATTGCGATATCTCTAGCGAAAGATACTACTTCATCAGTCACCCCAACAGCACCCCCCGAGGAATTTCGATTCCCTTTCCCATCCTCTTCCTCACTTTCCGATCCCAATTGCAGAAAATTCGAAGCCATTTTCGTTATCTCCGACACAGCTATATTGTTCGAAAGCATCGATGATATCCCACTCCGGAACTTTCCCCCAATCTCCGCGAAGTCGTTCCGGATCCCCACTATTTGGTCGGAATCTAATTGATCGCCAGCCGAGCCGGAGCCCAATTTATCATCGGGCATGTTGGGTTCGGCGGACTGAGGAGGCGGGGCGAGGAACGAAGCGACCCCCCAAAATTGGCGGGTTAGGGATTTGGTGAGCTCGGAGATGTCATCCTTCACGCCACGTGGCGGTGAAGTCGGCGACGACGATGGTGAATCGTCGTTTAGATTTTGCTGGTTTTCAGGGTTTTTAGAATTGATGCTACTCTTTTTAGAGTCGTCTTCATTGAGAGCGGAAACGTCGTCGTCGTCGTCGTCGTGGTCATCGAGTTTGAGAGTGTTGGCGATGGATCGAGCTAGCCATGACATTGTAAAGGTTTCGGATCGCCGGCTGTCGGCGTCGAGGATTTCGTCAGTAAGAATAAAAACTGCTGTCAACTGTCGAGGAACTGATTGCTTGATCTACAAATTCAAGTCGTACTGTTTCTGATAGTATAATTTACACTTTGCAGCAGGCGGTGTCGTTTTGGAAACAGCTGCTATTTAACTGTGGAGACGGAGTTAAACTTATGGAAAATTCTATTCCCCTTTCCTTTTTCTTTTTTTTTTTTGCTCTTTTCTTGTAATGAAGAATTTATATAAATTTTTTATTATAAATAAAGAAAATTTTTCAACAAAAATGAAATTTTATATCAACCATTAACATATATAAACTTAAATTTTTTTTAAAGTTACAAATATTTATATAAAATTCATAATTTAAAAACTAGATTGTTGACCAAAAAAGTCGAATAGTAACAATAAAAAAGGGATGGAGTCATGGAGGTAGTAATATAGGGGTTGGGATTCTCCATGTTACTTTTTTCTTCAATTTTCTCCCATGATCATTTTTATTTAAACAATCAAAATTTTTAAAAAATATCATATTATATCAATAATATTGTTTCAATTAGTAGATCAACATACTTTACAATCAAATACTATTCAAAACTATTTTATCACTCAATTTGCCCAAAACAATTGAATGGTATAAAATAGGTCAAAATCAGACAAAAAATTGAACGCTTAATTAAACGAAAAACATAATCTATTTATTTTCAAATTTTATGTTTAACAATTATATACAATAAGTTATTTTATGATCGGTTATAATTTTTGAAAAATAATTTAAAATTACATTTTTTAAGATGTATTAAAAAGAAATTCTCTTCATTTAATAGAGGGGAGCCTAGTAATATAACAGCCAAATAAGGGTACTAAAATTTATACAAAATGTGAATTTAGAATGACATTATATAAAATTAGTTTCTCCCAATTTATTAAAGTCCATTTATTTGTGTTCCAAAATTATGGGTAATAAAAACTCTATCTAGTAGACTTGGCTCACAATGGTTAACAATGAAAAATGCATAGGTATTTCTGTTCCATATATAAACTTTATGGTTAGGATTAAGTTTTTAAAAAAATTTATTTATATTAATTGATGTCATATATTATATAAAATTTAATTTATATCATAAAATTAAAAATTGAATCTATTTAAATATTTGTCGTTAACAAAAACTACTCCACATTAGCATTGACTTTCAAGTTTCAACTTGTTTAGCCTGAAGGAGATTAGGTGTATGCCATCTCTAAAACCGATGCAAACACTAGCCAAGCAGTGGAATCTATAACAAAATGCAGTTGGGAGCAAGGTTTAATTATGCTGGTGGGTACATTTCCTTTATATTGGCAGAATTGGAAAAATATTCAACTAGATTGTAGTTGTACATCCATAATTTTCGACATTTATCCCCTATTTGGCCTCTCACGAGAAACAGAATGCAAGTATGAGAGATTAGAGAGGAAAAAAATGCATAAGACCCCTAAGTTTTGTGTTGTATTGATTAGTTGGCATTAGAAGATTTGATTTGATATGATTTACTCTCTTGTTTCTTTCTATTTTTTTCTTGTATTTCCTGTCTATTGTATGGTATTTATGGGCAAGGAGTTCCTGCTTTTATAGTCTTGACCAGGTCGAATTTACAAAGTCTATTAATTGATTATTCCTGATAACTCGTTGGAATAAATGCTCAATAACATTAATGTTATATTACAAATTTACCCTCGCAAGAATTGCAGGACATGTGTCGCTATATTATAGAACAAACACTTCACGTATCATCAACCTCACTAAAAATTTGATAACTCTAAGAGGACCATGGCATTGAAAATTAAAATGTATTTCAAAAATTCTATTAAAATAAAGGAAAATTTTATAATATCTTTTAGAGAATCATTTTTTTATATTTTAAATACTTATATAATATAGTATGATGTGTTTTAAAAATTTATATTGTATAAATTTATAAAATCAAAAAAATAATTTTCTAAAAGAATTATCGAATTTCTCTTAAAATAAAAATGGTAGATTATAGTCAAATTCAAAATGAAACACTGCTCGAAGAAGAAAAATTCTCGAATGCAACAAGCTCGGCCTTTTATGCATTTACCTTCATCATGGATCTTCATGTTTAAGAATTAAAAATGTTTTTTGCTAGAGGATTGACTTATTATTACTATTATTTGTTTTTTTGGGTCTTAAATTTGTGATCAATTTTCAGCTACGTACAGGCCTAAATAGCAATTATTCACAATTTAAATGCATGTTATAAACAGATTAACGATTCTCTGCACCAAGTTATGTGACTGTTGCATAGTGTCCTGGAAGCCTTGCCAATTCTTTGATGAAATAAAAGCATTTTCATCTACATTTCGAGCGATCATGTTTCTAGAAGTTTATTGTTGTCATTATTGATTAGTTATTCACATTGAATTCTTGAATGAGTCCAGTTATTATATATTATCTAGATGTGGCAATCCTATATTCTTTGCCCAATAACCTTGGCCCGTTTGGATTGTTTTTTTTAATAATTTTGTATCACTTTTTACTTTATTATTTATATTTTTATGAAATATTTATTTAGTTAGCAAATATTTTTTTGTCAACTTTTTTTTATTATATTTTTTTTCAAAAATATTATTCATTATTTACACTATTCAAAATTTTCTTTCACTATTCATTACTTGCACAATTCAAAATTTTCTTTTATCATTCATTACTATTCAATTAATTATTTTACTATTCGTCTATACGCATATTATACTATTCACATAGATTAGTATTAAATTTTTTTATACTATCCATTACTATTCATTGGTCTGAATTTTTTTGGGCAAAGAAAAAATGGTACTATAAGTTTGGACTTCCGAATCTAGGTTCGGGAGTCTGAAGTATAGGTGAGAAAATAGAGTTTAAAATAGTATATAAGGTTCGAACTTCTGAACTTAGGTTCGGGAGTCCAAAATATAGGCGTAAAATAGAGTTTAAAATGGTATATAAGGTTCGGATTTTCTAACCGATGTTGGAGAATCCGAACTATGGGCAGAAAGGTATAAATTTTAAATTCTATTTTTATTTTGTATTAAATAAATACATATTTAGCATACACATACGGACATACTTCGATTTTCCAAGACTCAAATTTCAAACGACGAACATGTAACTACTTTTGCATGTGGTTTTTAATACTTGATTTGATGGTATTAAAAAAAAAAAAGTGAACGAGATTATGTATTTGATATTAATAATTTTATTCAAATTTTGTCTAAGTATTTTGTCTTTCAGTGCACAAAATACTAAATAATTTTTAAATTATATTTTATATTTTATATTAAATAAATACATGTTAGTATACATGTATGAGTATATCTTATTTTTTAAGATTCGGATTTCGAACGACGAGAAGGCAACTATGTTTGTGTGTGATTTTTAATACTTGATTTGATGGTGCAAAAAAGAAAGTAAATGGAATTATATATTTTGATATTAGTATTTTCGTTCAACTTTCACACATGTTTCTTGTCTTTTAGTGCAAAAAAACTATCCAAACACTTATTTACAAAAAAATTATTTACATTATTCACAATCCAAACACTTACTCAAATTATTCACATTTTTTTATTATTTACTACACATCATTCAAATAATTTTCTCAAATAATACAAAAAAATAATACTCCAAATAATGCAATTCATACATATCCTTGTATAAATTAATATCATTAAGTAAGGAATTTAATTTCCCAAATGGCTATAACAGCAAAAAGTATGCCTTCTGCATTACATTTATAATATTTATTATTTATAATTGGAATATTGAAGCTTACAGAAACTATAATAGGAAAGACACCCGCTATATCGGGGGCTCAAGCCTAAAGATACCATTACTATAAAATGCTTAATTAGAATAGAGAATTATGGAAAATTCTTTTTCACTCACTCACGTATTATTAGATAATTAAAAAATATTAAATTTTTTTTATTTTTTAATCATTTTAATAATTGTTATACCTCAGTGAATCAAGATTTACTCTAGAACTAAAGGCCACGGAGAAAAGGAAAGAATGCCATTTTTTGGCTAAGTTGTTTAACGATATCAACGAACTAAAGAACTTGTTGAATTTTAATTCAGTCCAAAAAGGAAAGCGTTCCCGGACTCAGGAGCGGGGATAAACACCATGCAAGTGAAGATGGCGAGAAGCTAAACCCGAGTGGACTCGGAGCTCCACAAGTTTCCGAAAACTTATGGTTCTTTCTTTCAGAAGCTATCAACTCACTGAAGTTGGCAGGAATTTCATCTATATTGCCTCCGGCTGACGAGAAACGATGAGGTAATAATGTGGTTGAGAGATCGAGTGCTGGAGGAGCCACCTCTTCTAGACGTCTCTGCCGCAAACCGGGTCCCGCCGGAGCCTTTTCGGCTACTTCTTCCGCACCTTGTGTATGATAATTGGGTTGAAATTCAGGTGCAGAAGTGAGCCTTTGCACGACTTGCTTAAAATTGATGGAGTCCACCTTGTACACTTTGGGCTTCATTGGAGGGAGTGGTGCAATTGGTTTTTTCATTGGTTTTAAAGGAAGTTTTCGAACTGCATGAAGGGATGAATAGAATGTTTTGGCTCTACTTTCTTCCACAACATGGGGTCATGACATGCACCAAACTTGCTTGAGGTGGACGAGGAAGAATTATACGAGTCCGTGGAATACTCCATAGTAAAAGTATAGCTAGAGTTAATTGCAACTCTTTTATTAATATATTTCTTGAGGAGATCTACTCCCTTTTGTTGTTTTTATACTACGTTTTTCTTTGGTAGTTCTAGCCAGAAATATGATATGGGAATAGGATGTGGTTTAACTGAAAAGTTGCATTTATAAAGGAGCAAAATTTTGAAGGTTGCAAGAAAAAGTCAAATAGGTGTTTGTCCTGGGCGTCGGCTGGTTTAGTGCCTGTGACGTGACATGAACAGTCTAAAGTTCTCAAACCCTCACCACGCCCCCCACAAAAAAAAAAAAAAAAAAGAGGTCCAATTGCTCAATTTTGACCCTAATATTTTTCGATTAAAATATAGTCTACATAGCTGGAACTCTCTCAATTTGGTCCGAAATGTTTGGATATTACTAGGTCAGAAGTCCGAGAGCTGCACCTGGACTGAGTAAATTTTACATTGGTTATATTCGTTACAAATGTATGTTATGTTTACGTGTTGCTGAGTTGGAAAATATCATTCAATCAAAACTTTATTTATTGCAAAACTTTTACTTTGGGTAACTCGTTTAAATTTTCAAAAGAGAGGAATGTTGCATTTGCCATATTTTACATAATGTTATTGGGAATTTCGATTATGCTAAATTAACAAATTGATACAGAATTTAATTTTAATTTTTTTCTTTTGGCTAAAGAATTTACCTTGGTTGTAACAATATCGTATATAGAAAAAGATTTAGCTAGCGAAGGCAAGTATACTGATGAAACGAAAAATGAAGCAGGAAGGGAAAGGTAATTTGTAGAGAGAGGACGTTTAGTGTATTATTTGATGTTAAAATGGTTTCGTGGTGATTTTTTCTATCGTTTATAAATATGGGGTAAATTTATATTTATAGAGATTTACATATATTTTGGCTGAGTTCTATGTTGGCCAATTTAATCAAAGATCTGTTCAATCACCCGAGTAATAGGTTATTTACATGGTTGTTCGATTCATTTTATCTGAGTTATATGCTCAATTTTAACCTTATACGATCAAATAACTTCATATTGATCGTTCCAATGTGACACGTATTAATTTTGTACACATAGTCGATTTTGATATCATCATATAATATTCTTATATGTGTTTTTGCAAATTTTTAAAGTTAATTAAACTTTATTTTTTAAATTTTAACACTATTAATACTTTAATTTTTAAAGTCATTTTAACAAAGCCAACAGAAGGATATAGGGTTTGCGCATTCATCACCGTAATCCCCGGCCCCTAATATAATTAACAGAATGAGAAATTTTTATATACATTCGATCTATAATAAATTATTATGAATTTCTTGATCTATGTGTAGACACATTTTATATAGATTCGATTTACAACATAATATTATAAACTCTTTGATTTATATTTAGACACATCACTCAATATTATTTTATATCACAAGTACATGATGTGTACTTAACATAAATTAAAAGATTTATGATACTATGTCATAGAGTGTGTTCGTATAATAATTTTTTAAAATAGGATATATAAAAAAAAAAAAGCAGCCGCCTAGAAATTTTATGTAATGATAGATGCCAATTATTTTTCGTCTTGCTATATATTTTGTTTTCCATGACAAGGATAGTCGTCTTTACTCTTTCAGTCTTGAAGATGGGGTTGGGTCACAGCTTAATAATGCACCAAGATATCTAGTCACGAATTAGCCAAGTTGCGGGTTGGACGTGGACGATAAACTAAATAGTTTAAGAGACTTCGTTGCCGTGAATCGTGACGGGCAGACAGGGTGGCGGCTCCGGTCCCGCTGTCCCTACCATTAAGCTGACAATATGTTGGTCAAACACCGAAGGAAGAAAAAAACTATCATATTCGGTGATTATTATTATTATTATTATTATTTGTTTTAAATGATGTGTTCATGATGTTAATATAAGCACATACTTGCGTAAGGCATTTAGTGAAAATTTTCTGGTGACCGGAAAATTTTGGTGTGAATCGATTTTATAGTATAGTATCAAGAATTTATTAATTTATAAGATTTTACATTATTTTATTAGAGTGAAATGAAATAATATAAAATGATATAAATATTTTTGATTTAAGAAATTCATGACACGATATATTAGATTGAATCTTATATAAATTTTTTTTACTAGAAGTCGCAATTTATTTGTCTAATTGTTTATTACTATACGAGTTATTTTCCTTTATATAACGTCCTCACAAATTTTTTATTTGTTTGTAGCTTTCCATATTTTTTTATTATTATTTTGACAAAAATTAACTAATTGTTTTGTTTTGGATTAAAAAAGATAAAAACCCTTGTGCATGAATCTTAACCCAGACTTTACTCGTACGGTAATTATTTAAAAAAGAGATATGGAAGACTACGTTTGAGGAATTATCATGGAAGTAATTGGCGTTAGACATCTCCATTAGGATGACAATTAGGACAATCCTTCCTTTATATGCTTAATGATATTATACATAAATTAGTATACAAATAATATTTTAACACGTGACAAGTGATTAGTCCAACATGATTTTTTAAAGACAAATATATAATTAATATATAGTTGGCTGAACTTTTACATAAATTTAACTCGACTAAGATTAGTTACTCCGTACTCCTGACCAAACACTTATAAATAGAAAATTACTCCTTAACAATAAAGGACTCTCCCAATTTATTTACACCAAATTCAATAAAAATTACTCTCTACAATTTTTTCTCTTTCTCTCTAACTCCATATTCATTTTACTATTCATCACTTAATTTTATTATACTACTCTAAATGCTTTTTGATGTACTAAAAATTTATACACAAGTATGTGCAGTCGAATTAACGCTAAGCAGTCCCTAAAAATACCAACTTAGAAGCATCTTTTTCTTGGTCTACAACTTCTGAAATTATATTTTCCACATTAAATATTCAAAGGACTGTAGTCAGTAATCTCCCCGTGCAAACAACAATCCTAATCATAGTATTCAGTTAGATAACAAGTTAACGACTTTAGATTATGTCATCATCCTTAAACGTAATATTAAATGGCTACAAAAACACACTACTCACGAACTATACCATTAATTGTGAATATCTCAATACCATTTTACCATTATCTGTCAAGCATTTGTAACAAATATGATCGTTCCTGCTTACTGAATATGTCAACCCTTTACAGTTGTTTAATTTAATGCATGACTTTCAATCCTGGGGGGCAATAAGTGCTATTTTTTAATTATTCGACCTCTATATCCATCAAGTAAATTAGCACAAATTTAGTAATTACTGATTGTTAAATAACTACAATATTGATTGGTCCTACAAGACAAAATTGCTCCGATAAAATATAATTTACTCTGATAATAACGTCAACCATAGGAATAATCATTTATCATTAGAGCTAGGTACTAAATTAAATAAGCAAGGCTAATTCCTTAATAATGTCCTTGAAGGCACTATTAGTCGATACCATAATCACATACTTGGTTATTAATCCAAGAAGTAGCTGTAGCGGATGGTTGGTCCAAATCCGAATTCAATTTGCTGTCGGCTATTGAATGTGGACTTCAAATTGCTGACATGACGAACCAGAGCCAAGATTAATTGCATGCAATGGGTTTTACCTTGTTCTGGATTGTTATAGATTGTGTATTATTAGTAGCTAATTAATACTTGCTTGGATTTCTAGAAGGGGGGATCCAAATAGCAATAAAACATAGAACTAACAAATTAAAATGAGATTCTATGAATAATTTGATGTGTTAATTGAGTACAATAATGCCTTTTCTCGTCTACATTTTATGAGACAAACACAGACGAAATTGAGTGAGAATTTTGTTCACCAACTTGCTTGGGAGTTTTATTAAACAAACTTGTTTCGATCGTGTCTTTCGTGCTATTTTTTGGAACTATTAATAGATCTATCTTATACCTATACTTAATCAAAAGTGAAACACCTAATCTTTTATTATTATTATTATTATTTTTATTTTGCTAGTAAGTCAGCAATCGGTACTGTTTTGAAAACTGAATAGGACTAAGAACGGATCAACAAATGTGGTCCAAATTCATTGCTAAATTTTAAACAGGATATAGAAACAATAATAAGTAGTAGTTGCTAAGTACTTGAGAATCAGTCAACCCGGATCAGACTAGTTGGAGTAATTGTTAGTAATTTTTTAAGTTTCTTCTTTTCTTTTCTTTTTTTTTCAATAACTTCTTTAGTTTTAGTTTATTTTGGGTTTTCCATTCATAATTTTTCCTGAAATGTGCACAGTTTTTAATTCATAATTTATTTTCTACTTTGCTAATTTATCAAAAAATTCGTTTTTTCACACTTCAAGAACCGGTTGAACTGGTGGTTCAAAAACAAGTGCATTATTAAGTTGTCTGTAATATAAAAGCCGTAATGTTGTGTTTGGATGGAGGAATAAGACAGATTTGAATTTGAGATTTAAAATCATCATGTGTATAAGGGAATAAATTAATTAATTAATTTAGTTGATTTGAGATTTGAAATTCACCAACTAATGAGAGTGTGATTTTAATGGTTAAATAAATCGATTTTAAATTCACCCAAATTTCATATTATTTTAAATCCGCCCAGTTCAATTTCATTCATTTCAAATTCTTCCAACAATTCAAATCCACCTATCCAAACATACTCTAAGCTTGTGTTTGGATTGGAAGATTTGAATTGAAGGAAGCATTTGAAGTAAATGGATTTGAATTTAGTGGATTTGAAATGATATGAAATTTGGGTAAATTTCAAATTCACTCATTTAACTATTAAATCACACTCTTATTTATTGGTGAATTTCAAATTTATAACTAAATCAATTAATCTATTTGAATAACTTATTACAAATTAAGATTTCAAATAAAATCCACCTAAAGTCTGTTTTAACTTATTTTATGTTTAATTTGTAGGAGTTAGGTTACCATGTTAACTAGGTGGCCAAATCAAAGAGAGACCCTTTCTATCACTCTTTAAAGCATTGTTAAATCTAGATAGGGGGCTAGAAGAGAATAATATCCACCCAAGTTTGTTGAAGCACTTGTGAATAAAGTACTCCCTCGAGTCAAAGTTTCATCCCAAAATATAATGACGGTTACCAGAGGAAATACGAGGGTTGAACAAATATAAAACTAAATTATAAGCTACTAACAAGTCGTATGACTCACAAAATGTCTCGATGCTAGTTAATGCTGCCAATTTTGTGACGTAAAAGGAAATTAGATACTACACATTATTTGTGCAATTATTAGTTAATTTTTTAGTTTTTATATTTTAAAATTTTAAAATATCATGTTAGACCAGATCATGTACCGATCATCTAACCTGTTATGGTTGAATGATATAATCCACCCCAGTGATGTCCAGAAAGATTAGTAGGTTTTGGAAATGGTTCTTGATGATTTTGTTTTGTTTAGTTAGAGAAAATAGAGAGGATAAGAAGCGTAATTGATTTTTTGCATATGGTAATCTTTTTCTTTCACCTTCCTCATAAGGGATGATTATAATGTCCCTATTTATATGTATTTTTTAAGGATTTTGAATAACTAATCGAAAAAAAAAAATGGAGATTACTATTAAGTAATCTATTAAGTTTACTATTAAGTTTTAGTCTATAAAAATGGAGATTACTCGTTTCCTTTATTTTTTTTCTCATCTATATAAATCATGATTAATGCAATAGACGTACCTAACTTCAAGCAGGAATTCAAAACTCAACAACAAAATTTTCTTTCATATTCAATTAATATATATATATATATATTAACTTTAAAACTTCTCTAAAATCCTAAATTCACCAGAATAACTGTAAAGTATATTTGCCAATGCATATATATTTATCATATTTGTGACTGGACAAACTTTGTTGTTGTATTAACTAGATTTCAAAATTTGCAAAGATACCATAATAATTAAACAAAATTTTGTGAAACCAAAATTTAAAAATATTAATATAAAAAGTTTTAAACACAGTAATTAATGATATAAGAGGATTTAAACTTGTTCACACTGACATTGATAAATTCTAACTCTATCGCTGGTCATGTGGATTCAATCTATTAAATACTAGTTAATTTCTGTGTCATCAATTCTCAAATTTGATTTCTCTAAATTTAAGCTTTGATATAAAAGCCATGACTAAGCCAATAAACTAACTCATTCAGTACTACTAGACTCAGTCAGTTGTTGTCGAGGAAACAAAAAAAAAAAAATAAGTTATTATTTTTTGAAATTCCTTTAGAAATATTCAAAAAATCTGAATATTTCTGACAATGAAGGCTCCGACATTAGTTTACAGGTGCAAGTCCAGAGGAATCACCTCCTGAATTCTTCTTCTCAACCTTCACAATTTTTATATCTCACTCATCCAAATCTTAACCAACTAATAATTCAAAATAAATTATTGAAACATTAATTTTTCAAAATTGATTTTAATTAACTGCAAATATTTTTCCTTCTCGCGGCTAGCGTCGGTTCTTTTATCCTTTAAAAAGTATAATAAACTTAACAAAATAAAAAAGGCCCTACCCATTCATTCATTGGACCAATCAATTTCAGAAACAAACCTAGGCCACAAAATAAATGCAAATTGGCCATCTTTTCGCACTCGAAGTTTGATGATGTTGGTGGTGGGCTATTTGAAAATATCAAAAATGAAAACGTTGCGATACGAAAATTTATTGCATTTCATTAACTCTGGAAAACAGAAATAATGAACGCCATGTGAGACAGTTTAAGCATACCAAAAACCATTTAGTATACATTAATGGGGGATGGTGGAAGCACTGATGAGGCCAAATCTCTACCAAAAACAGAACTACGAAAGAGATAAGGCCAAATTTGTTGTATAATTACGAAAAATTCTTACATAGATCCGATATAACTACTACCTAATTGCAAAAAAAAAAAAAATTAAGAACAATTAATTGGACCCTCTATCGTTTATCATTTTAGACTTCTGTCGACTTACAAGGAGGATCAAACTTGCATGCCTAGTAACCCGTGTGGTATTTAAAACGTTTTCTTAGTTATCTATTGCGAATCTTTTAGAAAAATCTTTAAAGAATTAGAAGGCCTAGTATACTGTGATGTGTCTAGAGTAAAATGTAATGAATTGTTTCAAGACCGAACCTAATTGCTTTTCTTTTATTGAATGAGAATCAATTTTTGGCAATTCATGGTGCTATTAACCACTTGATAACCAAAAGATTTTTGGTCTCATCTTTTGTACCAATTTTCTATCTTACTGTTACGTGTTTTCTCAATTTTATGTCAGACTGTGGCGTGTATTTTGGTATTATGGACCGAATACCCGATTCATGAGTTAAAAAAATTACCTGACCCTCACTAAGCGGATAAAAAAAATTCGACCCTCTATCTAGTCTATACAAAGCAGGTACCCGGCCTACCGAGTACCCGCAAAAGAGAGTCGAGTTGACCAGGTACCCGATCCTCACTAGTAACAAAACATAAAAATTTAAATAATGATAGTTAGACAAGTTAATTTCACAATTAAATCAACAACAATTAAGTATAGGTCACAAAATAATTACCAACCCAATAGCAACAAACTAGCAAGTAACAATAACAATTAAATCACAAAATATATCCCAACAGTTGCGAGTGTGAGGAATAAAGATGTGAGAAAAATGGAGAGAATAAATGCTTGAGGGGGAAGAGAAAGGGAGGAAGAGGAGCTGAAAAAAAAAAAGAGATGAGAGACTGCTAATAACCCTAGTAAGTATTAACTTTTATTGAAACCTTACTAACCAAATTTACAAAATTACCCATGAAATGGATCGGGTTGGGTACCCGACGAGTCACAAAATTGTGACCCGTTGCTCGACCCTCAAACTGAGTGACCCGACCCGCTTTTAGAATGCGATTTGAGTTTCCTTTTTTTCGGTTCGGTTCGGTTTGGTTCAGTAGATTTTTCGCGTCAACGGATCAATATGAACACTCCCAATATTTAAAAGATTAGAGTACTGGTGATAAATATTCAGTATATGAGACCGAGGATTAGCACAGAAGATCTGAAATGATTAATGTTTCTTGATAGACTCATCTAGACATTCCGGTCCTTTATGCCTTTGATTAAGGCCTAGATTGGGAGTTTTGGAAATAGAAATAGATTAAGACCTGTTTCTATGGACCTTTTTCATTTTTATTTTTGGACTGTTATTACCTATCTGAAGTGCTACGTCTAAGGTCCATCTGTTTCTCCGCAGGGCAAGAAATTGCACCGACGACGTATAATTGGGCCTCCAACCCAAAATGTCACTGTCTAACCCGTGTGCATCAGAGCTTTATCCGGTGAATTATTCAAACTATTTTCTTGGTACACATATTTGTAGTTGTACTCACAGTTTCAAAGTGTTTTTTTTTTTTTTTGGGTAAGAAAAGAAGTTTAGAAATAAGATTAGTTACACCTCTATAAAGTCAGGTAAATCACCAATGCATATTTACAAAAGTAATACAGTGAAATATGTGCAGTTAATACAATGATTTAATTAGGGACTGCACACTTAAATTAAATCTTTCTATATAACTATCAATTACCCCATGTGGCAAAAGAAATTAATTACGAAGTCAACTCCAGCTTCCCTTTCACTTGTACGTTGTAACTTCATGAGTAGTCATCCGTCCATTTCCCCCGGCGAAATCCACCACGTTCCACCCCCAAATCCCAAATACAAAGGAAAATATGTCCCCTCTGCACTCCTCTAGCTCTAAGGTCACTCTCATGGCAATTTTATAGTCATAAAAATATTCAGATATACACTTACCGTCAACTACAATAATACCAAACACATTTTCCATGTACTATTAGTATACATCTCTATTCTCTCCATCAATCATTGACCTTGCATTAATATACATAAGAGTCCGAGCTAATTTGAAGTGCAAAGCAAATATGAGCAACAAAGCAAGCAAAGAAGGCAAATTCGCGAGATGCATTAAAGCACCAATCAGAATCCTGAGTAGAGCCCGGGATTTGTATGTCAAAAGCATGTCCGATTGCGCTGCAAATGTGGGTACATATGGATCGATGAGTTTGATGGGATGTCCTACTCCTCAAAAGTCTCTACGTCTTTGCCCAGGATTTTTAGTGCCGGATCTTCCGCATCGAGCAATACTGATGGTTGTAGTGAACTTATGAGGCTTGCTTCGACTAGGAATCTTGGGAAGAAGATTGAATTAGAGACTCTCAGGCAACAACAGTCGAGAATACAATCGCCTACGAGTGGTGGAGTTAATGTTGTTCCACGCAATCACACAGTTGCCATTGGAAGGATTGATGAAGATAAGGCTTGTGAATTTGGTGAAGATATTCAGTTGAAGACGACTGTATTTCCTGGAAGTAGAAGCCATGCAGTCAAAAACAGAAGGTTTTTCTCATAAACAGTCCAGATGGAAAGAATAAATTAAGGCCCGCTTTGCTTATTGCAATCTCTTCCTTTGTTCGATTGGTTTTGATCTACTTCTTGTTATTTGAAGTAGATAGTCATACAGATAAAATTACGTATGGTTGCTTCAATTCGTTTTGGTTGTGTTTGGATGGAGAGATTTGGAGAAGGATTTGTGAAATTTACTAATTTGTTAGAACAAGTTGTAAGACTAGAATGGATTAATTTCATATCCATCAAAACTAAAAAGTGTAAAACGAATTATTTCAAATAAATTTCTAATTTAGGTGGATTTGAAATTCATCCATTTTAATCCTACAAATTCCTCCAATAAATATATGAATTTCAAATCTTTCTCCAAATTTATCGATCCAAACACAATATTTGTGTATTTCATGATTTTTCTCTAATGGAAGTATGGAAAAATCTGAAACTATTAAGGCAAATTGTGCTCTTGGCAACAAGGATCATGTGCTTTTTTAAGACAATTGAGACCAAAACTGCATCAATTGAATAATACATGCATGAAGCATATGGTTACATACATGGTGATATAGAAAAATATTTATTCAATAAATTGAGTTTACATGACATATAATTATCAATTTATTATTAAAGATAATTTTGTAAATCAACTTCAAAACTAATTTAGGATCGATATTTATGCCTATCAAATTATCCATTAAAGTCTGACCGAACATGTTAACTATTAAAATCTAACCAATCAGATCTAGGTCAGTTAGAAATTTAAAACCTAATTGATTTTATAGATAGTGATTTATCCCTTCATTGTAAGACAAGTAATAAAAAATACACAATATAAGAACTAATCACATTCTCTCTCTTTACATTTCAACTTCATCAATACACGTTTCATCACAAGACATTGTGTAATTTGTTTCTCTTTTTGGGGTTCTTGAATGTGCTTTTTCTGTGGGATTTTGTAAAACTAATACTTATTCCTATGTAAAACATTTTCGAAATGTTCATAAAAAATATGTAGTATTTTGATATATATATATATATATATCCAGCGCCGAGTTGTTGAGTATCATAAGCTTCAATGTTGGTGCTCTCCGGATATATAACTATGCGTTTTTGGCAGGTAGGTTCATGAAAATTTCCAATTTCTAGGGAACTGGGGTAAAATTAAAAATGTCATGTTTTTGCTATAGGGGGCTGGGTAAAAATGTCAATTTACTACAGAAGTTGTTCGTGTTATAAAGTGATATATTATTGCACAAGCATATAATGAATATATTTAGAACTTCATTATTTCAATAAATATAGCAAAGCCACTCACCCAATCTCCAACAACTTGTTTAAGTAGACCTACCATGCAATTCCTCCTAGGGCTGTGCAACTTAATTGTTCTTGAAGGCCTGTTTATATTGAACCACACCAGTCGCCAGGTACTAATTTTTTTGAGAAAATATTAACATAGATTCGGTCTTGAATCCCGTCAGTAGACATTGTGGTTAAAATTAAATCTTATAAAATCTTATTTTTATAACATTTAATTCACACTACTAGGTCTACAAGAGAAGTTAAAAATTAAATATATCCAAAGCGTTTCCCTTCTTTTGGATGTTGTGGAAGTCCTCCAGCTTGATTTACTATAACATTTTGATTTGGTTTGGAATAGTTGGTTGTATGGGAATATTTAGTTTTTCTCTTTTGTTGCTTTCACTCATATATATATAACACTATTCGTGTGAGATTTAAAAAAAAAAAAAATTAAAAAATGAAGATGTTAAATGTGATAATTATTAGTGGTAGTTTAGCATGATATTATTAATGTTAATAAATAGTAAAATAGGAAGTTTATAAAATGATAGACACTAGGTCTCTTATTTTATATATAGTATTGATAATCCAGCAACAAAAAAGTAATAACAAAAAGAAACTCAAAGAAATATTTAGTTGTATGTTATCAAACTGCAAAGAAAATATTAACGACAGACTTTAAAATTAAGGGACTGAGCATCGTTTAATGTGAACAAAAAGCAAATACTGCAAATTAAATATGAGAGAATTTCATAAACTTCTCTACTTGATTGCAAAGTAAGCATGGACCACTTTGTGTATTTGTCAAATCCGATTGCAGTCAATTTCTTGTCCTTTTCTCGGAAAATAGATTATTGATATTTACAACACTGTTTCGGTTCGGGGAATGTCTTCCGTGCCCAATTGTAAAGTAAGGTGTTTATAATTTGGTTTAATTAAATAAATTAATCGAATTAAATTAATTTGATTTTCGATTTTTGAATAATCGGTATATTTATAAATTGAATAAAAAATATTGATTATATAGTTCGAATTTGATTATTGAGAATTAATAACCAAATGACAAAATTACCGAACTTTTAATTTTTAATTTTTTATTAATTCAATTCTAATTTTTCATTCATTTAACAATTCTATATTATTTTTTTTGTTATTTTTTAGTTTTTAGTCTTAGTTTTAGTAGTTTTAGGTTTTTTTATTAATTTTATTAGTTTTATGTTTAATTTTATAATTACTTTTTAATTGATTAGTGAATTTCGGTTAATCGGATAAACTGAAAAATAAGTTTGGTTAATCAATCAACCGAAGAAAAGTTTGATTCGGATTGGATTTTGATTTTCTTTAGGGGTGTCAATAGGTTAGATTGTCACATTATCGTATTGTGTCATGTGTGACCTATTTCTTACTGTGTTCGTGTCGTGTGCGGCTCATTTCTTATTGTGTTGTATTTGTACCTGACCCATTTGAGTTCTTGTGGTATTCGTGTCTGATCCGTTTACTATTGAGAAATAGTATCAGCCTATTTGACAATTACATAACTTGAGATTAATTTGAGTTAAAATTTCAAATTTTGATTATTTAATAACTTAAACAATTATTAATACTAACCTTATTATTATAATAATTTAAAACATAAAATTAAAATTATTGAAATTTTTTGGATAGTATTTAAAATAATTATTATGTTTAATTTAATAATCTAATATTAAATCTATTATTCACAATTTTAAAGTAAGTATATTAAATTATAATAGAGAAAAAATTTCAGTAAAATTTGTTCATACAGTAACTTAATGGGTTATCGTATCAACCCATGGGTTGACCCAACCCAACCTATTTAATTTTGTGTTATAAACGGATTGATCCAATAATAACCCAATAAATTTTGGGTCATATTATAACTTGTTAATTTCGTGTCGTGTGAGTTATTGGGTCGTATCAGAAATTGCCAACCCTAATTTTCTTGCACCGA
This sequence comes from Cinchona pubescens, assembly GCA_025175665.1. Classification (NCBI taxonomy): domain Eukaryota; kingdom Viridiplantae; phylum Streptophyta; class Magnoliopsida; order Gentianales; family Rubiaceae; genus Cinchona; species Cinchona pubescens. The sequence goes on along the minus strand of JANKKI010000002.1, from coordinate 424,462 downwards.
AAATCAAAAAACCAATATTTTTTAACCGAATTACCTAAAAACCGGCCGATGAACACCCCTAAAGTTAAGAGATGGGAAAATATAACATCCTTGGCTCTGAGTTGGCCCAACAATTTTTGAACGGCAACAACGAGTTTAAAAATAGTTCAGAACATAAAATATTATAAAGGATATAGCATTTTCTCACACAATCGATCTAGGATGAGGCATCACAAACAGTTTCTTCAGATTTTAATATTAAACTTGCTTCATCACTTGACTTGAAATATTAAATAGTTGTGAGTGAGAAAAAGAAAAGTTTTACTGTCCCATTAGAAATTTTTTTTTTTTTTTTTAAAGTATCATTTCTTGAAAGGGTAAAAAAAACTTTTAATCTTCAAAGTTTCTTTGATAGTTTTAATCTCCAAAGTTTCACAAAAAAAAAATCATGTCTCTTATCTTCTAAGTTTCTATTCAATTAGGGCAATTGATATATAAAATAGCATAATTTTGATTTCTATGCCTTTATTCCAACAAAAAGTTATCCTCTATCTTTTACTTTTAAGAAAAAGTTACCCCTAAACCCTAACAGAAATAGCTCTTTCTTATCCATTTTAACAAAAAAGTATGTTATTTTTCTATCAATTGTACTAAGTTAAAATTTAGAAAATGAGGGACGTAATATATTTTTTTATTAAACTTTAGAGATCAAATAAATCATTGACCCAAACTTTAGGGACTAAAAATATTTTTTAGCCTTTTCTTGAAATATTAGGTTTTACTATTAACTTCCAATACCTAAGTACAAAGACGAAAAGAAAACTTGGGGCTTGAAGATTAACACTAACTAGCTACCATTTTTTCATGTTTGATGTCACAAAAATGTGGAATCATTTAAAAACCATCATATATTTTCAGAAAATGATTTTTTAATTAGGGTGTGTTCATTTGGATTGAAAATATTCTCTTGGGAAAAATATTTTCTTTGGAAAATATTTTATATAAACTGGATGAAAAATTCTATTTTTCATACAATTTTTTCGTTGTTTGATTGATAAAATGAAATAAAAATTTTTAACAGTTTCACCCTTAATTTTATGAATACAAATTAAAAAAAAATAATAAATACCTTACAAGTAGTTATGGTTAATAAAAGATTGATTTTGTTCAAAATTAAATAATAGTACAATATAGTAATAAAATATGCATAATGGTTGTTGAATTAGTGTGGGACCCATGATTAAGAGAAAAATGAATGGAAAAGAATTGAAAACGAAAATAAGTTTAGCAAATAAAATTATAAAAGTAAGTAGTTGAACTTTAATGTCATTCTTGAATTATTCGAAAAATAACTTACGTTCAAAAATTTTGTAAATTATTTTCAACCAGATGAAGAAAAATTAAAAAATATTTTATATCAAAAAATACTTTTTAATGTTTTATACTAAAAAAATTTTTAAAAAAATATTTTTAATCCAAACAAACACAACCTTATTTTTCTTTTTTCTCACAAGCCGAAGATCGTCTGCTTTTTTGGCCTTTTTCCCCCCTCCGGCCGGACAGACGGGCAGAGCATATAGAACTCAATCCGACGTCTACCGGGCGTCAAGTCGTATAAGATGATGAGGGGAAATAAAAAACAAAAGTTCCACGAGGCCCTTCTTCACATGCTCTATCCTCCTCCTCCGCCGAAAGATGAAGACGACCAGGAACAGACGGGCACATTAAACCAAAGTCTCAATTTGAGCCAAATTCCAGGTATCAATCGATTGGCAATTGAATTCCATCTGTTAATAAAGCAATTTAGGAATTTAATTCTTTTATATTGAAACGTTGATGGACAGATGAATTGGATGAGGACGGAGGAAAGTCTACGTCATCTTCTGACGCTGACGGAGAGGAAGGAGATGGGCCTAAGAAGTTGACGAGAGCTCAGAGAAAGAGGCTTCGTAGGAAGAAACTGAAAGAAGCTGCTTCACGCCGCAGCAAAATCATTGGGCCCCTTTTGCCTACAACTGCAAGTGAGATGATGGTGTTGAGGTTGTGGGAAATGAACCTCCAAGTGTTCGACAAAATGCTTCTGAGACAGACGATAATGCTGGGGCTAAGACTAACAGGCCAGGTGAGAGTTTCTCTACGATGCTGAGAATTATTTACTCGATTTCTTTTCCTGTATGATAAAGGCCTCCTGAATAACTGTCATTGTCTAGTATTGGGGGAGACGCCGCACTGCTCGAAACAAAATAAGCTAAAGCAGAGAAGAATGGCCAAGAAATTGGCTGGTGGAAGTGTCAACTCATCAAGCACAGGAACAGAAACAGCTATGAATGCAGTGGCCTCTGTGACAAGGGAAAATGCTTCACCAGCTCCCGAGATTTCATAGTTTAGTGCTTCAGCTGTCTTTGGATCCTACGACCACTGCAATTTTGCTAAAAAAAATGTTGCATGCCAATGACAACGCTGAAGCTCGGGATTTGACGGCTTTTCTTTTCTTATGGCCGAAAAGTACAAGTCCTTTTACTATATATATATATATATATATATAATAATATAGTATCCCAATCAAATTGGGTTTAATTACTGGGTCATGGGTATATGAATAATTATAAAACCATTAGGACTCTTAAGATATCTCACATATTAACTCCTAATATTTATAACTAATTATAATTAAACCCAAAAGTTAATTTATCTCATAAATTAACCCATAAGTATCTCATACTTATCAAATCATTTTAATCCTGAATTGATTAGCAATTCATGTATTGACTGTCTCTTATACACATCTAGATGTGTATAAGTATAAATTATAATCCTAAATTAATTAGGATTAGATAAATTAAACACCTTTAATTGATCTTAATACACCAATTAATTAATTTATAATAGATCAAGATTGGCTTCTAGCAAAGCATCATGACCACCCAAGTGTTGAGATATGTCAAGTGGTTCGACATATCCAATACCTGTAATTAATATCCTTTTATATCCCGATTAATTCAACAATACAGATGTAATGCCAACTCTTATCGAATTAATCAAATTTTACTTACCAAAGAACCAATTATATAGAATTTTCTAAAGGATTATAACCTATCTCTTGAACTCTAATTTTCATAAAAAAAGACTCCTCCTTGGTGTTACACATAATTATGTGTATTGTCATATCTTATCTTCTCATGATTCATATTATTAACTCATTAAGAGTAACGACTAATAGAGCCAAAGAATAATAATCCACATCAAGATAAACTCAAGTCAAAGACCATTACACTACTATCACAAAGAGATTAATCCGCATTTAAATAATAATCTAAGACTCTTAGCTGTCTCTTATGCACATCTAGATCTTAATAAGATCTGACATACTATTACCTATACAAGCACATTTCATGTGGATACTTATACGATTAGGATATCGAATATAAAATATTTTTACATCATAACTCCTTATGATTTTACATATAAATATTTTATTCGTTAAATGCCATATTACAAAATATACATAAATATAAAAGCGTAATTTATCCCTAAAATTAATTGGCTTTAGGGCATACACTAACACAAGGTACAAGTCTTGGCTGCGGAATAGGTATGATAGTCGTTGAGATGACCGAAAAACAAGTAAGTTTTATTATTTTTCAATCATTTTGTAATACTTATTCTACACTACGGAATAAGTAATAAAAAATTTTTTGTATGTTAGATGGTATCAGGAGGTAGGTAGTAATTTGAACAGGACAGATTTTGCATTATAACCTTCTAGCCAGAAACCGTAGAATCTTCTATACATTTGGTGAACTTCCTCCTAGAGATTCAGTCATCAAGTCATTCTGGTATAGTGGAGATTTGGATGATCTCTATTTATTCTCCTCCGTCTCTTTGTCGCTTTACTAATATCTGAATAATTAAAATTTAAAAAAATAATTGAAAGATCATTAGTTTTATCTCATTTGATCCGTTATCTATCATATTTAAAAATTAATTAATTTTAAAAAAATCAAGTAAAAAAATCATTAAATTTATATGTACATGTTATATAAATTTTTAAATTTTAATTAATTATAAAATTACTTAATTAAATAGTAAAATATTATTATTTTCTTCTAATTTTTTAAAGGTATTTATATAAATTATAATTTGAATTATGAATAGTTTTTATTTTTTAAAATATTTCCAAAATTTAATTTTCAAGGTTATACAAAGGTTCCTCAGTACACATCTAGATTTGTATAAAAACAGTCTCAAATTCCATTTATTCCGTACTAAGAGAAACTATTTATCCACGATTCAAATTCATCTTCTTTCATATGGGGGTACTCTTGTAAATTTGAACTTTCTAGAAATTATAACATTAAGCAAAATTTGAACTTTCTAGAAATTATAACATTAAGCAAATCTCTTGTAGATTATTTTTTGTTTGTCTCTCTTATCTTGAAATTGGTTGCAAATTATTACTACTATTGTAGGATAACATCAAACCATAAATTTTCAAATCGCGGGGCTTAAAGAAACCGAAAGTTTAAAATTCAGGGACTTAATCCGCAAATTTCCTTGTAAGAGGTACCTACGCATACATCGTCGTTTCACTATTATTTACTTCTCTGCTTCTATGCCCTAAACCCTAAACCCTCGTCTCCAAAATCCATAAAACCCTCCGCCCGAATAGAACCGACCACCTCCAGCCATGGCGGAGCTGAAAATCTCAGAAATGAAGGACCTAACTCGAATAGAACGCATCGGCGCCCACTCCCACATCCGTGGTCTGGGCCTCGACTCTGCACTCGAGCCCCGTGCCGTATCGGAAGGTATGGTGGGTCAAACCTCAGCCCGGAAAGCCGCAGGTGTAATTGTTAAGATGGTTCAGGAAGGTAAAATTGCGGGCAGGGCAGTTCTCCTTGCGGGCCAGCCAGGGTCCGGAAAAACAGCCATTGCTATGGCTATGGCTAAATCCCTCGGCCAAGAAACCCCTTTTGCTATGCTTGCCGGCAGCGAACTTTACTCTCTTGAGATGTCGTTCGAGAAAACTGAAGCCCTTATGCAAGCTTTTAGGAAAGCCATTGGAGTCAGGATTAAGGAAGAGACGGAGGTTATTGAAGGTGAAGTGGTGGAGATTCTAATTGACCGGCCGGCGGTGGCGGGAGCTGCGTCTAAGACTGGGAAGTTGACGCTGAAGACGACGGAGATGGAGACAGTGTACGACTCGGGGGCGAAGATGATTGAGGCTTTGGGGAAGGAGAAGGTGCAGAGTGGGGATGTTATAGGGATTGATAAGGCTTCTGGGAAGATTACGAAGCTAGGGAGGTCTTTTTCGCGGTCGAGAGACTATGATGCTATGGGACCTCAGACAAAGTTCGTGCAGTGCCCGGATGGTGAGTTACAGAAGCGGAAAGAGATTGTGCATTGTGTTACTCTTCATGAGATTGATGTTATCAACAGCAGGTATATCTTTAATGTGCTTTTTTTGGGGCAAACTTCGAATTTTTTATTGAATATCAGAATGCAAGTGAAGTGTGGGTACAGAGGAAATATGATTAGAAACCTCATTAGGACATCAGAAGAAACATTATATACGTAGTACTATAGTAGAGAAGAAGCAGGAGTAAAAGAAATTCAATTCAAAAACTTTCAATACAATTCAACTAAAGATCTTCTGTGAGATTCCCCATTCCAATGCCAATCTTTAATGTACTTTAACTCGCTTGAAATGCTTCATGTGAAGCTGAATTGAATGAATAAGGATTCGTTTGCTCTTTTGGGCCTCTGCGGATTTTATGAAATGAGTTCTTTGAGGTTGTTGCTTGGGAGCATTAGTTTGCCAATAGTACATGTCCTGTTTTAAGAAATGGATCTACAGTTATAGTAATTTTTTCCATAAAGATTGAGAATCTAATGTTAAAACTTGGTACAGAGGCTATCCCGCATCAATTTTTTGAGGATAGGATGTTCTGACGTGTCATGTAGTTTTAAAGTTACATGTAAACATAAACATGTTTTTTTTTCTGTCTTTCTATGATTTCAACTTATTTTTAATATCTAACTTGAAGGTTCTGAACTCAGAATTATCTTGGCTCCACCTCATTGCACATTGCCTGGAGACAAAAAATTTCACAGAAAATTATATTAGGCTGCGTTTTGCCATTGATAACTATATCAATATTTATTTTCAGTTAGGAATCTTGGTCTTGCTGCTGAAAGTTACTGTGCTAACTTTAACTCCTAACATCTCCCAATTTTGTTCTTTTTTTAATGATAGAACACAGGGATTCTTAGCTCTCTTTACTGGTGATACTGGTGAAATTCGTGCTGAAGTTAGGGAACAAATTGACACAAAGGTTGCTGAGTGGAGGGAGGAAGGGAAGGCAGAGATTGTTCCTGGTGTTCTTTTCATTGATGAAGTGCACATGCTTGACATTGAGTGCTTTTCGTTCCTAAATCGTGCTCTAGAGAATGATATGGCACCTATCTTGGTTGTTGCTACCAACAGAGGGATAACTACAATACGTGGCACCAACTACAAGTCTCCACACGGGATCCCAATTGGATAAGACACATTTTCTTGATCGGCTGCTGATCATCTCCACACAACCATACACAGAAGAAGATATTAGGAAAATTCTAGACATCAGGTGCTTAGAGGAAGATGTGGAAATGTCTGAAGATGCAAAAATTTTACTTACAAAGATTGGGGTTGATACGTCTCTAAGATATGCCATACACCTAATTACAGCTGCTGCATTGGCTTGCCAAAAGCGAAAGGGCAAGATTGTGGAGATGGAAGATATTAGTCGAGTTTATGAGCTATTTTATGATGTCAAGAGATCAACACAATATTTGATGGAATACCAGGGCCAATTTATGTTTAACGAGGTGCTAACAGGAGAAGGGGATGAAGATGAAGCCAATGCTATGGTTTCTTGAGGTTTTCGTTGTACAATTTATCATCTTGAAGCTGTTGAATTGTTACTTAGTGCTGAACTGATTTATTAACAAAAGCTCCTTTTACCACTTGATTTGTTGGCAATTTGCAGTTTGATATGTAGAATGTTTAATCCTACGACTTTGGGAATCTTGCGTTGCAGTTTAAAATTATGGGTAAAAATACCCAAGAAAGAGTTCAATTTGCAGGAGAACCGAATTGATTCCTGTTTGACAATTATGATTCTCCCAAAACCCCTTCGACAGTAAAAATCTGTGAAATGAAAGTACAAATTTACTTCTTTTTTTGAAGTATGTTTGGGACTTTTTAAGGGAGAACAAAACAATAGTAAGCGAAGAAAGTTTGGAAATACCTAGTTAGACTCGGTCACTTATTTGCATACTTTATGATATATACTCTTGTGATATGATTTAAATCATATGAAAAAAAATGATATCAGTTCATATAAGTAAGAATTATAAGATTTAATTCTAATTATTAAAATTAAAAATAAAACTCAAAATCGATTTTATCTAAATATTTTTAAATTTACAATATAAAATGGATGCAACGTTTCATAACGATTTTACCTAAGTACTTTCAAATTCACAATATAAGATGGAATGACTGTTTCATAACTCGATGAATTTATGCTTACACAAAGGCACCGACAGAAGAGGCGGCTTTGTTTACAGAGAAGCACATACGAAATGGTCTGTGTAGGTTTCAAGTGGGTAATGATTGTGAAAAGAGGATCAATTAAGAACAATTTAACTTTAGAAAACGCCTACGCACTAAATTCTAAGATGCCATATTTAAGTTATGAATATAAGAAAATTCTAGAGTTTTTATGAATCGTTTTTTTATATTTTAAATATTTGTACGATATAACATTATATGTTTTAAAATTTTATATTTTATAGTCGTTTTAAGAATTTATTTTCATGTACTTTAAATATTTGTACAATATAATACCATATATTTTAAAAAATTTATATTATACAATCTTTTAAAATAAAGAAAATAATTTATTTAAAAGGATAGTAAAATTCGTATGAATATAATAGGTCTATTAAGTAACCTTCACTTGTTATCGTCAACTAATTTCAATACACTTCACAAAAGAGACAAATCTCTCGCATCCCTATTCAAACCGTGATATGAATAACTTCATTAATCATCCCGCAAAAGCCGCCAAAATTTCTGGTCTGTCTATGTAGGTGATGGGAGAATATCTTGTTCCGTTTAAATTAGGTGTTGTTTCCAGTCTTTTTCTCTTTTGTTTATTAGAAAGGAATAAAGATTAAATGGGGAGTGCGAATATCATTTTTTTTTCAATATTTTATGTTTTGATATCTCCGAAAAAAATCATTTTTTTATGATGCATAATTTTGGTTTAGAGAGATGACATCTAATTTGACTGAAAACACTGAATTTGATCTTTGATTCGATGATTTTTATTTTATTGGTAAATCAAGCTTAGATCCGATTATTGCTGAAACTTGCTTTATAAATGGGGTTAATCCATAAATTATCACTGTTTTGAATTTTATTCATCTAAAGTGTTAATTTCTGACACTTTGCTCAAATTTCTAGCACTACCAATTTCTGACACCTTGCTTAAACTTATTAAAAAATAGTGACCTATTTGATAATTTTCTTTTAATGAAAAAAACTTTAACATCAATATATAAATAAAAGTATTTCAATAATTAAATGTAAATTACAGCTATCAAAGTCTTGTCACCCAAAGTAATTTTTAAAAAAAAATCATAAATTTTTAATTAAATTTGAGTAATGTGTCAAAAATTGATACTAAAATAATATACTAAAATGTTAAAATTAATTAGTTGAGGGGCATATTTCAATCATAAATATTCAAGCGCCTTTTGGAGATGGGATAAATTCAAGTTATGGACTAACAAGTTTCAAGTTTTAAAATAATAGCCTAGAATCTAGACCGACCTCGAAGTCAGAAATCTACGCCTTGGCGTTGATACTGTAATCAATACGCCAAGGATTCAATCGAAACTTCTGCAAATTAAATATTTGGGCTTGGGAATTCTTTGCACATGTAGGGACCGAAAATCAATGTAACGGAATAAACACTACCATCCCTCCCCAATTCATAAGGAGGAGATCTTTTCCTAAATGTCTCACATTTTATATATTTTTTATTTTATTATTTAATAAATTATCAAACTTATATTAAATAATTTTAATAAAATAATTTTAATAGTTTATTAGGTGGTATGACATGAAGTCACACATAACGTAAAATAGAAGATTCTTAGCATATTAATAAACCTGTAATCATACTGTCTCCGAGCCTCTTCAAACCGAAGACCTTAACATGTGCCCGGATGGGCACAGGAACTTACTTGTGTCACTTTCTGGCATATTATTTAATAAACTCTTATGATTAAATTGTGCAATTTTAATAATGTGATTTTGACTTTTAATTAAGTGATATTACAAAAAGGGAAAATCGCTGAAATAGTCCCTCAACTTTTGCACTTTAGCCAGAATAGTCCCTCAACTTTTTTTGTAGCCAAAATGGTTCTCCAACTTTTATTTTTTAGCTCTTATAGTCCTTTCATGTGAAATTTATAAAAAAAAAAAAAAAAAAAAATTTATTGTGACTACACTATAAAAGGACTTTTTTGGCTATACTGAAAAATAAAAGTTAAAGGACTATTCTGGCTAAAAAAAAATTTGAAGGACTATTCTGCTAAAAAGAAAGTTGAGGGACTATTCTGGCTAAATTACAAAAGTTGAAGGACTATTTTGACGATTTTCCCTTACAAAAAATGACACTAAAAAAAAGAATCTTTAGCGGTGCTCTGTCATAGGCTTTATCAAAAGCTACTGTTAATTACATTAAACGAATTATATAATATAATAAATAAAATAAAATCATCAAATTGGATTATGTAGATTTTTTTGTTTTACAAATTTGTTACCTATAAAGAACTAGTAATACATGAAATATTTAATATTTAGTTTTTTGGGGGCAATTAAGCAGAGTTCTTTTGGTTTCATACTGCAAATACTCACAACAAAGTGTGTAACCTAAATGATTAGAATATACTTTATTTTTCTGTAATTTAGATATTCGAATTATTAATAAGTAGGTAGAGATCATCGTAGATAATCTTTCAAAATAAAAATAAAAAGCAAAAATAATACTACTACTTTGAAAAATAACCAATGAATTGCTTCCAGTTGACCAATAATTGGAATATTTAGATGTCCTCAGCCCTAAGGCAACCATTTATAGTTGGAAAGTGCAGAGAAATAAAACTCTCTTCAGTAGAAATTAGCAGCCATGTCCAAAACCAAACTTCATACCAAACCATCATCAATATCATCCTTCTCCAAAGATAAATCTTTATTAATTGCAGCAGTAGTCGCTATTTTACTTGTTTGTGTTATTTGGTCCTTCACAGAACCTTTGTCCAACTTTCCAACCTTATTCTCTACGAAATGCTCCGACAGTCCCCAGTCCTTCTATGACCGAGGAAACGACCCTCAAGAAACAACGTTTTACGACGACCCTGAAATCAGTTACACCGTAGATAATAATCCCATCAAGAATTGGGATGAGAAGAGGAAGGAGTGGCTGAAACTTCATCCCACCTTCGCCGCCGGTGTCGAAAACCGTATACTCCTCCTCACTGGATCCATAATCAGCCCTCTCCATGCAAGAACCCCTTCGGAGATCATTTACTCTTGAGATGCTTCAAGAACAAGGTTGACTACTGCAGAATCCATGGATATGATATCTTCTACAACAATGCATACTTGAATCACAAGATGAAATCTTATTGGGCCAAGATTCCTCTCATACGGGCTTCCATGCTGGCCCATCCCGAGGCAGAGTGGATCTGGTGGATGGACTCTGATGCTATTTTCACCGACATGGATTTCAAGGTACCGCTGAAGAGGTACAAGCATCATAACTTCGTGGTTCATGGCTGGCCCAATTTGATCTACGAGGAGAAAAGTTGGGTTGCCGTGAATGCCGGGATTTTCCTGATAAGAAACTGTCAATGGTCCATGGAATTCCTGGATGTTTGGGCCAGAATGGGCCCACAAAGCCCAGAATATGAACAGTGGGGCCGAACTTTAAGGTCAACGTTCAAAGACAAGATGTTCCCAGAGTCAGATGATCAGTCGGCTCTGATTTACTCATTTGCTACTGAAAGAGAAGAGGAAATGGGGTGATATGATGTACGTGGAGAATGAATACTCGTTGCATGGATATTGGGCTGCAGTCGTGGGGAGACTTGATAAAATCACCGGGAGGTACGAGAAGATTGAGAAACAGACGGTCAACTTAAGGAGGAGACACGCGGAGGCTGTGACGGAGAGCTATGGTAAGCTGTGGGAGGTGCATTTGGAAGATGCGGGTGATAGAAAGGGTGGATGGAGGCGGCCGTTCATCACGCATTTCACGGGTTGTCAGCCGTGTAGCGGGGACCACAATCCGTCATACGGGGGAAGTGATTGCTGGGATGGAATGGAAAGGGCTCTGAATTTTGCGGATAATCAGGTGCTTCGCAATTTTGGTTTCGTGCACCCGGATTTGCGGAATAGTTCAGTATTACCATTGGGTTTTGATTTTCCAGGACCGGATGACTCTGAAGCCTTGGTGTAAATTTTTTTTTTTTTTTTTCTGAAAACAATAATGTAAAATTTATAATGGCACGGTCATCCCATCTTATCGATTTTTTTATTTTTTGATTAACGCATATTTTATATTTCTGTCGGTCGTCCATCAACCCCTCTTTTGCATGCAGAAAAATGAAGCAAGGAGGAGAAAAATAGTAATTTGTAGAGAGGGAAAAAGAGAAAAATTTTAGAGAGAAAATGTATAATATTTTATTGATTGTTCACTTCTGGCCTAATATGAGGAGTAAACTCTAACCTGTATATTTTCCGAATTCTAGGTCAGACAATTTAATTGAAATGTTCAAACAACCAAGTAATATGAATAATTTATTTACACAACTGATTGCTCTATCCGATCTGTTTATTATCTGAGTTACATACTCATTTTTAATCATGTATAATCTAATAATTTTTAAGTTGGTCGTTCTAACTTGTCACGTATGGTCAATTTTGATATAATCTCACCTATATAACAATTTTCATTTTGCTTCACAAGAGGTATATTGTTATAATACAACATAGTGGTATTCTAATGCATGTTAATAGTTTCGCTTGCATTCAAGATGCTTGGAGTTGATTACTTGGTTTCGTAAGAAAAGTGCTCGAACTTATATTGAGTAAACAAAATAAACCATACTGGATTCATTCATCACATGCAGGCTGCAGCTTTCTTGCAAACTTTATCTTTTGCTTTAATTTTTTAGGACTTCTATACTATTATGTCGGTATTAATTTCTTGTCCGATAATTTAAAAAAAGTGGACCTTAGGAAGAATTTTCAATTTTGTGGGCATTGCATTGGGGACAATTTTTTTTTTTTTCTTTTTTCTTTTTTCCCGGGTCTAAGTTGAATGTCTCTTTTGTATTTTAGATAAAGATTTAGGAAAATTATACGGTTTCTTGTAGGGAATTATTCTTTTATATTTTAAATATTTGTATAATATAATATTATATTCTTTAATAATTTATACGTTATAAATTTTAAAAAACAAAAAAATAATTTTCTAAAAAATAACTGTAGAATTCCCAAACATTTATAAGTTGACGAAATCCATATGTTAACTCGTACATAAATTATTGCTATGATCCCGCTTGACCAGGCTGATGTGTGAAATGGAAGAAAGAAGATGTCTCGAGAGTTTAGTCTCTAATCTCCTTAAATCACTGGCGTATTGTCTTGTACACGTTTTCAAGTAATTTTGGCGTTTTCTTTTGGGTAGAAATTCATATGATTAAGACCCTTAGGTGACCCAAAAAATGAATAATACGCCTAACTCACGCTTTCTATGCGGGAAGGCTATTAAAGCTATCACATCTTTAAACAGATAATAGGGCGAGATTTGTACAATGAAAAAAAGGTGATTTGTGGAATAAACAAATCACAATTTAATTGAGTTCCAAATGATTAGTATCATTTTCAATTTATGTAAACCCTTTATGTGCTTTTTGTTATTTGTGAACATGTAATGCTATATATTGAAAGTCATCCAATTAAATTCTTCCAAAATAAGAAACTCATTGGATCCCTTAATTTAAACAATATTGATATTATTAAAGATATTATTTAGAATATTATTAGAATAATTGCTTTGAATGTAATGGATATAAAAAAAAATTATTAGAAAACGTGTTATAAAATTATTACAAAATGTTATTCAGAGAATAATAAAAATTTGTTTTATCCAAACAGAGCTGGGGATGTTCTTTGGCTTCAAAAATGAATAATGGACACATTTTTTTTTTTTACTGAAAATTTAAAAAATCTCTTAATTCACATCATATGGAGAAGTAACTCTTAATATAAAAAATTTTTAATTTTCTAAAGTGACAGATAATATGACGCAAGATAAATTATTTAAAGTGACAGTTATTTTAAAATACAAAAATAATTTAAAACAAAGAAGATTATATAATAAACAAAAAAAAAAATGGAAGGAGTAGTATTAAAAAAAAGGTCCCCAGTTCAATAGTATGGTGTAGATGACACTGCAGAGTGCAAAAGAATTCTTAACGTAATGTAACGTCGGTTGAGCATATGGAACTGCCAGCCAATTAAATAATGTTTGGCATGACGTAAGATTCCGAAATTTTCATTTCAGACATAATTTGCATTAGTAGGTTTACTGACTTTCTGGAACTTGGTCCCATAGAAATAGACTATTACACGTTTATATCACGTAATTAATTTTAATAAAATTCTGTCTCTATCCTCCCACCCAAATGGCTGATGCAGACTTCAGCTCTGGGTTTACCATGCGCCAAGCCGACAAAGAAAAAAGAAAATCTACTATCATTCGTTTGTAATTGAAATATACTACTTACTACTTAATGGTAATGTTAGAAAAAGAGAAAAGAGATTTATTTGTTCCTTATATTCAGGAATTAATTAATTTTGTTCCTTATATTCACGGAATCAATCAATTTAGTTCTTTATTTATCAAAAATACAAACACTTATTATTAAAAAAAATATTAATTTATGATTTGTGACAGATATTATAAACAAACTAACAGAATTATTGACAAAACATCTATTACAAGTTAACAGTTGCATGATTATCACGTTGTTTGATTTATTAATTTGTCCATAATTTCCTTCAAAAAAAAAAAGATAAGGACCACATTAAATTATCTCTTACTAAATTAGAATTCCCCTAAAATATAAAGAACATTATAGATTATCTCTTCATAATCTTTCATCCCCTTGTCACTTTTATCCTCTTTCATCCTTGAATTTTAAGAATAACCACCCAATATCTTTTACACAGTTAAATAAAAACACTTTCCATACAACAATAATTCACGAATCATGAGTTATTGTTGTATGGAAAGTGTTTTTATTCAACTGTAATGCTAATTGTAATAACAGCAACTTTAGTCAAATACGATGTCCTCCCTTTATATTTTGGATTGGACACCATTCCCATTCAAAAGGAAAAGGATACTAATTGGAAGCCTCTCACACTTTTACTCTCTACTCTACTGTCTAATCTTACGTCTTCTTGTTCAGATTTACAATTAAACAAGCCATGTCCAGAAACAAATTACCTCAAACCAAACAATCATCATATGTCCCTTTTTCTAGAGATAACCGGAGGTCTTTCTTGTTGGCTTTATTAATCGCCATACTACTTGTTTTCATCATTTGTTCCTTCACAGAACCTTGGCCTAGTTTTTCTAACATCATTTCCAATACAAATACTGCTAGCAACGCCTGCAACTCCCAACCACAACCCTTCAGCCGAACAAACGATCCAAAAGAAACCACATTTTACGACGACCCACAACTGAGTTATTCTCTTGGCAAAACTATTCAAAACTGGGACAAGAAAAGGAAGTTATGGCTGAATCTCCATCCAACTTTCGCCAAGGGAGCCCAAAATCGGATCCTCATCGTAACGGGATCGCAGCCCTCGCCATGCAAGAATCCCATCGGAGATCATCTACTTCTGAGATGTTTTAAGAACAAGGCCGACTATTCAAGAATCCACGGCTACGATATCTTTTACAACACGGCATGTTTGGACCCGAAATTGTGCAACGTCTGGGCTAAAATAGCTTTGATTCGAGCAGTAACAATAAGTGGTGGCGCACCCGGAAGCTGAGTGGATCTGGTGGATGGATTCGGATGCTGTCTTCACTGACATGTACTTCAAAGTTCCATTAGACAAGTACGAGCAGTATAATCTCGTCGTTCCGGGCTGGCCCGATATGGTTTACGAGAAGAAGAGTTGGGTTTCTTTAAACACCGGTAGTTTTCTCTTGAGAAACTGTCAGTGGTCACTGGACTTTTTGGATGTTTGGGCCAACATGAGCCCGAGAAGCCCTGATTATAAACTGTGGAGCGAAACATTAATGTCCACGCTTTCGGACAAGATGTTCCCCGGCGCTGATGAGCAATCGTCTTTGGTTTATTTGCTTTTAAGAGAGAAAAAGAAATGGGGAGACAAAATTTACTTAGAGAATCAATACGAATTAAGCTCTTATTGGCTATCGATAGTCGGAAAGCTTAACAATTATACGAGGACGGAAGTTGACATAGAAAAAACGGTGCCCGGGTTAAAAAGGAGACGGGCGGAGGTGGACACTGAGTGAGAGCGCTGGTGAGGTGTGGGAGAAGTATTTGGAGAATGTTGGCCGTGAAAATAGACGGCCGTTTGTTACGCATTTCACGGGGTGTCAGCCGTGTAGCGGGAACCATGATCCGTCGTACGTGGGAAATTCGTGTTGGATTGGAATGGAGAAAGCTTTGAATTTTGCTGATAATCAGGTATTACGTAATTTTGGGTTCGTGCGCAAGGATTTAAATCAGGGCTCGTTTGTTTCACCTTTGCCGTTTGATTTTGCATTGGAAAGAATTCGGGTGAAGAATAGAACGGGTAATTAGAAGTTTAATTAGTATTCAGTTGTAAATTAAAAGTATCAAAAATCAATAGTAACAGCACAAAAATGATTAGTCTTGGTAAAATTCCCATCAATTGAGTGAATTTTGATGTCTTTATTATTGTTATGAAAGTAAAACTAGATGCTTTTCTTGGTAAACAAAATCTAATTGATAGCTATGCATAGTATGCTCAATTAAAGTGGAGTAACAAATCTTTCTTTATTATTTTCTTCTCCTTTTAAAAAATCTCCAATCAAGAAGAATTCAAAGAAAAAGTCGACAATTCAAAAGGTTGGGTACCCAACAGGTGGCCACAATTCTCCATTATATGCGGGAAGATTACTTTCAGTTACCAAAGTGGACATTAATTTCAAGAAAGTCTCCTTAATCAAAGGCGTATTATTCCACTTTCTGAAGAAAGAACCCCTTCCCCATTTGCTAATTTTGATATAAAATTATTTGTCTTTTTTTATTTTTTTGCAATGTAAAATTTCCAACAAGTTAGTAGTAGTAGTATAGAAAATTCTTAGAAAGACTCGATCCATAGTAGGTGACATAAATTTTTTGGTCTAAATTCACCACATCATCTATAAAGATGATTATTTTAATAGAATAAAATGATGTGGATAAACTTGAACAAAAAATTCATTCCAGCTATTATATAAATCGAATCCATCTAAAAATTTTCTACCAAAATTTACTGTTGTACTATTTTGTGTGGCTATGTATGTTAGTTGGAATTGTGTCATGGAATGCCCGGTATGATTTGGACAATACGTACTGTGAAAAATGGCTATATGTGTTGATGTTTGTACAAACTACAAAATCATGTGAAGAGAAACTGAAAATGAGCCCCATTGCTTGGTGGCGGTTGGAAACTTGGAATTTCTAAGAGTAATACAAAACCTTACAAAAGACGTTGGTCCACATAGGCGGGAAGTCAATATCACAACATGGTGTTGCAATTACAGCCACTTGATATTCCTTTTGTAACTTTCACGAGATTTTGCAATTCGGGGTGAAGTCTGCATTTATAAGACCTTGATATCCTTGCCGTTTTGGGTAAAGGAAAAACACATTGTTACGGAGTTCCTCAATATATGAATAGTGATTTTGTGTAACAAATTGCTCTTTGTACTTATTTTATTTATATATTAATATTTTTATTTTAAAATAATTATTATTTCAAATAAATTGTCTTGTGTCAAATTATCTATTGTTATTTTAGAAAATTAAGAAAAAATTTAATATCTACCTTAATCCATGTGCATTATCCAAATACGACAGTTATTTTGAAACGGAATAAATATTTTTTAAGGGTAAGCAGAGTTAGAGTGGTAAGATGCATGGTTATTGAACCTGACTCGGGAAGGAAGCCGGCGAGGGAGGTGAATCAAGAGATTACTGATTCAATCGGTGGCCGGTAGATTACTGATTCAACCGGTGGATCGCTCAAAAATATTTTGTATTAATATATAAATACATGCAAATAATTAAATACAATATATATAGTGAAAATATTGATAAAATATATTTTATTAAAATATTTTAAGTATAAACGAATTTGAAATGATTATTTCTCTACATAAATTTAACAAAATAGAATATAATAGTTAACTCTAAATTATTGTATATACATAATTGAAATATATTGACTATAAGATATATAATGATATATACAAACACATACAAGAAATTAACTTTTCAAATATTTAAATAAAAAAGAAGTATAAACATTAAACAAAAGTTTACATGGTTAGACGGTAAGACTCTTTTATATCTATTTAAGAGATCTTTAGTTCAAAATTTGTATGTTTAGAACAAATTTTAATTTATTACTGCCCAAGTTTAAACAAATAAAATTTAATTTCTTTATATAACAAGTGCTAAGTTTCTCTTTTGACCTTTTTTTTTTTTTTGGTTAAATGCATAAAACTCTCATGAACTTATACACCAATTGCACTTTGCATCATTAATTTATTTAATAAGCACTTAACCCTCTTACCCCCTTACTTCTTTATATTTTGAGACAACATTACCCTTAATATTTTAATAATTTTGTTTTTCTTTTTTTTTTTCCTTCTTACCAATTTATTTATTTTCTCTCTCATATTTTTCCTTTTATCTTTTTACCCATTATTTCTTGCTACCGCTAAATTATTATATTACTAGTAGTTGGTTAGTTAAAAACTCTAAATTTTTTTTTTTACATATTTATAAATAATTTATAGAATAAATAAGTATTTTTTTAATACAAACAACGTGTATTTTAATAGTGTAATTTGGATTCCATGAGTTTTCCTAATGTTATAATTAACAAATGAACAAACTAAAAAAAAGATAAAATAATTTGTAAAAAATTAAAATATATATTACTATGTATGCAAACAAAACTTTTTTTTTATACCATATCATTCGCGTGTCATATTATAGTTGAATTTACCGTAATTCTAAAAACTCATAAATTATGTAGTCGTAATGTTTTCTTACTATATTTTTCCGATGTTACACTGCAAATAAAATTTGTACACGTTTTCATTCTATAATTTTATTTGTATTCTATAATTTTTTTGTATTTAACTCCTTTTTTTTTATAATAATTTTCTTCTAGTATTTTTTATTTTCAAAGTATAGTAAAATATTTTCAAGTAATTAACAATTTTGACACCAAATTCTTCTCCATACTCTGCCTGCCTGCCTGCCAGCCAATTAAAAAAAAAAAGAATACACTCCTCAAAATGGCAACAGTTAAATGCATCATCTATAAAGATTTTTCCGTCAAGGATAGTGCCATTAATCACCGTCCCCTTTGCTTTCCAAGATTGCATCACTTCCCTCTTGTTTACTTCTACTCTTCTTACTGTAAAACACCAGCCAATAATCAGCCATGCCGAAATTCAAACTTGACGGCAAATCCTCAAGATCTTTTAGAGATAGAATCAGGCCATTCCTCCTGGCTTTGGTAGTCTCCCTGCTACTTGTTTATTCAATTTGGACCTTTACAGAAACAGTTTGGCCTAGCTTTTCTCTCTCAACTATTTTTACAAATTCTACAACTAACCAGTTCTGCATTCCCCGAGCCGACTACTTCAACCGAACCCACGACCCCCCAGAAACCACATTCTACGACGACCCTCAACTCAGTTACTCTCTAGACAAACCCCTCGACAGCTGGGACGACAAGAGAAGCTCGTGGCTGAAACTCCATCCCTCGTTTGCCGACACCGTCGAAAACCGAATAAGAGACATCACGGGATCGCTGCCGTATACCCTGCAAGAGTCCCATCGGCGATCATTTACTCCTCAGATGTTTCAAGAACAAGGCCGACTATTGCAGAATCCACGGCTACGATATTTTCTACGGCAATTCTTGTTTTGACCCGAAATTGTGCAATGTTTGGGCTAAAGTGGCTCTTATCCGGGCATCAATGGTGGCCCACCCGGAAGCCGAATGGATCTGGTGGATGGACGCCGAAGCTGTCATCACCGACATGGATTTTAAGATTCCGTTAGAGAGGTACAAGCAGCATAATCTGGTCGTTCCGGGCTGGCCCAATTTGATTTACGAGAAAAAAAGCTGGGTTGCTGTAAATACAGGGAGTTTTCTCATAAGAAACTGCCAATGGTCCTTGGATTTTTTGGATGTTTGGGCTAATTTGAGCCCAAGAAGCCCTGATTACAAATTCTGGAGCGAAACCTTAAAGTCTACGCTCTCTGATAAAGCGTTTCCTGGAGCTGACGACCAATCTTCTTTGGTTTATTTACTCCTGTGCTAATCTGGCCACAGAGGGAAAAGAAGAAATGGGGGGACATGATTTATTTAGAAAATGAGTATTATTCACGCGGTTATTGGGTCGAAATCGTAGGCAGGTTCAATGAGATAATCAAGAAATATTTCGACATAGAGCAAAAGGTGCCCGCTTTGCGAAGGAGTTTTTCAAGTGGTGAGTGAGAGCTTGAGGGGAGTGTGGGAGAAGTATATGGGAGATTTGGGTTTTGGTTTTGGAAATGGTGGGTGGAGACGGCCGTTTATCACTCACTTCACAGGGTGTCAGCCGTGCACGGGGAACCATGACCCTTCGTACAAGGGAAATTCATGTTGGATTGCTATGGAGAAGGTATTGAATTTTGCTGATAATCAGGTTCTACGTAGGTATGGTTTTGCCCACCCGGATTTAGGCAATGGTTCGACCGTGTTTCCTTTGCCGTTTGATTTTCCGGCAGACGAGAATAGTGAGTTGGTGTGAAGATTTAATGAATTAAGGAATTAAGAAGGTTTGTTTAGTCTTTTGTATAGTTTTGTTTGTCGTTCTTTGTTTATAGCTAAGGTTTATTATTGTTGTGTTCATGGGATCGTATTGCCTTGGCAAAATTCCTTATCGATACGAGTGAATTTGAACATCTCTTTTATGAAAACAAAAAATCAAGTTGATTACTCGGGAATATTCTGTTGATTGCAGATTGCTGCTATTAGAACGTTTGTGTCTTTGAACAGACAATCAACCATTTTATTCGGAAGACAAAAGATTATTTTGACCAATTTCATTTACAAGGATGGAAGATTACGACACAAATGCAATCTGGCCATCGTGTAATGGCAATTGGCTGTTGTGTAAGGAACAGAGTCACCTTAATCAGAGGAGTGTATAATTGGATTTCATCTTCAATCCTATGTTTTTTTTTTTCGGTTAAGTATTGATGATGTCAAAATATTACACTTAATTATAATATTATACGCAATTTTAGGTTCGAGTTCGGCAAGGCATTTTGGTAATTTTATTTTCGCAATTTCTTATCTCAATTAGAGTACCAAACTTAAATAAGTCAGGTGTTAAATTTTTGACTTACAGATCAATCTAATTCAATCATATCAAGTATAAATATCGAAATAGTACATCATGTTAAAAAATTACTTTCTTAATTATTTAAAGTTTTGAATCCTTCTAAATTTTACTTTTTGGTCAAAAAATTAATTTGATCGTTGGAATCTATCTTAGAGACAAAACACTACTCTTGATTTTATTGTGTTCTAAATATAAATATACTTAATTTTAACTTTAAACTGAATTAGGCCTAAATTTTACCGTTAACAAATTTCAGCTCAACAAGTATAATTTGAAAATGGGAAAAATACACGTTTAATTTACTATATGCTTGAAAAGATATCAATCAAATGGACTAATTTGTGTAATCATTTCATTATTGTCGGTGTCGTAGCTAGTCATTCTTTCTCTTTGGGAGGAGGAATAATTTAACAGACTGAAAATCGTGCATCAAAGTCTAAAAATTGTACAGAATCAGTTCACCTCGCCCCAGGAAACAAAATATGCGATGGCGAGAGGTTTTGAAATGGAAACTGGCCGGTTGTCTATTTGCGCCTCTCTGGCTAATTTGTTAAGCCATCCTGTCCAATTAGCCAAAAGCTCTCAACAACTTAAACATTCAATTACAAAACCATAATCTATGGGCACTCCAGAACTTCAATATCATTCACCAATGGTATAACATTATTTGAAAGTTTTACTGCCAACCAGTTCGTAGGTGGAGTATATGGGAGGTTTTATGTTGGGAAAATTTATTACAAACCCAAAAAATGAAGAATAATTTTAAAAATTTTAGTGCGAATAATTTCTATTATTAAAATATTATTTGTCCTCACAATAAATAGTTGTTGAAAGGTTTTAAATAAATACAATTTATAGAAATCATCAAAATCAGACTAAGAACACTTACTCAACAATGTAAGTATTCTTCTCTTAAACACTCAATAACAAATATAAGATTAGAATAAAAAGAGAAAATTATAAAGTGAAATTTGATTTTTTGTATGTAATAGTATGCCTTTAATGGAATCTCATATTTATAGACATATCAAACACTTTACCAAAGGTTATCTCAATTGGTTGGCAATTCTAAAAAACTAAATTACAACTCTTAAAATGAATTGACAAAGCTTTTCAATTATAACTCAAATGAATAGGTGCTACATTTTTATTTAAATTTGTACCAATTCATCACAAGAGAAATTGTAAAATCAAATTTTTAATATTTAATTACGTATTAAGTAATTTTTCAAACAAGTCTAGTATTAGTTTTATAAACTATCATTAAAAAATATCAAAAGACACAATTTAAAATATGATGTTTCATGTATTTATTTCCAATATTTTACACTTTCGTTCTGAAAATTATCTCGTAAGTTTTAAAAGATAATACAATATAAATTTTTAAAATATATAATTTTACATTATACGTGTCTTTAAAATATAATGAAATAAGAGCACAACGAGATGATTGATCTCATGTAAATACTTCAAGTAAATACAGTTTTGACTCTACTTGTAAATTTTGTGGTGTAAATTAAATTTTATAAAATCTATAATATCAGCTGATATAAATAAATTTTTTAAAAATTTGATCCTAATCACAAAATTTACAAATGAAATAAAAAATCAGATCTCACTAAATATTTTCCTTGAGCTCATAGATGGATGCTTCAATCGTTATACAACACATGCGAGCAAAATCCTCATAATAATTCATGTCTTAGCTATCTGCCAAGTATCCTAAATGAACTTATGACCCAACCCAGTTGGAGTTGAGCTAGTCAAACTCATACGTCCAAATCTGACCCATTAACCACCGACAAAGTTGATCAATACAGATAGATACCCCCACAAACACACAAAAAGGCAATAATTAAGTAAAACAGAGATAGTACTCTACATAAAAAAAAGGCATGAGACTCAAAAACATCAGCGGTAGATTTATTAGTCAGTGCCGAATAAACATGAAAACTTTCAATGTCTAAATTGTAACTAATGTAAATCTTTATAATGCTCTCAATTTTTAACTTGAGATAGAGCGCCATTAGTCATATGCCTTTAAGAAAGTAAGAGACCAATGTATTAGTACAGCAAATATGATATGAGAATATATATCTCCATTAACTTCTTAATTAAAAAATAAAATAAAGATAAAAACACAAACCCAGACTCCAATAACTTTTAAAAATGCTATTCTTCATAATTTGTAGTAACTGATGATAAAATTTATATAACCACTTGTCCTTTAATTCCAATATTAACAAACAAAAAAAAACAAAACACATGAAGTTGTTTGGATAACTATTACAATCAAATCAATCATGCAGGTGCAGGGAAATCAAAGGGCACAGGCAACACGGTGGAGGTATCCAATAAATCCGGACGCACAAACCCATATTTCCTAAGCACCTGATTATCTGCAAAGTTCAAAGCAATTTGCATAGCGTCCCAGCAGGACTGCCCAGAGTACATCTGGTTGTGGTCCCCACTACAAGGCTGACAACCCCGTGAAGTGTGTGATGAACGGTCTCCTCCAACTCCCCCTCCCATACCCAGCATCCTTAAGATACTCCTCCCACATCTTAGCATAACTCTCACTCACCTTTTCTGCATGTCTCCTCCTTAATTTCTTCTCCCTTTTCTCAATTCCCAAATACATGTCGGTGGTATTATCAAATGTCCCCACAATTTCCATCCAATACCCCTCAAAATAATATTGCCCCTCCATATAAATTTTTTGGCCCCATTTTTGTTTTTCTTTTAACAGTAAATAAGCTAAACCAGTCTGATCATCTGACTCTGGAAAAACTTTGTCTTTAAACGTAGTCCGCTGAATCTCACCCCATTTGTCGTAATCCGGAGACTGTGGGCCCATGTTGGCCCATTCTTCCATAAAATCTATGGACCACTGACAATTACGCATGAGGAACACACCGGCGTTCAGACCAGTCCAGCTCTTCCTCTCGTAAATCAGATGAGGCCAACCGTGGACGACTAAATTATGGGCCTTGTACCGGTCCAATGGCAGCTTGAAGTCCATATCGGTGAATGCTGCGTCCGAGTCCACCCACCAGATCCACTCCACCTCCGGATGGGCCAACATGGCCGCTTTCACGGCCGGCATTTTGGCCCAAAACGAGAACATTTTGGGCTGTAACAAAACCATATTGTAGAAGTAATCGTAGCCGTGGATTCTACAGTAGTCCACTTTATTCTTAAAGAACCTTAAAAGCAAATGATCGCCGATTGGATTCTTGCACGGCTTCGCCTGAGAACCCGTCAGCATCAAAATCCGATCGGATGCTCCGGCGATGAATGAGGGGTGCTTCCTCAGCCAATCCCTTCTCTTCTCATCCCAGTTCTTGGTGGTCTTCTCAATCGTGTAGCTCAATTCCGGATCATCATAGAAAGTGGGGTCTGGCGGGTCATAATTCCGGCTGGGACCCGCGTTCCCGTCGGAGCATTTGAATGGCCCAACATTTTCAGCCTCCGAAGCTACTAATCTGTCTTTTGGGTAAGATGGATTTGTAGTACTTGGGCCAGCAGGGACAAAGAAGGACCAGAGAGCCCAGACAGTTAAAAAAGCAGCGGAAGCTGCGGCAGCGTAAAGAAAGCATTCGGAGAAAAGCGAGGAGGATTTGGAGCGGCCACTGTTGTGTTTAGGCATGGTGGAGAAAGATATCTGAGAATGAGAGGGGGCCTCTGGAGATGCCATTTTAAGGACACGACACCCACCCCCTCCTAAAACAACCTCATTACGCCACCTCGGTGGGAGTTCGTCTGGTAGTAAAACTTTTTGGCCATCTGGAAATGAAGGCGTCAGCTACAGCTAGTTCCACCGTTTAATGCCGAAGAATTTTTGGGCGAGTCTGAGAATAAAAGAAGAGGCTTCTTGAGGTGCTCAGCATCAGCAGTTTTGAAATTTGTAGGTAGAGTGATGTATGAATCGGTGCGGCGTTGAACAGTCAAGACTCAAATGAATGAGGATCCTACACCACTCGGTGCTCTTTCTATTACTGCTACAACCAGTGCTCTGTTATTTCTTTCATTTTATCTCACAGCTGATTGTTGGTGGGTGCGGCTTTTAATGGTTACTATTTCTTTTTGTTAATTACTCCGAAATAATTAGTATAGTAATTGAACTATTCGTGAAGTAAAATTTTATTTAAAAAATTAATAGTGAATAAAGTAAGAATTTATTACCTTATAAATGATTTAGTAAATTATTGTTAATCATTTTGTACACAAAGAATTTTCTTAATAGTTGTGTTTGTTATTTTTTTTCACTTGTCCCAAATTTCTACCGTAATTCATTCAGATCAGTTGGAGTTTAATTTGTAATGGGCTTTTTAGTTACGAAGACGTGGATAAACACACAAGTCTTCTTATACACCAGCTTTAAGTCCAACCTAAATTGCGCAATGTGTGGGCCACGTTAATTATCATGCACGATTACTGTGTCAGATTAGTAAAAACTGATTTTTTGCTACTTTTAGCGCGTGAAATTAGGTAGTTGTGTACTTTAAGTGGGGTCCCTAGGTTTCACTTACGTGTGGTATGGAATGTGGATCGTGAGATAATGAAGTTCCTGATTTTGACACGTTGACACTAGACCGACATTTTTGTGGATAATAAGTGAATTTTTTTTTATTGAGGGTGAGGTTAAGGTAAATTATTTTTACGGTGCTACATGGTGCTATAAGAATCCAAATTAGTATATAAGAGACCAAATTAATCTTTTTCTTATCCTACGAGATATAATGTTTGTGAACTTTACTCTAACACCTACCGTGAGACTCATATAAAATCCATAAACTTTGTATATTATGAAAGGAAATAATTATATAAATTCGGTTTATAATTTTATTTATAAATTTTGGGATGTAAATTAATAAATAATATCAATTAATATAAATAAAATTTTATAAAATATAATTTTGATAACGAAATTTATAAATGGGTCCTAAAATCAAATTTATTTAAATATTTTCTATGCATGAATTTTATTTCATATAAAAGTTATATTTCTGGGGTTAATTGTATGCATTAATGGCACTTGATTGTCCATATCTGGAATTTTAGGGCTATAAGAATAGTCTAAAAAGGAAATCACTCTCAATTATTCAAAGCTTTAGTGAGAAAGATTCGGATATGAGAATTCAACGGAAATCTACATATATAATGAAGTAGTAGAATGATTCTTTTTCAGTTTTGATTTGGTAGATTATTCTTTACTTGATATTGTATCAGTAAACCCAAAAGGTCCTTTACTAATATAATAGAAGGTGGGAAATTTTTGTATAGATATATTATAGTGTTACGAATCTCTTAGTCTATAAAACTTCATATTATCTTAATTGAGTGAAATGAAGTAATATGAAATAATGTAGAAGTTGATAGACCAAAAAATTCATGATACTGTATCATGAATCGAATCTATACAAAAATTTACCATAAAAGGTGAGACAGTCAAGTCCTATTTAGGTAAAGCTTCCGCTCTTTAATGAGAATGAGTATTTCTAACGCCAAATAAAAAAAGTAAATAAAATGATTGAAACGCTCTTGTCATTATTTTTTGTTTTTTAAATATTTTTATTTTTTGATAATGGTTTGATATTCATTATAAATAGGAAAAATAAAATACAAAATAAATGGATATTTTTGTCTTTGAAAGTGAAAATTATGAGAAAAAGTTGACTTAAATTATGTTCAACTTTGTAATTTGAGCATATTTAACATAAAATATAAAGTATAAAATACTAATACACATCTAAAAATTATAAAATCTTTATGAAAAATCTATTTGCCCACAAAACTCTTTGAGAAAATTGCACCTACAATTATTTTGAAAAACGTGCTATTATCATGAAAAACACTATAATTCAAAATAATATCAAATGAACTCTAAAAATTGCTTAAAAATTCATAAATTATGAGAATTTGACCAAAAAATATATGAATATGGTTTATATTGATTTATTTTTATATTTAATTTTGCTTATATTTTTTTATAATTATTAGACTATTATCAAATGCAGTTGAAAATATGAAAAATAAAAAAATATTGATAAATGCATTATAGTTATTTAATTGACTTTTCTTAATAGTGATAAAAATATTAATAGATGAATAATGCAAATAACGGTAAAATGTAACTTTTTTATATAGGGGTCAAGTGTAATTTCCTCCATACAAAATTTCCTTAACCCTAATTTTTTAACTCTCTATTATGTCCTCCATTGCATAAAGCTCTACAGTTTGTACACAGGAGACAGCTCATGAATACATTGGGAACGCCGTCATGTAATTTTGTAGTGAGTGGGCCCACAATAAGTAAATTAGATGGTAAATTAAACGAAACATAAGCAATGCTCTCGTAGCTCAGTTGGTTAGAGCACCCGTTTAGTAAGCGGGAGGTCTTGAGTTCGACTCTCAACGAGAGCAACAGGGGATTACAACATTTTTATTTTTTGGCAGAAATGGTGGAGAAAACCCTTCTTTTTTTTTTTTTTTTTTTTGCTATCTTACATTTATCTTTTTCCCATTGACAACTCTGAACTCAGGATTACAACATTTTTATTTTTTGGCAGAAATGGTGGAGAAAACCTTTTTTTTTTTTTTTTTTTTTTTGCTTTCTTACATTTATCTTTTTCCCATACTATACATATAGGGAAATTCTACGGTCCCATTCCCTTTTTATTTTAAATGTTTGTATAGTACAATACTATTTTTTTTGCTTTCTTACATTTATCTTTTTCCCATATTATAGATATAGGGAAATTCTACTATCCCTTTTAAGGAACCATTCCCTTCTGCTTTAAATGCTGGTATAGAATAACACCATGTGCTTTAAAAACTTGTAATGTATAAGCTTTTAAAACCAAGGAAATGGTTCCCTTTCGTACATTTATCTTTTTCCATACTATAGATATAGGAAAATTCTACGGTGCCTTCTAGGAAACCATTCCCTTCTGCTTTAAACGTTTGTACAATACAATACTATGTGTTTTAAAAATTTATACTGTATAAACTTTTAAAGTTAAGGGATTGATTTTCTAAAAGAAAGATAGTAGAATTCCTGATATAATCATACAAGGTCAACAAAGATTGACTTAATACTAAAATTCCCTATCCAATAAGCAAAGAAACAATGCAAATCAATAGTCTACTAGCAAATATCCAGACTGCAATTATTACAAATTCCCTAATTCTTACTTCAAACAAAGATCACCCCACCCCCTCCTTTTTACAACATCTATATATCAAGTTGAAAGAGTTCAGCAACCCTGCACGTCCCGCCACCTTAGATAAACTAGCCCTGCTCTGTAATGAGTATACGCCCCGGCTACTACGAGCACATGGAATAGTTGGTGGCTATGGCCAGCAATATCAAACTTTCCAGGCATCCATCGTTCTGGAACTCTCATGGCGTAGACGAGAGCCCCAATGCCATAAAAAGCTCCCATTAGAAGTTCGTACCCAGTGGTATGAAGTGCCTCAGGTTGATGCCAGAATAGAATTAGCTTGTGCAGAATTGGTGCCACGCCTGACACGCCCATCCCGAAGTGTAAGAGGGCTGCCCTTATACTCCGATATCCTGGAGTCTGAAACATAGGCAGTAGAGAAACTAATATTGTACAAACTCCGAGAAGAGTAATGAATCCCATGTAGAAGTTGCAAAAAACAGGATAGCACATGAATGAGTAGTAAACAGGAGGGTAAAAGGAGGTTGAGATAAGAGCAGCAATCCCAGCATAATCGAGTCTAAGTAAGATGTATGATAAACGCTTCGAGTGGCATGAGAGTAAATGGCATAAGAGACAGCTTGCGAGCAAACAAAACATAGCACCACCCATGAATGCGAAGAATGGCCAGCGTGTGATTGGTCTCACCAGTAATGGTGCAATCATGTTAGCCACATCTTCCTTCACACTACGCTGCATAGAATGGTTTTAGAGAAGATGTTAGCAGCAATTAACCACAGAGGAAAAAGAAGTAACAGAAAAATAGTTCCAAAACAAGGAATTTATTATCATAGCTGCAGGAAATTTCAAGGAAAATTACTTGGCTTGAGTCTTATACACATCCTCTTCTAATGGGAGTTCATTGTGGACTAACACATTGCAAAATAACAGAAGCTCATCATTTTAATACTGCATGTGAAATATTTATCAGCAAAATCCAATGCGAAAAGATTAAACAAGAAAGAGATCATTGATTAACAACAGGTTAACACAAGTAGATCACCAAGAAGTACCTCTAACCATTAACAAAACAATCTACTTCCAATATCACAAAGTATGTGACAGAAACTGCACATTAGCAAGCACATACACTACCAAGCCTTAAGTTCACGATTTTTAGAATGCATCTTCTTAAGTAGCAATTCAATATGACTCTGACACCTTGCCATTCTTGTCTCACTATCTCTCTCCCAAAATAAAAATTCGAACCTAGTGAGGCTAAATCATAATGAGGACGTAGAAGAGAATTGATGGTTTTTAAAGTGGACCTACCAGAACGCAAGCATCAGTATGGTTGCTGTGGGAGAATTGCTCAGGCAAACAATTGAGGAGTTGTTCTACTTTGCAAATCTCAATATGCCAATTAGATGGGGTTGGTAATAAATCCATGGAAGGTAATGAGGTCTTCAATTCCTGTCTAAATCTTTGCAAATCAGGCATGTGTGGCAAGGAAGGAAGACAAGTCAAAAGTTCTTCTTGCAATTTGTGCAGATCTGTTTTCGTCCACACATCAGGGAGATTTTGCAAAGTAGGAAGGTCCACAACCTTTGGAACCATCATTGCCGTATATATGGTGAGGGAAAGGAAGAGAAAGAACCCTATTAAGTGCCTGCAACAAGCAATAGTTTTATGCCTACGTTCAGGAGCTTTACACAAAAATGCGGAAACTGCAAACTACCACTTGGTTTGGAGGGCTAAAAATAAAATGACACATGTAACAGCAAAATAGCAACCATGAAAACGCTTCACTTGTCTGCATCTAGTACAAGCTCCAAATCTTAATACAAACTTCTCTATCAAAAAGATATCAATTTACGAGATGAACAAACCAGAGCAGTAGTCAAACCCAATATTCACTGCGGTATTCTATAATCAATATTATTCTAAGAAAACGCAAAATGGATTGAATTTTAGCAGTCTGGCTAATCAATATTAATATCTTCTTAGTCATTTCTACATTGATAATCCATCTCCTTTACAAAGACAATGTTCTAAGCTATGGACAGTTATGTAAACTATTGACGACGAAACAGAAAATGTTAAACCTAAGGTACTTGGAACATCAGAGAGAGCTTGAGAGGTAACCAAATAAGTAGCTAAGTTGATGTTTGGGGCGATTTATTCAATCACCTAAGTTCCACTAATTGGAATTGAAGAACAACTCCAGAGTTGCGGACCTGTTACTAATACACCCCTAATGCACACTACTATAGCTAGTGTTTTTGTCATCAATTCACTACCAATCTACTACATATATGTAAAACTGCAAGTTTGTGTACTGTAACATAAATCAAAGATTGAGTAGACAATATAATTCAAACATTTAGCTAAGAAACAAAAAAAATTAAGGATACCCAAATAAAGAAAAAAAAATCAAGGTGGTAAAACCGTAAAAGTAGTAGTCATACATTTTATCATGATAAATAATGTAGTCTAGGTGCAGGGAATACAAAAATTCTTACGTCCAGACATTGAGGGTCTCATTATGAATAGAAAAAATGCTGAGTAATGTATGCTTGAGAGGCCATTCAGCTCGGTAATGCCCAAGAATGTACTCATTGTCCTTCAAATATCCAGGCAATGAGTGGTACTCTACAAGCTGGTACTTTACCTTCTTCCACAATCTCTTCCCTTTTCCTTCTTTCGAATAATAATACACCCTTCGATGATTCCCATTTGATCCTCCCACAACTAATTCCGTTTCTGCAGAATTTGGTTGATCCTTGCTCATTCTGTATTGAACCCATCAATTGGTTAGTAAAGACGCAAACAAATGACAAAAATGCAGTGAACAAAACCGATCAAGAAACGATTTTTTTCATGTGGGTTTTATAGTAGATGATGTAGAATTTGAAAAACGCACCTTAAGAAAGGGAAGAATGCAGCCGAAAGAGGGAATAATTCAGATTGAGATATTGATACAAATGATATAAATGGTACAAAAATTTGTTGAAGAAATATGTAGAAGACGATGATTACGAGGACTTAGGAAACTAGGAAGGATTAAAAAGCCTATAAAAATGGTTGGGAAGTAGGAGAAATGATCAAAATGCCAATAAATGGAGCAAGAAGGAAGCTAATTAAAGGCGGATGGGCAGGAAAGTTCGATGGTTCCTGTTGAAGAAGGAGTATATAGTAATGCAGAAAGCAATAAAAAGAAATAAGGGATCGATAGAGAGATTCTTCATGGAGATTCGGAGATGCTGAGGTGATTTTGTTGCGTTATTATGATTGCAAATTTGGCACGTTTATTACCGAAAACGACCCATCTTTACTTCAAGAAAAATAGGCAAGTTGACGGCGCTAGATATTTTTATTTGAGTGTGTTTCCGTAAAGAAATTACCTTGCCAAACGCCGGCGTTAACAGCTTGTTATTTGAAGTATCATTCGCTGCACCACAGAATCTTGATTGGTGTTAGACGATGAGATCGAAAGTGAGATAAAGTGTGAGATAAAAAAAAATTTATATAAATTTTTATATATATTAGGTTCATTCACGGAATCTTTTTAAATATAATTATAAATTTTGTAAATGAATTTTGATAATTCATTTAATAAGAAGATAAAAAAAAAAAGACAAAATATGAAATAAAAAATATTTAGAGCCGAATTCATGATGATAATGTCGAGAATCATTAGACACAAGAATTTTTCATTCACTATTTTGTTAGCACTCTGGGCTGTCAATAGGTTGTACACACTAAGTTCCTTGCTTAACGGCGTAGTTAATCACTAATTTGACGAATTTTACTTGCTATGTTATCCCAAAAATTCGCAAGGTCCTTTCAATTCTAATCATGGGATAAATTAAAGCTTTCGTGATCAATGACAAGAAGTCATAGGACTCACAGGGATGCTTCTACTGTTATGTAACCTATTGCCTACAGGGAAAAAAAAAAAAAAAGACTTGGGAAAGATGTTACAATTTGCACAACTAATGCATAATTTTATTTTATTTTTGAAGGAACTAATGCAAAATTCTATTCCATTGCTTTTGGGCTTCGATCAAGCATTCTATGTGGCAAAGGCATCCTAAAACCTAGTACAACCTGCATGGATTAGAATATTGTTTATTACATTTTCTGGGTTCTAAGAATGCGAAGCTGTTCTGAGTTCTAATGGACTCCAACGCAAGTAATTAAAAACATAAAGAATTCATTGGAATTGGATTTTCGTTTTCTGGGGCCAGCCCATTAAGTCCACTGAAATTACTTCACTGGTTATGTTTGGGCTGAAATTGGGACTAACATTTTGACGATTTAAATATGAGCTGATCTTTGGTAATGCTAGGCCTAATCCAATTTCGGCCTACCAATGCAATTAGTATTACTATCAAATATTAATAATATTGAAGCGCTTAATATTAATATAGATTCAGAGATTCATATAAAAATTTTCTAAAAATATGCATGAATTTGAGTTTCGGGCAAGTTAAGAGACCCTTTAAACTCTAACTAACAAAGCTCAATTTGACAATATTAGAACCAATCGCTTAATGAGTCCGGAATTTAATCTGTGAATAGGACTCGGGCATGCAAAAAGTTGGCCTTGGCCAAACTAAGGAGGACCACCACACGGCGGCGGCGGCACCCCACAAGTAGTGGAAACGAAAAGCACGAAACAACTGGATTAGATTTGCATTGACCATCTATAGGATATTCTCAGCTGAATTCCTAGCAAATTGGATTTTGATGAAAACTAACAACCAGATTCAGTCAGTGGCCTTAAACCTTCCAATATTTAATCTGGTCAAAGATAGATTGCTTACCACCACATTCAAATCAGTCAGATTATGTTTGGATGGTTAATTTGAGGAAAATATTTGAAATTCAATCATCTGTTAAAGTAATTTATAATATTGGAATGAATTAATTTAAAATTCAATTACAAATTAAAAAGTATAAAATAAAGGACGTCAAATAATTTTTTAATTTAAATAAATTTAAAATTCATCTATTATATATATATATAAATCTCTCAAATAAATAGATAAATTTCAATTTATTTTTTTTAAATTCATCGATTCAAATACAATATCATTTAATCGTTTTATTAAATCAAGAACTTAAGTTACTGCTGCAGAAATAATAATTTAATTAAGTTATATGGTATGGAAAGTTGGGTGAATAAATAATTTAAGAGCATAATGAGAAATTGGCAACACGGC
The DNA here is from genome assembly GCA_025175665.1 of Cinchona pubescens. Taxonomy (NCBI): domain Eukaryota; kingdom Viridiplantae; phylum Streptophyta; class Magnoliopsida; order Gentianales; family Rubiaceae; genus Cinchona; species Cinchona pubescens. The sequence continues at coordinate 391,270 of JANKKI010000002.1, read as the reverse complement.
ATGTAATTTGTGGAAAAATTAGCATTAATACGCACTAAGCAGGAATTAATCCCCACGTTACTCCCAATTCTGCACTCTCTTTTTCTTGAAGGATATATAATATATAACATCATTTTATTATTATAGTGGTGCGTAACAGAAGTAGGGTGAGGTTGCTCAAAACCTGATCCTATTCTATCAAAGAATTACACATGTATCAACGTTTTTGTACCAAGTACTACACATCCCAACAAATGGTGGATGACTGGACCAGAAACCAATTCAAAAATATTTCAAGTTGGATAGCTTGTTATTTGTAACAAATGATTCATATAAAGTTACTGCATCTCCGTTTCATGTATATTGTTACCATTTGCATTTTTTTATCAATTCGCATCAAGTTTTTTGAAGTTTAATTTTGTAAATTTTTTTTTGAATTTTTCAAAATTTTAAATTTAAATATATATTAATATTTAATATAAATTTTATTTTTATTAAAAAATTATTAAAATAAAATGAAATATATAAATTATTAATTACGAAATTAATTTATTTAATTTTAAAAGTCAATTTGTAATCAAATAAATAGAATAGAAGGGGTATTTGTATACTAACAAATTTGAAAGGTAAGTATTTTTTTTTTTCTTGGGAGAGAAAAAAATGGGGAAAACAATAGTAGAGGGGCTCTTCTTGAAGTTTGATACACTTGCAAATTAAACTATGAATGGAAAATCGCCAAAATAGTCCCTCAACTTTTTTATTTTAACCAAAATAGTCCCTTTTTTTTTTTTAGTAGCCAGAATAGTCCTTCAACTTTTTTTTTAGCCAGAATAGTCCTTTAACTTTTATTTGTTAGCCAGAATAGTCCTTTAATTTTTATTTTTTATCCAAAAAAGTCCTTTTATGGTGTAGTCACCATAATTTTTTTTTTCATAGTTGGTAATTTCACTATACATCCTGTCTCTTGGCTAAAAGTTGACAAAAGTTGAGGGACTATTTTGAATTTCCCAACTATGAATAATGACCACAAAACTGCAACCCATGAAATCAGTTGCACTAAGTTTAGAAAAACTCTCTAATCACTTTTAAAGAATTATTTTTTTATAATTTAAATATTTGAATACTATAATGTCATATATTTTAAAATTTATATTGTATAAATTTTTAAAAGTAAGGGAATGATTTCCTAAAAGGAATTGAAGAATTACTTGTATGTTGGAAAAAGGGAAAATTGCCAAAATAGTCCTTCAATTTTTTTACTTTAACCGAAATAATCTATCAACTTTTTTGTAGCTAAAATGGTCCTTCAACTTTTATTTTTTAGTCAAGGTAGTCCTTTTGTGGTGGAGCCATCACAAAAATCTCTTTCTTATTTGATAAATTTTACATACACCCCTTGTGGTTTAGTTATTTTTCACATTGAATTAATTTAAAATTTTACAAAACTTAATAACCAACTTTTTTTTAAAAAAGGCATAGTGGTAGAGTGAGGGGATAAAGGGCAGTAGCATTAGTACATCTAGTTGGTATCTCGTGGGTGGGGGGAGGCGCTTGGGTGGGTGATAGTTTCGGCTGAGAAAATGAGAAGAGGGAAGAATTAGGATTTTAAATTTTTTTTTGATAAAAATAAAGTTTCATTTTTTAAAAAATTGTTTCGAAGTTTTTTTTCACCCCTTCAAATTAATTTCTTTCTTATTTTTTCCATTTTTAACTATATAGTGGTTATGTAGAAAATAAGTAAACTTTAGGGGGTGTATCTCTCTGTCTATCCGTTCGGACAGTGAATTACGTCCGTTGTATAATCTCTATCGGACACTCTTGTTCGTCCGAGAAATGTATTATAGTTCGGATGGTGTACTGCGTCCAAAAACTCTGTTTCCAGCAGACAAAATAATAAACTTGCACAACTAGATTAAAATGTAAAAAACATATGTCATCATCAAAATAAGCTCCTATTATCCTGGGGAATATTGGACGACTTTGAATGTTTGGCAGGCAACTGGATGGCTGATTTGCTTATTTGAACTTGGTAGTTGAATGAGCACTAATTTAACTCAGGTTGGTCAATTGTAAACTTTATCTCTTAGGTTGAGACTTGTGTGGGAGTCGTATTGAACTACAAATTAGTGTATAATTTTTCATTTGGTCTCACAGCCTCTAATTTTCTCTCATATATGATTTGAGTGATTTTGTTCACACTTGCTGGAGTTGATGAAAGTATTTGCTTTAGAGTTCTTGTCCTGGATTTTGTTTGTTGGGGTTTATTAGTGTCTGTATATTCTATTTTTCTGTTGCTACAGGATCCGCACATTTTAGTTGAAATATAAAGCCTTCAAAAGCTTATTTACATGTAGCCTAATGGGATAATATAATCAACTCCTGGGGAGGTTCAAATTTTCATTTGAAATTTTAGAGTAGGGAAAACTATTCTGGCTAAAAAAAAGGCTAAAGGACTATTTTCACTAAATTAAAAAAGTTGAGGGACTATTTTGGCAATTTTTCCTTTGGAAAAATTCTACAATTCATTTTAGCGAATCATTCCTTTATACTTTAAATGATTGTATAATACAATATTGAGAAATTCTACGATTCATTTTAGGGAACCATTCCCTTGTATTTTGAATACTTGTACAGTACAACACTATGTGTTTAAAAAACTTATACTGTACAAACTTTTAAAGTTAAGAGAATGGTTCTCAAATGGACTGTAGAATTTGCCTTTAATATTATGTATTTTAAAAACTTGTATTACAAATATTTAAAATTGGCAAATATTTAGGTAGATCCAATCTTTGGCCCCACTTGTACATCTTATGGTCGTGGATTAAATTTTAGAGAATTTATGACTTCAGTTAATGTAAGTAAAATTTCTTAACGTTTAATTTTGATCACAAAATTTATATCAAAAATTAGATCTATCTAAGTTTTTTTTTTTTAAATTAAGAGAATAATTTTTTAAAAGAGAGAGTAAAATTTTCCATAAATTTAATAGCTCCATCCGATGACGGGGAATCTAAAGTACATTTGCAATCACATCATAAGTACTAATTGAATTGACCATGCCATTAAAGCAAACTCTGATATATGGAAATTAAAGCATAATGTGCGATGGAAATCGAGATAAACACAACCGCGGTCAGTGTAACTCTGAAGGCTCCTAACGGCTACAACAATACGTTAATCATAAATCTTTCGTAATGGTATGGGAATTTGCACTCATGAAGCATCATTAACATGCGTTAAGTAACCTCCATTATCCAACAACAGAAACATGATGAAATCAAGGCATATTGCTCATAATTTAAAAAAAAAATTACTATATGCAACACGAAGTGTAAAAGCGTATTCTAGAGTCGTCTAAGTGTTAAGTTGACATTTACGGAACGAGTAATAGTAGGATTATAGATATAATTTTGACATACATTACTTGTAATTTTTATAAAAGAGTTTTTTTTCTAATAAATAAGTATTTAAAAATTAAGAGAAGAGATCAATCGAAAATTTAAAAATAAGAAATTTTAAAATTTTAAAAGAATCTATAATTTATTGATTTTCATTACATAATTTGTGTACTCATTTTTAAATATTAAATTAGAGGTACATATAACTTTATTAAGTGGTATAACACAAATATAATAGATAGATCTAGATCTATTTGCTAATTATTGATTATCAATGAGAAATTTTTTTTTGTTACTCATCACGCAATGCGAGATGATTTCTTAAACTGTTGAATGATTGAAAACTAATATACCTCTATTTTTCAATTATCCTAATTGAGATAATATTCACAACACAAAAAATTTTCACTAAAAGAATTATCTACCTTTTGTGAATTTGTATAATTTTGATAATAAAAAATATAAACACTTTGTGACACGACAAGTTATAAAAATTAATAATTTTAAGTCATAAATGATAATGTGACTTCCATTATTAATAAGTCACAAATAATTTTTGTAATTTTGTAAACGGTTGAGAGTCACAAACTAAAATACAAGTTACATTTGAGTTTTGTAACTTTCAAATGATGGTCATCGTTTATAAAGTTTCAAAAAATATTTATGACTTACGAATGAATGTCACACTATTATTTATAATTTGAAATTATTAATTTTTGTGATTTTTAATATCACAAAGTGATTATATTTATAACGTACAAAATAATACAAATTACAAATAGTTATTTTTTTTTGTAATATTTATTATTTATTTCGTATCACAGCGTGAATATTTTTTACTATCAAATAATTAAAAAAATAATAAAATTTTTATTTTTTAATTATTTAAAATTTTTATTTTTTAATTATTTATAATAATTATTAATACTCAATTTCATGTTAATAGAATAAATATTTAAAACTTACTCTTGTATAATCACTTTTCACAATATGAATATGAAGCGAGCAACAAAAACTTTATCCAACCATCAATAAATTGAAAGTTGAAACCTACATATACAATACAGGTCCACCTCCCACCCTCTTCTTTCTCTCTCTACTTGAGTATTTATTTTACTTAACTTCACCTGCAAACGCAAAGTCGTAAAACTACAATCTGCATTTATCACCTTTTTTTCCTCCCTCCCTCCCTGACTCAGGTAGTTTGGCACATCTAACACTCCACGTCTCTTTTAATCTCTCTCTTACAGTCCCTATTATATTTCCCTTCTTTTTCACGTTCTCGCAAATTATAATCCACTTTCCGCTCATCACATATATCTTTCTCCATCCTTGCTTTGGTAGTATAATTCAGAGATAATTGAAGTTGGGTTCCTTCAATTCTGATCCCCTCCATCACTCTTGGTCACATCTCTGGGGATTCTTAACGTACGTCGGTGGACTTTGAAGAATGTAGTTCGTCAGACCTCGTCACTGTCCTTCATTTATTATTATTGTTGGTTGACAATTATATATATATTTTTTTTTTAAAAAAAAAAAAAGAAGAAGAAGAGAGAAGTAGAGTAGTACAGTAAATTCTTAATTCCTTCCTTGCAAGGGAATTCCTTCTTATCTCCAAAATTAAACCAATCAAAACCATTATACAATGGGGAATTGCCAGGCGGCAGAGGCAGCGACGGTGGTGATTCAACACCCGGCCGGGAACAAAGTGGAGAGGATATACTGGTCGGTGAGTGCTAATGAGGTGATGTCTTCGAATCCAGGACACTACGTGGCACTCGTGATCAGCTCCCCTACTGCCAGGACGGAGAACGGTACGCCGGTCAAGCAGCTGAAGCTTCTCCGTCCGGATGACTCTTTGCTTATGGGTCAAGTTTATCGACTCGTCAGCTTCGAAGGTATGATGACGTCATAAATCTCCCCGTTAAACGAAACTGAGATTAATAATTGATCTTGATTTTTGTAATACAGATGTACTGAAGGAGTTTGCTGCAAAGAAGTCGGTGAAACTTGGGAGACTGCTAAAGGAGCGTGGTGGACTCGTTCTGGATACTAACAAACACTTGCCTGCTCCGACACCCAACTCCAAGCCCAGAGTGGTCAGTGGAACTTCACTTGTTAAGGTAATAAATTAACCTCGTTTACCTTCAAATATTAAAAAATAAAATAAATGGATTAATTATAAATATATTTCTTCATATTTAAGGTCTTTCCTTCTTCATTCATCTTGTTTCCAATTTAATTTAATTTAATTTTTTTTTACCAAATTAAGCTTATTGCTCTGTCTTCGTCTGTGTTAATTAAGAGTAATTATTTTTCCCTTCTTTTGTATACTCCGGTCTTGTAGATTACAATTTGTGATTTTGAAAGTCAAAACATTCAAATAAATTTTAATTATAATTTTTTTTAAGATGAATTTTAAGTTAAACGAAAAAATAAAAAATGAAAGATGAATGTTTAGAATGTGAGATAACAGTAGTATCTTATAATGTCTTTTTTGCATATTCGGGTAGTATATCTTCCTTTATCTCTGTCATGTCTACGCATCAAAGCATCTTCTCAAATAAAAAATAGCCTTGTAAACTATTTATGCAAAGCAGAAAGTAAAAACGATAAAACCGATATACTAGTATAATAGTACAAATCATAATAAAGTGGATTTTATTTTAGTTTATGAACAGCACTAAATAAAGGAACATTTTTAACCACTTTAAACAGTATTACTATGTTTTAAATATCAATTAAACTTTTAGTACAAAATTGATCTATATAATAGTAATAAATTGAAAGAGTTCAACATTAATTATAAGTTTAATAATTAATGGAGTTGTAAAGAAATGAAGACAAAATTGATAAAAGAGAATAATTAATATTTTATTGAATTTTTAAAATAATGCTTTTTATGAAAAAAAAAAAAAATTTTGTTAAAGTGATATTTAAAAGAGAACGGAGGAAATACTAGATTAATGGACTTCAATAAGATTAACATATCTTAGTTAGTAGAATCGAATGGCCAAAACTAATTTCTAGAATTTCATTAATTATTTTACTAATAACTATTGAGCCTCTAATTCTTGCTAATGTACTAGGGATATTGCAAATAGCTGGAAGATGCTGGTAGCTAACAACAAAGACTAGGCTATAACAAAAATAACTATTGAGCCTCTAATGCTAATTGGTATGATTTTTTTTTATATAGGGCCTATTGAGATTGGATAGTGATAGCTAGGAGCCCAGTTGCATGCCCCTTTGGGTAGAATTTACATATTTGAAGTTATCTTAACCCACGTCTCGATTCTTAATTAAATGTTCTCAGAAAAAAGACTAAGTCTATAACAAAAATAAAAATTACTATTGCACTATGCGATGGTGACAGGATACTTACAATATTCTTTTGCCTGAAAAAACAAAGACTTGTCCAAAGCTTTAATTATTTAATTAGTTTAATTAGTTGATTCAAGTTCAATTTATATTTGTCTTTCTTCTTGGGCTGCAAATTAATTCCTTGAGGTTGCAAGTTTTTTTCGTATTTTTGGAAACGGTCTTTGCCTAATTAAGATTCTTAATCGGCAGCATATTTCAAAAGGTACATTAATTCAGGATATTTTACATACTTTGAATAAGTCTGGGGTTCAATTCAATCATGTTAATCAACTCCGAACACCAAATAAATGAAAGGAGGAAATAAAAACAAAAAACAAAAAAGTCGTCGTCCTCTGGTACCCTAGCATCTCCCTTAATTAATTAACTATGTATGTATTATTAATTAATTCCTCAGGGTGCACACGAGGGTTATGGAGGTGGGAGCAGCAGTGGTAGTGGCAGTGGTAGTGGTAGTGGTAGTGGTAGTGGTAGTGGAAACGGCAGCAGCACTGGCAGAGGCGTGGGGAGGCATCATGTTGGGCAGTGGAAACCAGCCTTACAGAGTATCGCAGAAATTGGAAATTGAACAAACACGTTACTACTACGTACTAATAGTAGGTACTAAATAATAATAATAATAATAATAATCGTCCTTTGCTTTGCTTTCATAGACTTGGCATCATATCTCCGACAAATATATGAAAACAAAAGAAAACCCCATCCATTCCATTCCATATATAAGTCCGTCCTTCTCCCCCCCTTTTCATAGTATGTTTTTAGATTCTCTTACTAGCTAGGAATAGTAGCAGAGTATTACTTTTTCAGAAAATGCATGCACGAATCATGCATGCACAATACAACTCGTCATCAGTTTAGTTTTTTTTTTTTTTTTTTTTTTCTGTATTTGGATGAACAATATTAATTCCTCAATACGTATATGCATTGAGGAGGTTGTATAAATTAATGTAGCCAGCCAGCCCATGGGAATTAGGGACCATCCCATCCCAAGGTCGTGACTTCTTTGCTCAATTTAATTATGTGTGGAGGGGAAATCCCAAATGTTGTGTACTTTAAAGCTATGCTTTAAAAGCTCATTCCTCCTCGTTAACTTTAACAAAAAACAAAGTATATTTACATAGATAGTTCTTTGCTAGTCACGTGACTAGATAGTAGTTTGAATCTTCTGGCTCTGGATCCTCCTCCTATGGAGGTTCATTTAAAAAATATTTAAGGATGATCTAAGGATTATTGTTATGTAAAATAAAATCCCAAATGTCATGTATTTTAAGCAATGCTTTATAAAAGCTCATTGCTCGTTAATAATAGATCTTAGTGATTACACTTCTTTCAAATACTATATTTTATTTGCATAATTATCAAAAAGAATGTTTAATATACTATTAAATTTTTTTTTTGAAGGAAAAAAATTGGGTTGGCCTAGACTTCACTCCGAAAGCACCGAAACCCATAGAAACAGCCAATTTTCCAAATTTAGACATTATTTATTTTATAATTGGTATTTATCGTTTGACTGGAAATTATATGGTATTTGACGTGTTAAAAGATAGAGAGGATATATTGAATTTTTTTTTTTTCAACTTTAGATGGCAACTAGAATCATATCAAAGTTCAATTTAAATGACATAAAGATTTGAGCATTTTTTTTTAACTTTAAATGGTAATTGAAAAAAATAAATAGATGGCAATGTGAGATTTTGACGATAGTTTAGATTGCAATATACTTCCCCTCTCCCCCCAAAATAAAAACAGTTTACTGTTATGTTTTGTATAAATTGGATGTTCATTCGTCTTTCCAATCACATCGGTTAATGTGATATTCATCTTCTTAAATTTTGTGAAAATTTATTGATTTCCGTGAAGATTTATTGATTCTCGTGATTCATGTATCATATTTATGAATCACTTATCTTGTAACCATATAAATAGGGACTTTTAGTACCTCATTTTGAAAGAGCTAATAAAAGGATTTGAGAATTATCTAATATTTCTCTACTTTTGTACACTTACTATATTTCTACGTTAGTTAAAATTCAAACTTATTAATCTTGATTTTGTTTTATAACACGTTATCAGCACGAGACTCTGACCAACTAAAATAGAATTTTAAATCAACACAACAAAGGTACATAGAACTTGGTTCGATACGATGAAAATACATGAAAATTTAATTATCACAGCCAATGTATGATTTAAAAATTTTGGGTACTCTCTATTACCAAATATTGTTTTTATACTTTCAGTTGTATTAACATATAATATTATTAGAATTTATTTTGATTAATTTGAACCATGTCTAGTTATACCAAACTTGAATATATGATTCTTGGTATAATAAACAATTCATATTGGATTTGAATGTTGAAATCCATTCGAATTTCATATGTCTTGAAAACACAATCTATCCAAGCAAGGCTAAACAAAATTTATGATTTTCCTCATTATATTCCTGAAGGATTGAAAAATTTTCTATCTAAAAGATCCAGTAGATTTATGAGAAAAAATTTATATAAATCATTTATGAATACAAACTATAGAAAATATTCTTTACTTTCTTGCTTCAAATACGCTCCTGAAGAAGCAATAACTGCAAAGAGTTTTAAAAAATATTTCAATTTTTATATCTTCTTATAATTAAATAAATATTATAATGAGTTATTATTCAAATGAATCTCGTTCAATTAATTATACTTCATTTTCTAAAATGAATGTGACAAAAGTTTAAATAATACTTATGGATGTAGTGATGGTCAAAACTAATATATTTATGATGGTTATCAGTAAGCACTACATGTAGTACTACATTTCACCACCAGAAGTGGTAAATTAGTGAAAAGGTAAAAGAGAAAGATATTAATCATACATTAAGAATGATATGAAAAATAAATTTTATTGTTATGTTGTGAAAGACCATTGGTTACGTACCTGTCGTACGTTATAAATAGTCTTTTTGAATTTTCTCAAAAATCATTGAAAGATAAAGAGAAAATCATAGAAATAAATTTTCTCTATAATGATTTTAACCATAGTTATTGTGCTATTGGATTCTTCTTTGAATGAAATATTATCCTTTTGGTTGACGGTGAAAATAACTAAGAAAAAAAACAGCGTGATATTTTATTTAGTATGTTTTTATTACAATTTTAGAATTCTACATGTCTTGGTGTTTTACATTAATTTGTTATCTTATATTATTTTGGTGTTATATTTATTTTGTTCAATGAGAAATATATAAATATACATTTAAATGTATCTGAAATATGAGAATATGTCTCTGATAATGTAACAATACATATGATACTCAAAAGTAAGAAATATTTGTTCACCTGAAGTTGGGAGAAATAAATGTTAATACTATAAGTGTTATTGCAACAATTAACTGAAAGTTCCGGTAAACAAATATATGTCCCTGAAGGAACAAAATTAGTTATAAATAATGCAATTTTTCTACTAAATTTTAAAAAAACAGATTAAAAGTATTCGCTGAAAATGATATCATTTTGAGACTATAAATGAAAAAATTATTAAGTATCTATATCACATTAGAAATGAAATGTGCTATGAAAAAGTTGCATATTTTTCTTTTGATTTATACTATACAATTGAACCATATGTTATAGTAAATCTAAAATTTACTGATTCAAATACTTTTATAACATGTTTGGTAATGACCGGTTAGACCATCTCGGATAAATTATGATGCATACAAAATTATTAAAAATTCACATGGACATCCATTGGAGAAGCATAAGTTTCTTCAATTCAATGAATTTTCTTTTGTTACTTGTTCTAAAAAAATTAATTATTAGATTATCACCAGCTAAAATAGGGATTGAATCCCTTATATTTCTGTAATGAAATAAGCATACGATACATGGGTCCACTCATTCTTCACGTGTACCATTTAAATATTTTATAATTTTGATAGATGCATCTACTAGATGATCACATGTGTGCTTATTATCGATTCGCAATCTAGAGTTTGTGTGACTACTAGTTTAAATAATTTGATTAAGAGCAAAATTTTTAAATTATGAAATCATAAAAAATTATCTTGATAATACTGGTGAATTTATATCTCAAATATTTGATGATATTTATATGAACGTCCTGAAGTATGTGTTCATACACAAAATGGTCTAATAAAATTGATTAATAAAATGTCTCCAAAATAGTTAGACCATTACTTATGAAAATGTGTTATATTGCTTGCTACAGCATTTGTACGTATAAACCAACAAATTATTTTTTCCATTATAATTGACTTTTGACCAAAAACCTAATTTTTCAATATATGAATTTTTGATTGTGCGATATATATTCTAATTACTCCACCGGAACACACAAAGATGAGTATTAAAATAAAGTTAAAAATATATGTATAATGTGAGTTGCCCTTTATGATTAAATATTTTGAAATATTATAAGGCAATTATATACAATATAATTTGTCGATTGAAATGAAAATATTTTTCAACATCAGGAAGAGAATATAAACAGTTGGATAGAAAATTGAATAAAATGAATTATCATATTTTAATTATCGTACAAAGTATGTGAACTTGAAATTCACAAGATAATTCATTTGCAAGATATTGTGAATCAATTGCCAAATTCATTACAGACCTAAAATAGGAAAAATCTCATATACCAGCTAAAATGTTGATTCCAATTGACGTCCTAGCAGGACAACCATATAAATGATAGTTAGCCACGCATAAATTGTAGTTGACCAATCGGTTCCAAATGATAAGAATCATTGTCAGAGAAAATGAGCAAATATTAGAAATAGTCATAAAATGAAAACGGGTGTTCCTGAAAAGACTCTCGACATAACTAATTATAAAGTCCCATAAGTGGATTAGGGATCTAAATCTAATGAAAACAAAGAGATCTCGATAATTTATGACACTATTAAAAAAGATAGAATTGAAAAGATATTGTTGTTGACAATATATTATTATTTATAATATCAACTGATATTTTGAATGGAAAACGAGGATCTTGAACGTAAATTTATCAAAAAATATCGACATAGAAATGATTAAAAGACGCAATATAAGAAAATTCATATTCAAAATGTGAAAACTTTGGACTTGCAGTCCAAATTCTTAAAGGTGTACCGTCAGTTGGGTACAAATATATTTGTGCGAAAAATAAATGAGAAGAAACAGTCCTGAAATTGTGCCATATAAAGCACACCTTGTGAGCGAAAGTTTTCGCAAAAATTCAGCATTGATGATAAAGAGATTTATTCTCTTGTGGTAGATGTAATCACCTTTAGATATCTAATTTGTATGGTAGTTCATACAAAATTGAAATGCATCTAATAGATATTGAGCATATTTTATATGACTTATTTGATATCGATATCTATATGAAAATCGCTGAAGGATTTAACAAACCTGAAGCATGTAAAGTTTCCCGAGAATATTATTCAATGAGATTGCAAAAATTCTTGTATGGATTAGTCCAAAACAATCTAGGTGAATATGATATAATCACCTCAATAAATATTTTTTGAGTAAAAGTTATAAAAATGACCTAATTACCCATGCATTTTCACAAAAGATACAAAATCAAAGTTGTGATAACTGCTGTATATGTTAATGATATAAATATTATTTGAACTTTTGAAAAAGTTCATTAGAACTCTTATATGAGATTCAAAAGATAATAAATTGAACTTTTAGCAAAAATATATAGTTTTAACACTTATCGAACGAAATTTTTGTTTATAAATGAATTTATATCAAAAAGCTAATAGAACGTTTCTATTTGGATAAAATATATCTATTGAATATCCCTGTGGTTGTGAGATTGATTGATGTCAAGAATAATAATTTCTCGTTCTCGTGAGAATGATGAAAAATATATTGGTTCTGAAGTACCATATCTCTCAATGCTAATATGTATTGTAAATTCGTTAACAATCATGGTAATCAAAATTTTAGTCACTACTTCTTGCAATCATTATTGAAATAATCGCAATATATGAAGTAAGTAGTGAATATGTTTGGTTTCAATCATTTACCCAACATATCCAGAAGATATATGGTTTAATATTAGAAGTAAGACTTCTAATGATATTATATAAAGACAATACTGAATATGTTGCTTAGCTAAAGCGAGGCAATATTTCTCCGAAATTTTTCTTCTCTCATGATTCTCATGAGAATGATAAAATCGAAATATCCAACAAATTCGCTCATGTGATGATCTAGCAGATTTATCCAAAGGTGATACCAGCAACAACATTTGAGAAGTCAGTTTATAAAATTGGGATGCATTATCTCAAGGATATCAAGTGATACTTTTATGAAAGGGAGGATAAGTACACGCTGTACTCTTCCTTTTTTCCTTGGCTAGGGTTTTGTCCCAATGGATTTTCCTCGCAAGGTTTTTAATAAGACAACATGCAAAAGTGTACTATAAACGTGGAATGCGCACTGTACTCTTTTTTTCCTCTACCATGGTTTTTTTTCACTGAATTTTTCCTGGTAAAGGTTTTTAACGAGGCAGTAATTCTTCACGTATTCTTTAATGCAGGAACATTCAAGGGGGAGTGTTATGAATTGTACAAGGTGGATCTCCATTTATCTTCCCAACCACATCAGTTAATGTGATATTTATCCCTTTGAATTTTGTGAAGAATCGTGAAGGTTTATTAATTCTTGTGATTCATGTATCATATTTATTTAAATTCCTATCTTCTAACCCTATAAATAGGGACTTTTAGTACCTCATTTTGAAAGAGCTAATAAAAGTTAAAGGATTAAAAATTATCTAATATTTATTTACTTTTATACACTTACTATATTTCTATTTTAGTTAATATTCAAACTTAATAATCTTGATTTTGTTTTATAACATTTACCAAGTATTTTCCTTCCTGAGTTCAAAATTCAAACGTCCTTTTATTAGCACTCTGGCACTGGATGGCCCAAAATTCAAATGGGCAAGATGGACCACGGCCCATTATTAACGTCCGAATCTGTAAATTAGACTTTGGGCCCAAAACCAATATATAGAAGCAAAGGCCCCTTTAAATTCAAAACGGAAAAGCACAACACTGCCCTCCTCCTCCCTCTGTATTTTCCTCTGCTGCCCCTTTCCACAAGAAACCCATGGCTACTGCAAGTGCAACCTTAGCGGTTCGGGTCATGCCCATAGTTATATGGATCCTCCTCGCTTCCGCTACTCATCTCTACCCTCCATTGTCTCTGCTAACGAGCTTTCTTTAGGTACGCTTCCCAGGATTCTAGGGTTCTAAAACTTTTTTTTCATTGATATTCATTTCCCGTTTAATTTCCAAGAATTAAAAAGTTACATGAAAAAAATAATAATTATAAGGTAGAAACCTGATTTATTCTGTTTCAGTTCCCGGGCTTTGTGTAATTTCAAGAGAACTATATTGCAAATTTTTCCTTTTTTATTTCTTGGTGGGTGGGGGTGTTGGGCAACTTTCTTGAAGTATTGATACTTGTTCTCTTTTTACATGGTTTAATTATTTTGTGGAAAATCTATATGTATTATGTATGATTAAGTTAATTTAATACGAATCTTTGGGAGGGAGTTTTGTAAAAACTGAATTTTGGTTGGTTTTATGGTGCTAAACAGATACTTAATTCTCTTGCAGTTGTTTCCCAGAATACAAGTTTGCAGCTTTTGCCAGTCACAGTGGTTGAAATCTCACCTGGTGTAAGAATGTATAACGAACCTGGAACCAAAGTGCTTTGTGAAAGAGTTGGAATCCAGGGTTTGTCGAGGCTGAAGCATTTGAAGAAGTTCCCCAATACCCTCAGGGTGAAGGTTTCATATGTAGGTACCGGTATTCGTCCACCCACTGTCGAGGTTTGTTTCCATAGGTGCGTGGTTTTGAAGTTATGGTTTTTAATGATTGAATCCTTTTTACTAAAGTTCAAAATTGGTATTTGGCACATGAGTTTTCTGTTTCTGACAATAGTTGTAAAATGTAGATACATGCTTAAAATTATTCGTGCATTGAATTTTATGAAATACTAGTATAAATGGCACACCTTATGTTTGTGCAATTTTAAAAAATTGATTAAAAAATCAAATTTTGAAATAGATGGAAAATGGGAAGGTATGAGCAGTTAATTATTAAATAGTTATGAGAAGTTATTATTTTTTTGGTTAGTTATGAGAAGTTATGAGGGGAATAAGGAAACATATTAATTTTGATATGACACCAAACGTAGGTTGGCTTTATGTTTTATATATTGCTAGATTTTAGATAAGTCATCGGTTTGATGCACTGGCCTCTGTTGTTTGATTCTGTGCCTCTGAAGTGATTTTAGCAAATGGAGGCCTAAAATCTTTGAGCATTGCTAGTGTAATTGTGTAATGGCACAAGGAAGCTACATTTCCTTTTTTAGATATGGCATTACTAGTCACCTGTATCTTTGATGTTTCCTAGGAAGTATCATTAAACTGAATCAGTAGGTAATGGGTTCAAGCAATTTCTGTTCCTATTTAAAGAGGGCCTTCTTTTCTAAGTAATGTTGTATGTAGGAATTTTTCATGTTCTTTAAATAGGAGTATAGCTACAAAGAAATTCTCCTTTTTTATTAACAAGCTTGCCAGCTTACCATTTGCAACTGAAGAATTAGATAAGTAGTGGATGAAGATATTGGAGCTGCTATTTTTTAGCTAAACTATTTTATATTTTTTGTACACATCTTATATGCTTACTTGATTTTAGTTATGCTTCAATGTTGCAGGAATTTGACACTTGGGATAGGGATGTGTGATCAAGGCCAGTGGCAGAAACTTAATAAGGGGTCGTGGATTAGATCGATGTCACCTTTTGATCACAAGTTCTTAGATATACGGATGGCAGGCTCTTCTATAGAACCTATTGAGGTCTCCCTTGATGAAGGTTGCTTTCTTTGGATCAATCAAATGGCTAACTTTTGTTTTCCTTCTAATAACATTTTAATTTAGCAATATTTATAATATTTGTTGCAGAAATTTTCTTCTATCGTGTTATATTCTGGGTTTTGGGAGTTACGATGATGACTTTGGCCTCCTTCCTTAGCAATTCCTTAGTCTTTTACTACAGTGGTGCAATGGCTGTGGGTATTCTTCTCGTGATATTAATGGTCCTGTTCCAGGTAGGCCTCATAAAGTTCCAATATTTAGAAAAATGTAAAGGATATGTTCATAAATATGCATCATTCAAGAGTAAATATCATACTGTAGATCTGTAGTCTATTTAAGATAACTTTGAGTTTGACTGTTTAAATGTTCCTCAAGAACTTTGAAACATCCCCACTTCTTAAGCATACATTCAAACTCTTATTCATGGGCATCAGTTTTCAATGATTGGAGCCAGTGAATATTTATTGCAATTACAATGACGACACACAATGAGCAGTTCAAATTTATTCGCTTTCTCAATTTTATGACTTCCAAACTTTTTCCTGTTTGCTGTTTACAGGGGATGAAGCTTCTTCCTACGGGTCGGAAAAATTCACTTGCCATATTTCTGTACTCATCCATTGTGGGTATCAAACTTCTGTCTATCTATTACCCTTTGCTGTGTGTGCAACTAAAGTTTATGATGTTTAACCTTCTTAATTGATGTTCAGGTTGGTTTGGGTACTTTTCTGCTTCGGTATGTGCCAAGATTGTTGCGTTCAATCCTCACTGAGATTGGTATTAGTGAAGACATGTACAATCCTGTATGTAAGTTCTCTATAGTTGTTAAATAAATTCTGATGGTTAACCTGCTTCTCTTTCTGTAGTGAGAACATGACTTGTTGGTCTTTGGGATGGAAATCCTTAATTCTATTTTGTTCATATCTCATCTGCAAGTTGACGGGGTTTCATTTATTTTTCAGTGCTACAGACTTGGTTTTCTATTTCTTGACGTCTTCATTTGAGTTCTTCAGTCTCCTTGTAGCATTTTTACCTGTGGATCCCGCACTATTCGGATTTGATACCTGTGATTAAAATGTTCTTTCTGCTCAAGTTATCCACTTGAAGGGATTGTTTGTGCTAAAATGCAGTTGTCATTGTTTGCAGCTGGGCATATTTCTGCTGGTTTTTCTTGTAATTGCTGGAGCTTGGTTGGGCTTTTGGGTTGTTCGCAAACTTGTACTTACAGAAGATGGAAGTATTGATATTGGGGTATCTCATTTTGTAGCATGGTCCATTCGGGTTTTTGCTACTGTTATGATTCTGCAGGTTTGGGTTCTCATTTGTGTTTTTCTAGAGTTTGTTTGACCATTCTTAGACCTTTATATATTGTCTACCTGAGTACACAATTTTGTTTCATCAGAGTCTGATAAATTGACTTTTTTGTTTTCTTTCTTCAGAGTTCCATTGACCCTATACTAGCAGTGGAGGCATTGCTTTTTGGAATTCTTATTTCTTGGGTTTTGAGGAGATTTGACCCTTTTAAGTTCATGCATGACTTGTACAAGTGAGTGACCCTCTGTGTTGTGATTATAATCCCGCTTCCTAAGCATTGCTGCCATTTCATCTATTCGTATCCTCAATAGCATGTGTGAAATGCTTACATAATAAAAAGTGTATTAAGGCAATGGAATATGATTAACACGATTAAAATTTGCTAAATTTTGAATGTCAAATATAGTCTATAATGCAAAATTGTTTGTGGAACATTTGCAGAAGATTTCACAGATCGAGAAAGGGCAATCGTAGGACAGTACAGGATACATATGCATCACCATTTCAACAGTCTCGTGATTCGTTCTAAGCGGGTCACTCAAGTGCCATTTAGTAGCTTGCAAGGTTGATATAGTTTTTGACTGTATATTTTAACAGCTGAAGTGGATGCTACATTTCTATCACGCTTACGGTTCTTATGTTCTATTTTCCCTTCAGGTTCCACCAGCAAGTCTCCAAGGCAGAAGTCAGATCCAGAAACATTCTACTCTACCTTCCATACCACTCCTGAACGAAGAAAATTTTCAAAGGATGAATGGGACAAATTTACCAAAGAGTCCACAAAGAAGGCATTGGAAACCCTGGTTTCTTCCCCAGATTTCAGTAAATGGGCTGTTGCTCATGCTGATAGGATTACTTTAGCTCCCAAGAAAGATTTTGCCAAACCCAATTATCTGCAGAGGTTGTTCCGCTGGTTTTGATCTTTCAGTGGCTGCAAGAGTAGTAACAAAGACGGGATATTAGAGTTGTGGTTTTGGGTGGAAAGGGTGAAAAGGGCGGACGGATATGGTGCGGCTCAACTAGCGTTGCCAGGTTGGTAGCCTGTTGTATTGTAGTTTCTAGTATTCACTTTGTAGTTTCTAGTATTCAATTTGGATGATAATACATGTAGTTCCTCGTTGTTTTGTGACACTAGAGTGACCAGATTGGCTGATTGATATAGTGTACATATAACTTCAAGAAAATTGGATAGATCTTTTTATAATCCATGAATGAGATGTGTAAAAGTTGGTTTTAATTGCCCCTACTGGGCTTATTCTTTTCACCCCTTTTTTTAGTTGTTTATTTGGTTGCTATATTGTAGCCCTTTCTGGCTTTGTGCAGTATTTTGTTGGTCTACTGCCAGAATCAACTCTCCCGAGTAACATATATACTACACCAGATGGCTGTTGTCAGGTCTGACGGAGATGGTAAACGGGGGTAAGACTTAACCACGTCTCCACTCCAACTCAGACCTGCCACGACTACTCGCTTTGTCTACGCAAAAGTCATTGATTCGTCCTCCTCTGCATAAAGGTTAAGAGTTGGAGTTTGATTAGTTTTGACTTAGAATATTGTATATGTAAGTTCACTATCAGGTTTTAATATTCAATCGACGCTATATTGTAGTATCTAATTTCCTGCAATCTGCAGCAAAACCAGTAGTATTTAATTTCCTGCAATCCGTAGCAATATCCAAATAATATGGCCAAAGGTAGAAGAAAATTTTAAATTTCAGAACTATGAGGAATTCATTTCTGAAGCACGACTATGCTAGATTGCTAAAGCTCTTTTGTGCTTGTTCACAGACATAGGTTTATCTACTCATGAAGTGGATTTGTTGGGGGGTGAACATCTGTTAGATTTAAAGGTTTGTACAATATAAGTTTTAAAGTATATGGTGTTGTAATATACAAGTCTTTAAAGTATAACGATTCCATCAATGAGACTGTAGACTAATATTATTTCATATTAATTGTCTTTTCCGGTGTACCTGTAATGGGATTTTCTGCTGTTTGGAGCTTGCTCCTGAAGAGTGAAGAAGATCGATCAAGCTGGTATACCGTAAGAGCTGCAAATGAATCACAAGTTTAGTTGTGACAATTCTGTGCGTAAATCTATTTCTTATTTTCACATTCCAACTCTAAGCCTTTCAGTAAAAGGTGAAAGAGTAAATCGTAGATATGAATTTCATATTTACAGTATTTGGTTGAAAAAAAAAACCACTTATTCATTATATGTCGAGAAATGTTCCTCGTGTTTTCCACCTTTCCTAAAGCTGATGATAAACTTTTGTAATGTTGCTGAGATTTGTGAAGATTTTTGTGTTTCTCCTTTCTCTAGTACCTACTAATACGATTTGATGTATTGTCGAGTCAATGATACAAAAGCTTCCAGTTAAAATAAACACTTGTTTTAATTTTCACTTCTTTTTCAGTATACGTAAAACAAAACTAAGCATCATATGCATCCAATCACTTCGACGTTACTGCAATTAATTAGTGAAACAATACAACGTGACCGACAGAAACCAGTGGAGCTGCTTCATATATTTTCTTGTTGTATGCTAAAAATCGACCTGTTATTTTTTTCATCACATGCATATATCAGCTAATAAAACACGCATGCCTTAATTGGCATCTTGTTTTCAATAGAGCATAATTCCTTCGTCCCCATACAGTACAATAATTCACCCTTCCACAGAAATAGTGAAATAGCGTGAATGGTTTGCAAGCTCGTACCCTACCCCACCCGGAGGTTAGGAGTTAGATTGGGAGTAAAAAATGAGTGCCTAGATTTTATAATTTTTCAATCATTCAACGATTTATATTATTTACTGCACAATTGCAGAGTGAATTAAGTAGCAAAAAAAATTTAACTGCAAAATGAATAGCAAAAAATTTTCATTTGATTTGGACCCACTGTTCCTGTCCAATCCATGGACAACAAAAAAACAAGAAAAATGTTTAATAAATCATGAAGAAAAGTCAAAACTCGAGAAAAACGTCTAATATATCATGAAGCAAATGAAAATTTAAAAAAATGAACAAATTTTATACCATATCAACAAACATCAAACCTCATAAAATTTGTAATTTGTCTTGCCAAAAGAGTGTATTTGCAGTTGGGCTTCCATATTTATTTGAATTTTGAATCGAGCAACCGTTTTTTTCTAATTAAGCCCTTCAAGTCATCTTCTCAATTCGAATTTGTTTACTTCATCCAATTTCAAAAGTTTGTTTATGTTTTGACTTTGTAAGTGATGATTAAATGAAATTAAAATGTTTAGGATTAACTTCATTTTACACCCTCAACTTATATCTAATTTTCACTTTGCACCTTGATTCAGTTTTGGACATTTTACATTACATCCCTCAATTCTCAAATTTGTCCCACTCTACACCCATTTCTTAATAACGTCAAAAAAGTTAACAGAATCTTTATTTTTACATGCAAAAATATTATTGTATATTTTACTGAATTTGTTGTATGCATGGAAAAATTTCCTTATTTTTTTAGACAACGTTAAAAAAGGGGATTAAAGTTGGACAAATTTGAGAGTCGTCGTGCAAAGTGTCCAAAACTAAAGTTTAGAGTATAAAGTAAAAATTGAATATAAGTTAAGAGGTGCAAAATAAAATTAGCCCAAATGTTGATAATTATTTGTTGTACGGAGAGTAGTATTAATTCGCGAGATTTTGATGACATTATTATTATTATTAACCAAAATCCAAATGAGCTGGTAAATTGGAAGGCATCATTTTAAAATTATAAGGCAAAAAAATAAAAGTTGATTTGACAGAATTCCAATTGTGACACCTCTTCAAAATTTGGAGGGCTAAGATGAAAATTCCAACTTGTAATAATTGCATACCCGCTCAAGATATTTTTGACTCTCTCGAGTCCTCCTGAGACGTGCATTCCAAATATGTAATGTTTTGAAAATTGGATCCGACCGTACGATTCAATCAGTCAGACCGTGAATCGGAAGAGTCACTGGCCAAAAATGGTTCAACCGATTTTGGTAGTTTTTAAAATTTTTAGAATAAAAAATTATTTAAATAAAGAGAAAAATTAAAAAATCTTGAAATAAACTCAAAAATGACAAAACATTGAACACACCGAAACATAAACTATTAATTTATTTTTTTGGATCCTTTGTATACTTATTTTTGTGCAAATTTCATTTTTCTTATTAGAAGTTTAATTAGTATTTTTGGGTATTAGAACTATAATTCTCCAAAAATAGTGTTTCTCTTCTATTTTAGATTTTAGATAAATATATTTAGATCATTTTAAATTATACCACACTTTAATAAAAAAAAATTCTAAATTAGTGAACCGGCCGGCTCTACCGGTCGGATCAATTGAACTGCGAACCGAACAAGTCACTGAAGATCAATGCCTAGTCCAATTTTCAAAACATTGTAAATATGTTACTCATTTCGTATTGAGTATTATAGTAATTAAAATGATTAAAAATCGAATTTTATTGTTTATCAATCATGCAATGATCAATGCCAACTGAATATTAAAGATTTTTTTGGCAACATTTTCTTAGGGTACAATAAATATTAATCTTCCTGGAAATCAGGTTAAATTCGAGGCCTCTTTTTTCTTGTAGGCTAGTAGTAAAAGACTAGAAGAGCCATGAGTATGAAGCCACTTGCACAGTAGCACTTCACACACAAGAACACGTACATCCTCGGATATATTCATCAGGTCCATTTAGAACTACGTTCTTTATTTTTGTCCTAAGCCTGATACTCAGTTATTAAAACCTTAAAAAACCCCCCAAGAAGCCGCTGCATTTTGTTTGACACGACGCTTTTGCTATTTAAGCGTATTTTAAAGTACTACTATATTTCTTTAAAAAAAATAAATAAAATTAAAAAAATGTCTTCATGGCATCCTTAAAATCTACCACAATTTCAAGCAGGGGAATTTGCAGCAGCGGTTTAGTGGCTCATTTGATGGGTGGTGGAAGAAGCGAGCTGCGGTTATTGGCCGGAATGAGAAAAAAAGAAAAGGGAACACATTTGTGCATGAAGCTGAGTAGTAGTAGTACTAGTAGTACTGCAGCTGAAGCTGTGGAGGATTATTCCAAGAATTATACTAGTAATTCAAGAAAAGAGGAAGATGGTGAAAATTTTGTGAAAATGATGAGGGAAGCTCAGCCTTACTTTCAAGCCCACAGGGGTAGCACATTCGTCCTGGTTTTGTCTGCCCAGATTGTGGGCAGTCCTTATTTACCTTCCATACTCGAGGTAGCTTAATTAATTAAATTAATTACCATTCCCTTTTCTCTTTTTTTTTTTTTTTAAAAGTTTTTTATGGTAAGGCAAGAGATTGAAGTAAAAAATGAGGACTCATTATTTATTTGTTTTTTTTAAAAGAATGGGTTTCTGAAATACGAACCAATTTTGTCTTTGCATCTTTAAAAAGAAAAATTCCTGAATTGCAGAGTTCTTGCCACAATAATTGATTTATTGAAAATAAAAATATTCTGCAATACAAAATGAGGAATGGACCTTGTAATAATACATGTTTACTTTTAGAAGCACAAGTTTGATTAATTAATTGTGTAGAATCGTTCAAAATGAAATAAAATAAACAATTAATGGTAAATTTGTGGGCAATGATATTGCCACAGGAAAAATCTTACTGCCACATCATGTATTCATTAAAATGTCAAAATTACCCTCTCAAATCATTCCCACAACAGATTCATCCCCATCCTTCTGTTGTCTCGTCTCCTCCCATTGCTATCGTCCTTCCCCCCTTCTTCTAACTTACCCCCTCTTTCTCTTTCTCTTTCATAAGCCAATACAACTTCTTCTGGCAACTTAAATTATCAAATCAGTTCGTTCATATCTATCAATAACTAACTGAACAAAGGGATTTTTTTTTTCTCTAAACTTTTTCAGTGGCATGGGAAGTGGAGTTGTTGAGAATGCAACACATTATTAATTAGAGCTCTTCAAAATGGGATTTTAGTTTTTTCCTTCTCGGTTCATTTTTACTTGAAGTGGAATGCTGATTTTTTTTTTGGTAGAATGGCAATGGATTTTCTTTTTCTTTTGTTGTAGTATGGAAATGGGCTACGAGTTTTGATAAGTTGAGGTTAGAAGTCAAAATTGAACGTTATTTTTCAATTGAACATAGACGGATTGGCTAACGTAATACTCCAAAACTCGTTCTATTATTGATTTTTTCAATACTATCGCCAATTAATTGGGCGGAAATGGAGGTGGGACGAAAATGTTTATTGGGGGATTTGAGGGGTAGTTTTGTCATATAAAAAAAGTGTTGTGGTAATAAGATTTTTATTAATATCATTTTTTTAAAGAAAAATAACTTTAATAGTAACTCACATTTTATATTTATATATTTTTAATATTTTATATTTAAAATAATACATTTTGCAATTCGTTACAAATTTAAAATAAACTATGGGTTTATTTTAATTTAAAATATTCACATACATATCGAACAGTATTACATTTTTTATGGGCAAATTTAACAACATAAAAATTTGAAATACTAAACGACATTATCTAAAAAATTTTCATCACCACTCTAAAATTCTCACCTACAATCACCACTCATATTCCCATCCTCTCCGTTTTTCCTTCACCATCTCTACTCCAACCTTCCCAACCTTCTTTTTTTTTAGACAATTTAATATTTAAAATTACGTATTATTAATTTTATCCTTAAATATATTCATTTAATAAACATATAAATATTTTAAAATAAAATATACCCGTAATAATATCGATAACCAAAATAATATATTTTAAATTTATAAAAAATATATATATTATTTTTAATATAAGACTCTAAAAAAATACAAATATTAAATACGTGGGATTATTAACGTTCCCCTTTTTAACTACCAAGAGATGACTTCGGATCTAAACGTTGTCCCCTGTCTAATTTGGCGCCTTACTTTTATTTTGTCCTAAGACTACTTTAATGTGCCCAGCCATCAAATTTAGTACTAATATTAGTAATTTAAATTTTTTTTCTCACTCCGCCGCTATTATTGTGCCCCCACATCCTTCCGCCGCCACTCGAAACGAAGCACTTTCAGCCGTTTAATCAAGAAAAATAGAGTATTATTCCAATTTCACTTGCAAAATTTCGAAGCCCTAATTTCAAATGGCAGCGTCGTGTCCGAACCCTTCCATTACTTCTCTCCAAAACCATCACTATATTCATAGGAACCCTCCTCGAATTGTGAATGGTTTTTCAGAGAAGCGCTTCAGTCCTCGTATCCCATCATCACATAGTATACCATCTTCTTCGGAGGTTAATTATTCTGGGAAAAAACGAAACCTTATAAAATGCAATGTTTTAGAGGAAGAAAGCAGCAGCATCAGCACTAATAATGTAATAAAAGACGAGTTGTTCGTGGGTTTTTTCCGGGAAGCGTGGCCGTATTTTTTAGCTCACAGAGGCAGCACATTTGTTGTTTTGATTTCAGCTGAAATTGTTGATAGCCCTCATTTGGATCATATTCTCATGGCATGTTTTTTAGTACTATTTGTTTTGTTTTGCCTTCTTGCTATGTTTCCTTTGGTTTCTTTGTTATATACAATTTAGTAGTAACACATCGAATTTGTTTTGTTCTGTTATTGCAGGATATTTCGCTTCTTCATGGGCTGGGAATAAAATTTGTTCTTGTTCCTGGGACCCATGTGCAAATTGACAAACTTTTGGCTGAAAGAGGTTTAATTGATTACTTGCTGAATCTTGTTATTGCCATGTTCATGTTTCTATGTTTCAATGCTTCTACTCGTACTCGCTTATTTAGGTTTTTGTGTAATTCAAGTAGTTTGTATTTAATTTTATTATATTGTGAATAGTTCTAACATTGTAGTAAATGTCTTATCATGCTATTGCGATACCAAACTTGCTTTCATGCCCTTCAGTCTGCCATCATTGCTTCCTTGTACTTTCGCTTCAGCATAACTTCCAGGCATATTTCGCATTATTGAATGACATTCTGAAATATCATGTGCTCATATGTTATCTCATTGTAGGAAGTGAGGCCAAGTATGTTGGGCGCTATAGAATCTCTGATTCTGATTCTCTTGAAGCTGCAATGGATGCAGCTGGGAGAATTCGCATAATGATAGAGGCAAAACTATCTCCTGGACCTTCCTTAAGTGGTATTCGTCGCCATGGAGACAATAGTCGTTGGTATCATGGTGTTAGCGTTGCAAGTGGTAACTTTCTGGCTGCAAAGGTGTGATCCATGAGCTGAGTGACATTTTGTTGGTTCACTTTAAGTCTTTAACTATCCCTGCATTTAGTCAATGAACTTTCCAGACTTAATTGCCAACTTTTATCTAATTATCATCTGGGTAAAATTCAGAACTTTTTTTACAAGTCATTTATCTGACTTGATTGAAATCTATATTCTAAATTCCCTTTTGACATCAGAGAAGAGGAGTTGTTGAGGGTATTGACTATGGGTCAACTGGTGAAGTAAAGAAAATAGATGTTTCACGCATTCGAGAGAGGCTTGATCAGGAATCTATAGTGATCTTAAGCAATCTTGGTTATTCCAGCTCTGGAGAAGTACTAAATTGCAAGTATGCTATATGGCTTTCAATAGGTTTTTTTTTTTTGTTGCCACAAGCATGGTCTCACGGATTTCTACTTTAAGTTTCACTTATATCAGCAGTAGTGATGCTTAAGTAATGGTATCTAAGTTGCAAACTTTGAACGCACGATCATCCTTTGGCCACCTCATGTGGAGGGGCAATATAGTGCAATAAACTTTTCTGATTAGGTCTCCATTTATCTGCCTGAAGTCCTTGTTAGGATTAGTTTGGCTTTTTCAAGCTAATCTCATAATAAGTACAGTGATTCTCAGTTAATGCATATTGTGTTCAAAAGATCTGTTGTCATTTGAATAAGTGCTTCTGCATTTGTCTTGTGATTACCTATAATTTTTTTTAAACACACGAGTATTGAGCTACACACTGATGCCAGGATCTAGAAATCTAGTCGTACTTGTAGCATCATGCTGCATTTCGGCACTTAGCTTTTACTGCAAGAGTTCCAAATGTTCACTTATTATTGGATGATTAATTCCACAATTCTGTGATAATTGTCTGCGGTAAAAGAATGTAATTGTTTATGTACATCCCATTACATAAATGCAATCTCGGTGATTTCTACGAATGATGAAGTCTTGCCAAATGAGATTCTATGATTCTCTACTTTGTAGCACATATGAAGTTGCAACTGCCTGTGCCTTGGCTCTTGGAGCAGAAAAACTAATATGTATCATAGATGGGCCAATTCTGGATGAGTATGGGCGTCTTATTCGCTTCTTGACGCTTCAAGATGCTGACATGCAGATTCGCGAACGTGCTATACAAAGTGAGACAGCTGCGAATTATGTAAAAGCCGTCGGGCAAGATGACCTGACTTGTTGTAGGTTATAATGGTTCACATGGTTCAGAACCTTCTCTTAATGGGAATGCTTTTAGCTATAAATATACTGCAACATTTCAGAATGGTGTTGGTTTCGACAATGGCAATGGATTGTGGTCTAGCGAACAGGGTTTTGCTATTGGAGGGCAAGAAAGGCTAAGCCGACTAAATGGTTACCTTTCAGAATTGGCTGCTGCAGCTTTTGTTTGCAGAGTATGCTTTCATTCTTAAATACTATATTCATGCACCTTGTTGATTTCTCTAGTCAACTTTTACCAAATCTGTCATATTGTCTTAGAATAATTCACATCAATAACTTTTTGTTAATAGCTTTCTGAAGTACGGCAATTTAATTTAAAATCCCCATTTCCTCATAAACTCGTATCCTTCTCCCTCTTAACAAAGAAATGACAACAAGAAAAAATCAACAACTGCAATGAAAGTTGAAGAAGAGGAGGATAAAGAATGACCCTTTTTCCCTCATAATTGCTTTGATCATTTCTTCCTGCTGCCTAAAACTGTTGAATTTTCTTTCCATCAGGGAGGTGTTCAGAGAGTTCATCTATTAGATGGAACCATTGGTGGTGTCTTACTCAAGGAACTGTTCCAAAGAGACGGCGTAGGGACTATGGTGGCTAGGTATGTCTTTTCTATATGCATTTTTACGACCGGCCTTGTGCATACGTCTTTGGGCCAATCTAAGCACTAAACACTCATGGAATGAGATTTTCCTGCTGTGATGACATTACAAATTTTCCTCAGTGATCTATATGAAGGAACACATATGGCTAGGAAGACAGATATCCCTGGAATAAAACAAATAATACAGCCTTTAGAAGAATCTGGCACATTGATAAGGAGAACTGAGGAAGAGGTTTGCATTCATTCACCTCATTGTATATATTCATTTAATCATCTTCTGGCATTAAATAATTTTGTTTGTATTCTAGCTACTGGAGGCGTTGGATTCGTACATTGTTGTGGAAAGGGAGGGTCAAATAATTGACTATGCTACCGCTGCTTTGTTTCCCTTCTTGGAAGAGAAGTGTGGAGAGGTTGCTGCAATTGCTGTTTCTCCTGAATGCCGAGGCCAAGGACAGGGTGACAAACTACTTGGTATAATAATAAATTTCTGTATACTGAATGAATTATGCCTTTTTATTATACGGAGATATACTGTGCCATTTTATTTGTTTATTGCCATTGAAATTAGAGGAAATAAGAGATACAACTATTTGGCAGCAGTAAAAAAGCTCATCTTACAGTAAGACACGTTATATGCTAGAAAGGATTTTGTAAAATGATTGCTTTAATCTGTTGGTCTGTAAATGTATTGACTCACAGAACATGTAGATACTTAGTTTTAGTTGGTTTTACTGGACGAGGTTGAACTTGGCGAAGAAGAGAAGACCCTGCCCAGTCATTGATTTATGCCCCTTTAACTGACCAGTCCCATAAAAAAAAATTATAAATTATGCTGGTAAACTATTGCAATAGTCAGTTTTCACAGAGGAAGGACTTGAAAGCTTTTATTTTCCCCTACTTTACTTCTCCATGACCCTCCTCTTTAGTATAATAATTTTCCTTCAGCACTTCTCTCTCATGGCAGTCAGCAGTTAGCTGGGGCAATTTAGAGCTTATAGGCACAAGTAGAACACCCCTGGTTTAATGTTAAGGAAGATGTTTCTTTTTGTACTTGGATCCCCTTGTTTATGGCTTTTGTATTGCCTGGATGAAAATTATATATGATGAAAAAGAAGAAAAGTGTAACTCAAAAAGGAGAAAGAAGTTTAAGAAGTTGTACTCGTGTTGTTATTTTTGGCTACTTAGCATCTTGGATTTTCAGTTCATTGTGAAATTTATAACTTCATCTTTTGTTGTGGCTGGTAATTTTGCTGCTAAATCCATGCAGATTACATTGAGAAAAAGGCATCTTCACTTGGACTACAAATGCTTTTTCTGCTAACTACTCGCACGGCTGATTGGTATGCTCTTGTTCTTCCATTCTGCTCTACGTAACAATATGTTGATACTTTTTATTAGGATGTTAAGGCAACAAAATAGAAGTTTACAAGATGTTAAGGCAACAAAATAGTAGTTTACTCTTGCAAGTCTCTGTCACGAGTTCAAATCATTGGTTATGGATGTAAGCATGTTTATCTGGAATGCTCAGAAGGAAATGAATAAGTGCTTCTAGGTGCCATTATGCCCTGCTTCAATGTGGAAATAGGTTTCTATGATCCACTGGTAATGGATAAAATCGAGAAACTGATATTATTTGTGTCTTTATTTTTGTAATTGATGGATGTTTTGGACAGGTTTGTTAGGCGTGGCTTCTCCGAATGTTCCATTGAATGTGTACCAGAGGATAGGCAGAAAAGGATCAATTTATCCCGTAGATCCAAGTATTATATGAAGAAGCTACTACCTGACAGGAGTGGCATCCGTTTTGATGGTGCTTTCACGTGACTCTACAATATAAGTGGTGTATGTATTGTTTTTTGGAGTTCAAAGAGCATGTAATTCTTCTTGTAATACACGATAATTTGGTAGCTTGCTCCCAAGCGCGAGAGTGAACATCACCTAATTTTTTTGCTTACCACCTTTCGTTTTCATTTGTGGAAGTATCATCCATCTTTCTCCATGGAGCTGCATCACCCAACCTCAAAAGATACGGATCAAAACAGGCAGCTGGCTTTCTCTGAGAGATGCAAATTCACACTCCATCGATATGCACTTCCTGCTTCAGATTTATTTCAAAAACTAGTTCATCCAGCTATTAACGAATATCAAGCATGATGAACTTGTGTTTGTGTCTTTGATAGATAAGCCATACCCTGCTTAAGACATGAAGCGATAAGCCATACCCTGCTTAAGACATGAAGCAAGTCTGCCCCCTATGGCATTTACAAAGAACTCTATATGAAGGATGCAAGTAGACTACAAAAATGAATATCCTGCCAGTCTATTCCTATGAATTCCTCCCGTTTAAAAAATGCTACTAGAAATCCTCTGTACATGAGCATGACAAGCACTCCGTTATGATTTATGAGACTGTGATGTATGCAATGTCGTACAAGTGACAGATGAGCAACAAGGTCATAGTAATATAAACCTAATTATAACACTCTTGTAACACTGCAAAAGGCAGTAATTCTGAGAATATTGTGTCAGCGTTACAACAAAGGTAGAAGCCTACAGATTTGTCATAAACGGAAGGTAAAAAGAAAAACTAAAAATTTGATTGATTTATTGAATTTAAAAAGTTTGATTGCATCGCAATCAGCCTGGGGGCACATCACTGCAGTCTTTGGAAAATATGTTACAAAGAAGACAAGCCTGTGGCATGCAAGTCAGAAAGAAGCAATCCCAAAAATAATTCAGTTCCCTGGAGGGCCCTTCCACTTGAAGTTGTCTGCATATGCTTTGGCCTTCATAAAGAGGCAAACAATCGGATTGTAAGGAAACTGCAGCAGGTAAGTATTATAGAATAATCGAAGTCACCATGATAAGGGAACCATAAGCTCTTGCTAAAGTCTGCAGAGGAGGAAGTAACAATGAATGGCATGCATAAACTCAAGGTTAACAAAAATGGTGCTTTAGGTTAAGTTGCTGCTCTATGCATATCTAGATTGTTCGAATATTATCCTCTACCACGTATAGCGTGGGGTATTGCAGACATCAATTAACAGAAAGGAGATGCATTGACATATACTTAAAAAAGTTTAAACAGTATTTCAGGTGCTAGAAATTATGGCTGTGGAGAAAAGGGAAATGCGAAAACTTTTTTTTTATTTTTAAAAAGACTATTGTAAACAAACCCTCACCAAAAAAAATGTGGGTGCAACTAAAAAGGGTTCTTCTGCAATTGAAAAGCCCATTCATTTTCGGTAAAAGAATAAAAAAGTACAGCAAGTTTACTACAGTTACATCCATTTGGTTGAGTAAAAGACATAATTCAAGTATAAGAAGGCTCGCACCTTCAACAATGGTGTGAGACGTTTCTTAACCTGCAAATAAGAAGTCATGAAAACACACAATACATCAATTTTCACTAATACATTGAATATTGGAACAAAAAAGTAGAAAAGATACACCTCAGGACAATTACCCAGCACTATGCATACATTTGAATCAAGTTCTGTTTCAAGTAATCAAGATGTTTATTCTTGAGACACAAAGCCTTCTGAAGGCTTTTGCAAAAGAAAATCGCCTTTCTCCATTTTTGCTATATGCTACTAGGTTGTATGAGAATTAATTGGGTGACAACTCTGATTCTTTTCAGTAAAGACAACTAGAGAAAAGAAAATGTGTGCTCATCCCAATATCTAAAAGAATCACGCAGCCGAAAAGTTATTCTCAATATAAATTCAAATATGCTATAATGTTGTAGCACATAGGTGATAGGCAAAGCGATAATCTCTTGAACCTAAGTGTCCAGATGTTTATAGATGAGCTATAATTCAAAAAAAAAAAATGAAATTATTACTTTCCCCTACTATGTTTGATTACTCCAACTTTATTAATAAACACGACTCTAATTCTCTTGCACAAATCAAATTTTTAGTTCTTTCAATTCTTTCACCACCTCCAACATGCAATTTACCTATGTACTTATCTTCATATGATAAAAGGAAAAATACTTGACACCATTTATTAGTATAATGAATAGGTTAGCATAAACAGCGCATAATCCACAGACCGTGTACTCCCAACCATGTCTTTCAGCAAATTCTCTTGCAGCTTCTTCACTATCAAAACTCAATGCAGAATCACCCACATTGGCATATGGATCCCCTGTTGATGTCCAGCCCATCAGCGGGTTTTCCCATCTACAAACATGACAGAAACAATTAATATTGGTGTATATAATAGTAACAAAGTGCAAGTTCAAACGTGTCTATTTTATAGAATATAAAGAAAACATTCATTCAGTAATGCTTTCTATTGTAGTAATTCTTGTTTGCAGAACTGAAAGTGTTCATAAACTAAAGCCACACAAATGTGCTTCAAGGTTTACATATTTATTGTCTGACATCTCTTCACAACTACGATTGGGAAATTCATTAAAAAAAATACAAAAAACCTTTATTTCTGTCTTTTACTCTTTCCTGTACTCTTTTACAAACAAAATAAAGACGTTTGTTGAAGCATCAAAGCACAAAACTTTCAATTAACCAGATTCAAATTGTTGCACTCTACTGAATAGTAACTGCAATAAAATCTCCATTTACATCTTCGTAAACACTTTGAAATCAATACATACAACTTCAGTAACTCTAATTTACAGGTAAAAATCCATTAACACTTCCTTCAACACCATAATTAATGAAAAGGAAAATGCAGAAAACAAAACCTACTTCTGAGTAGATGAGAAGTTGATCTTCCATCTTCCAACTTTTCCTGATCCTTGTTGACTAGCAGTTCGAGCGGGTGAAAAAATCAAAACCTGCCACGAAAAATTTGAACATAACATCCAAAAATCAAATTACCACTTATATTTCATATTTGAAAAGATTACATTTTTCTGCACCATTAAACACTTAAACATCAATTACTCTGTATGAAAATATATTACAGCAACAAAAGAATCTGTTTGATTAATTAAATTATACAAAAGGAAGAACATTCCCCAAATTCTAATGAAATCCCTAGCTCAGGTCATAAATAAAATAACTTGAAGTTTTTCAACTAAGAGATTCTTTGTTAAAATTGGTGATGAATTCAACCGAAAAAATTAACCGGAAACAAAATAAACAGCAATTGTACCCTTCTGCGGAGATGTTCTTCGGTCTCTTAGGAGACCATTCCGATCTCTCCAGGTTTCGTCTCCACCAATGCGTCTGAGGAGAATGGTCTAGACAGTGAGGTAAGAACGGATCGATAGTCATAGGCGTGACGAGTACGACTCGCTAGACGTTGAAGAGAGCTCGCCATTTTCCGATAGCCGGAGGTTCCCTTGTCCGGTGCAGAAATGACGACGGTGGGGGCGTTTGATATGAAGCGAGAAGGTGGGGATAAAAAATTGGAACTGATTAAAATTTTGGGAGCTTTATTGATCGGGATATTTTCATTTTTGCCCCTTACTCTTTCGGATTGTTCAGTAAGCCCCCTTCAAATTTGTATGCATTGCAATTTTTAAGTTTTTCATATAAAACTAGGAAAAGAGCAAGTCAGTTTTTTAATTCACACTTTTTTACTAATTTAAACTTAGAATATATTCAATGTAAATGATTACAACATAATTTTTAAAAAAATTCTACGATTTCTTTTACGAAATCATTCTTTTAACTTTAAAGGTCATACAGTATAAGTTTTAAATCAAATGATATTGTATTGTACAACTATTTAAAGTACGAGAAAATAATTCTTTAAACAAATTGTATAATTTTTTTAAATTTTGAACAACAAACAAAATGTTAGTATCATTTTCAATATTTATACGAAAATATTTATTGCATCAAGTGATAATAATTCATATTTTTTGTGACAACTTTATTACATGTAACAACAATAAATTCGTCAAATTAAGTTTTGATGATGTTTTTCAAAAGTTTCCATTATATTTTTTCAAAAGTTTGCTTTAACGGAAACTTTTTAACTTAGTGTGTGAGATTAAAAAATAATTTGAAATCTTCTATTATTATCATTTATATGAGTAAATTGAATCCATATTTTTTAGGAAAATTACGAAATATCAAAATTATACTAATGGACAAAATTAACAAGTACACAATACAATTTTTTTTTTGCGGGAAAGGGGATAGTATTTTACTCGAAAATTCTTATATGAATTCGATCTACAGTAGGTGGGATAAATCCTTTGATCTATATTCATTCATATCAGTCTAACTTATTAAAAATAAGATGCGGATGAATATAGACCAAAAAGTTCATTTCACCCACCGTAGATTGAATCTATATAAAACTTTTCCGTGTTTTACTTACACTATGCTACACGTGTTTTTAAGTAAAACTTGAGGTCTAAATTAACTACTTTTATAAAATACTAAAATTAGAAAATATTAAAAATCTATCTATCTATACTATTATATATATGTGAGTTGTTTCTTCAATTTTTTATTTCTCTCAACTTTTGTTCCCCCTCAAAGTGTTTCTCCCTTTTTTGTAACGACTAAAGTACCCGCCCTTAACAAAATATAATAATCAATTTCCAATAGAAAACATATATAAGTGTTTCTCCCTTTTTTTGTTATGTTTAAAATACCCGCCTTTAATGAAATATAATTTCCAATACTTGATAGGAAAATATATTTAAGTAAGAGTATTTTTTTTCTATTTCCTAAAACAACTGCCCTTAGTGAAATATAATTTTGCAATTCCCAGAAGGACAACATAATTAAAATAGTCACTATTTATTCTACCTATGTTTTAGAATACAACCACCTATTTTGGCATAAATACATAATAAGATTGAAGATTTTTATTTGTATAAAAATATTTATTATAATTAAAATTTCAAAAAATAAAAAAATGAATCATATAATTTATAATTCCCAATAGGAAAGCATAATTAATTAAATTACTCATGATATATTCTACTTATTGTTTAGAAAACAACCATCAATTTCGACATAAATACATAATAGGATGGAAGATTTTTATTTGTATAAAAATATTTATTATAATTAAAATTTCAAAACATAAAAAATGAATCTAATTAAAATGTAAAAACTAAATTAATTAAACAAAAATTATGTCTTATGCATAAAAAATTAAACAGATTAAACTAATATATTCTCCATATTACGAATATGTATAATATAATATATTAAATTCACTATAAAATTTTGAAATAATAATTTATTATTTTGTCTTACTTTAAAATGCATCGAATGTTCATGAAAAACATCATTATTTTATTCTAAAATGCATGAAATGCTAATGAAATAAATTGTTTCTTCTTTAATTTATTATGAAATTTTGGCTTAAATACATAATAATAATGTATATAATTTTAAGAGTGGAAAAATCATTTATATAAATAAAAACATTACATTTTATAACTGTTATATATGTTCAAATTGTTTCTATTTTTTATTCATAATAAAACAATCTTTATAACTATTTATAAAATTTTCAAATTCACTATAATTATTTTCTTTTTTCTAATTGATGATTCAAGTATCCCCAGTTAAGAAAATTTAATTAGATAATTTTTCTGGCGTGCTTTATATATAAGGTTAATTACACTTCGCCCATTTTTTAGTGTCATTAATAGGTTAATATATAACATTATCTATTGACTAGTAAAGTCCTTCTATTATATCAACTAAACATGTTGATCATTTTACCCTTACTATATTCTTTTTCTTTTTTTTTTTTGAATAAACTTTTCGTAAAGAAAATATTTGATTCATATAGAATTAGATGAAAATATGCATTGAAGTTTAATTTGACATTTCTGTTGGCTTTTGGTTGGAATTAATTGAAGAATATATCACAAATAGCTGATATCATTTTTCAAGTACAACTTTCCTTAACTGACGGTGAACTATAATGGTTTCACGACTATTGATTATAATGACTTATTTAACTTGAAATTTTGATTAACAGGAGAGATATATCCATGAGTAAAGAATTATTGAGTATGTTATAACTTAAAAATCACAAAATTAATAATCATACAAATAAATAATTAAAATTTATATAAAGTGGAAAATAGTGAAATATATAACACTATTTTCTTATTTCTTTTAAATGTGTATTATGATTAATTTATTTTGTTTTTTCTGTCCTACATGAAGAAAAGAAAATTAATCAAGTAACGAAAGTAAAGTTCAGTAACAAAATAAAAAACTCACAATGTTTCATTAAGATAAAAATATTTGTTAATTTTATATCTCTTTAATATTATTTCTATTACTAAATCTTTATCTTTAATAACATAATTTTATAGAATATTAGTTTCGATGAAACATTGATGAGTTAGAAAATAAGTTTAACCTATGATACAATACATATACCTAAAATATTCTGAAATAATGATTGTAACAATACTTTAAATAGTTGCAGGTATATAATGAGTTTAAATGTAAAATTCAAAAACTACAATGTCAGTTGTTATAGTATATGCTAAAACAACAAAGAAATATTAGTTTGGACTAACTATTGATAAGGTAAAAAATATTAAACTAATTGTATGATTCGCGTTCAAAATAGTCTAGAATAATTATTGCAAGACCTATACGAATACTACGTATAAATTGTAGAAATGACAATGTAGAAAAAAAATAAGCAGGTAAGTACTCTAAAAGACAACATATATAATTCGAATATAGTAATACTATTAAATACTCTAAAATAATTACAGATATAGATTGGTTTTACACGTCGATTTTGGAAATTCTAATGTAATTTTTCACTGTTTAACAAAATAATAAAGACGTAGATTAAATATTTTGGTATATAATGAAAGGAATTAATTGAAAAAGTATAAAAAATAAAAAAATAATTCCATAAACTTTTATTAGCCTTCATTTTGTTTATATATTGAATAAATATAATTTTAATTTCATACTAAAATATTATATCAAAATATAATTTTGGAGTTAAACTACATTTGATACCTTTCACGATGAACATACCGAGAGTTTAGAATGTTAATATTATCATAAGGTTAAAAAACATGAAAAATACCAATATATTTTCTATTTGGATACATAATTAATTTACAAAATATATTAAAAAATTAATTAGAATAGAAATTATAGAAATTACATGTTATGTTATTTTGGATGTCTTTAAAATTAAATATTTTTTATTCGAGTTGCGTGCACTTAGAGTAATATAGAGGATTATTTTCATTAATTTTCTATACATTTCAGTGTAAAATAAAATAATAAATTTTTATTTTTACCTTTTTATTATGTTCTTATTATATTACCTGATACTTATTCATATTATATAGAATAAATTAGTTTAATTTGTTGGTTTCCTTATATCGAAAACATAATTTTGTTTGATATATTTGTCTTTATATTTATGTTTAATTTTTTGAAATTTATTTAATCATTCTTGTAATTAGTACTATATATTATTAAATCTCCCATAAATATTTTTATTAATAAAAGAATTTTGACACGTTTAATCTAATATTATATGATATTTGATATTTAGTGGTGATTTTATCATTTACAAACGATAAAGAATATATAGACATATTTAAAAAAAAATATTATAGAAAAAGTTTTTGTCTATATATAATTGATTAAGTTATTGGTGGTGTCGTTATTATAAATTATAACCTACGAACCTACAAGCAAAATAAAAATTATTTTAAATTGGAGTTAACTACATCTTATGCTATTAAAGATGAATAAAGTGTTTAGAAATTCAATTAAGTATTGAAGTGAATGTTATCATAATTTTAAAAGATAACATAACAATATATTCTCTATATGTATATATATTTTTACATAATATGTTAGCAAAAAATTAATTGTGATGCAAAATATATATAAAATCTCACATAAAGTAATAACGTGTAATTTTAGTTATATTTAGAACTACAATTTCATTAGCATTTTGTGTATTGTATAATAAGATAAAGGATTGTTTTATTTAACATTCATTACATTTTATAATAAGACAAAAGAATTAATTTATTATTTCAATTTTTATAATGATTTAATACCTATTTATAACACAGAAAATATAGTAGTTGATTTGTTTAGTTATCCTATACATAAGACATAATTTTTGTTTGATTTATATATTCTTTACATTTTAGATTCATTTTCTTTCTTATTTTTTGAAATTTTTTATTAATCATTTTTTGTAGTTATTATTTATATATAATCCGATTACCTATTAATATTTTCGTTACTAATAGAATTTCAAAATACTTCATCTATATAATGTTTGATAATTGATAATGATATTTTCTTTTCTTGTATTGACAAAGAATATGCACATACATTTAAAAAGTTCAATACTATGGAATATTTCTTAATATTTAATTGTTTAATTAATTGGTAGTGACGCTATATGAAAATTATAATCTAAGCACCTATAAGAGAAATAGAAAAAAAAATGCAATTATTATACGTTGTTCTCATAAAAGAGAAAATTTGTTTAATTTTTAAGAAAATTGAAATTTATATAGCTAATTTTGCAACAAATAACAAACAACATTGAAAAATAATAATAAAAAAAAAATAGGTAAAAATAATTACAATGAAAAAGAGCAAAGATATTAAAAATATATTTAAAACATATAAACCTTATATAAAAACTCAACAGTAAAATTTTCATATTTGATTATCATTCATTGATTTTTTTATTTATTTTTTAAAAAATAAAAAATTTCAATAAATTAGAAGATATGTTTTTTTTTTAATATATGTATAGAGTAGTAGAAGAAAAAGTCCGGGACAGCTATGTGATTCGGTGGTTGGTAGTGGTACTATTCAGTACACGGAACAGAACACAGTATACACACTAGCTCTTTTAGCTTATTAGGGTTTCAAATGAAAAGTAGTAATTGAATTTTTAGCGCGGTTGGTTGCTCCGACGACCTCCGACTCCGATTGATTAATTCCGACATGAAGCAGACGCCTCCTCACCTTTGATTTTACTCCTCTCGCACTTTCTTCCGCAGCTCTTCTCTTTCCTGAGTATTACTAAACCAATTACTACTAAATTGTTTCTTCTTCTGGACTGTTTATTCTAAAGATCGTTGATTTACCTCTTTGCTTTTCTTTACTTTATTGTATAATCTTCTTTCACTTCGGTGTAAGCATTTGAAATTTTTACAAGCAAGATTTTTTTATCGATAATGCATGCATGTAATTGAAAATTTGGTATTTAATTTCTATTTTTTTTTTTTGGTTGAGATGGACTAAGTATGAACTAAACTCTTATTTTTATCCATTCTGCCACTGACCCACAAATTTTTTTTATTGCAAAATTTGGAATCGTGAAGCAATTTTTACAGTTTCAATGACATGTAAGTATAACATATGGGCCTTGCAAATGTGCTTTTCCCGTAATTTTTTGCCAGGTAAAATTTAGGTTTTTTATGTGTGTGTGTGTGTGTGTGTGAGAGAGAGAGAGGGAGGGATAAGAGATGTAGAGGTTCATAAGTTATGCAAGCTTGAAATTGTAACAGAGGTGCAGGTCTTCAGTCACATCTTTTAACGCAGCTTTAAATGGTTAAACTATGGTATTTCCTGTTCAGGATATTTTAAAAAAGGCAGGGGTTTTTAAGCAACTTCGTCCTAATCAAACGAAATTCAATTAAAACGAGACAAATAAGGGGGAAAAAACCACTCAATAAATGAAATTTCCTAACAATTTCGTTTTCGTGGATGGAGATAGCTCTTCCTTTCCCTTGCTTGAATATTTCCTATTCTAGCTATTCCTGACGTGAACGGCGCTTTCTTGGAAGTCATTCATAGGCCCTGTCAATTAGCTAGACATGTGAAGGTGAGGTTTTTTCCCATTTTGGATTTTTTTTGGGGGATCCGGGGGAAAAAACCTCACCTAAGCTGAAGTGGACTCCAGAAGAAGAAGCGGCCCTTAAAGCTGGCATTACCAAGTATGGGTTAGGCAAATGGAGTACCATACTTAAGGATCCAGAGTTCAGCACCATCTTGCGTTCGCGCTCAAATGTGGATCTTAAGGTGCCATATGTTGAGCTTTTAACTTGTATTCGCCTTTGTTCATTAACGGAAGTTGAATAGTTGGAATACCCTTGGTTACTAGGCTAAATATCAGTTATTCTCAGTTTATAATCAGGCAGTATTTTGCCATATGATTTCTGTGATCTTGCTTCTCTTATAAGGTTGAGAGAAGGTGCTGATGTTGAGGTTTTGACTGGACAGGATAAATGGAGAAACATAAATGTGATGGCAAATGGATGGGGTTCTCGGCAGAGGGGTAGACTTGGATATAAAAATCCTCAGCAGACTCCCAAGCATGAGAACATCACTATGGACCTTCCTAGTGTTCCAGAACTTGTTGATGCTAAACCTCTTTCGGCTCCAACAATCTGTGAAGCAGAGCCAAACTTAGGCTCTAAGAAGCCAATTTCAAGGTTATAGTATTATCTGGTTATCGACTCGGTTTATTTTTGTATGTTTTGCTGAAGCCACACTAGAGTAAGTTCTTCTATTTCACATTTATACAGAAAAGTCTTAATAAAAAGAATGTGTACTTGTGCCAGAAATCTCAATGACGTATGCCTTATGTTCTCTTTGTTGTACTTTACCCTTATAATTTTGCATTTAGTCTGTTCCTTATTTTATTGTAACCGGAACTTCTCCAGATCATGCATTATATTTGGTCATTGCTGTCAGTTGTGTCAAGACTCAAGTGACTCACATTTGTATATATTTATATCTGCTTAGTTGATTACTTGTTTTTGTTTTCATTCTTGGTTTAACTTTGATGCACAAGGGGCTGAACTGGATCTGATATTGACTTCATAGAAAATATTGAATTGGACCTAAAATAAAGTTGGTTGCCATTTAAAATGTGGGAGTAGGAATGAGGCATGTATGAATTATTATAATGTGACAAACTTCTCTCCAGAACAGATGACTTACTTTTTTTCCCAAATTAACGTCTTTATTGACTTGACGTTCCTTTTCATCAACACAGATTGGATGATCTTATAATCGATGCTATTGCTAAGTTGAAGGAACCTCGTGGTTCTAACCGGGCTGCAATTTCTCTGTACATAGAGGTAAACTTTAATGAAGCATACCAGTCTTCAGGACATATTGTAGAACAATAAAATTTCTGATTTTCATATTTGAGGGGGTTTTAGGTAGTTTCAACTGCATGATTGAAATTAGCAGTTTCTGGATACATTTTTTTTTATTTTTTTATTTTTCAGCAAATTCCTGACATGTATCTCTGCTATTATGCTCTTTCTTTTGGGGAGCCGTTCGAGGGGAATCACAGCTCTGCTTTTTGGTCTATTGTATGAGGCCTAATAAATCTGTCTTTCTATTTCAACACATTTGTCTTTGAAATATTGGCCACATCTGAATTTCAATTCCTCTTGTTTCAATTTTGATGCAACTTGTCTTCTACTTCCTGGGACCTTAACATTTAGGTCTTTATATCAGAAACAAGAGGGACCAAATACACAACATCGAAACATAGGGATAAAACTTTAAATGGCCAAAATATATGGATCTAAAATAAATTAATGTGTTAATTTCTAGTTCGTTTTTTTTTTTTTTTTTTTTTTTGTGTGTTGTTCAACCTGAATTTTGGCGTCATTGCTTTTATTTTCTGTAGGAGCGTTACTCAGCACCTCCAAATTTTGAAAGATTATTAGCTGCAAATTTGAAGCTTCTGACAGAAAATGGACGATTAATCAAGGTAACCAGTCTTTCTGGTGGAGCAACATTGTCTGGATACTTGTTTTTTTTGCTGCAAGAAGAAGATTTGTTTACTTTTAATCTGTTGAGGTATAGCATCCAGATGATTGAATTAATGTTTGTACTGATAGGTAAAGCATCAATATAGAATTGCACCAAGCCCAGCAGCTACTAGTATACAGGGAGGGACCTATCATCTTTACTTCTGGAGGGAGTGCAAAAGGAATCTTCAGAAAAGAGTGGAACCAAAATTCTGACTAAAGCTCAGATTGATGCTGAACTGGAGAAGATGAGGGGCATGACAGCGCAAGAGGCTGCTGCAGCTGCTGCACAAGCAGTTGCAGAAGCAGAAGCTGCAGTTGCAGAGGCTGAGTTGGCTGCAAGGGAAGCGGAAGAGGCAGAAGCAGAGGCAGAAGCTGCACAATGTTTTGCTGAAGCAGCAATGAAGGCATTGAAATGCAGTAGAACTATCCTTGCCTGGTAAAGTCAACGTTAAAACATCATCTACTGGGGTACATTTTATCATACCAGTTTGATTTTACTGTACCATTGCCTACCTGATTTATAGCTGAATTTAGGCATGAAGTGGATTGTCTGAGGGGTTATACAGTATTGTGGTTTTAGTTGGTTGGTGCATAGTGTCTTGTGACACTGGTACTTGCACTGAGACATGTACTTTAGCTTTGTTTTGCTGTATGCAATTAGCTAAAGGAGCTTTAATTTCTCATGGATTCTTAAATTCACTACCCTGATCCTTTGCAGCCCTGCATAATAACTACTGGTAGGATGTTGCACTAGTCATCACGTGCTGGATGTATATGAGAGCTCACTCATAGCAAAAAACATTTAGGCCTTCCCTTCACAATTTTTAGTTACTTTTAGGCTATTGCATTGTACATTGGTTAAATGCTAATCGACAACCGCAGAGGACAACTTAATTGGGTAGATATTACAAGGAAATACTTGTTTCTGTCAAGGTGTCAATGCTGTAGATATGTCCTACCCAATCTATCCCAGCACCTTCCTGTTGTGGGACCTAACAGTCCTGTAGCCCTTGGGCCTTTGTTCTGTGTTTTGTGTGTGTTGGGCCTTGCAGGTTGGTTAGGGGGCTTCTTGTAATGAGAGGTTTAACTCTGCTTATTATGTTGTTAATTCTTACATTTTCTTGTTTTGTATAGATGATTGTATCTGTCACTGCACTCTTTCATACATGCCCCTTATTCTAGTAACTATTAATTCTTTTCTCCCTATAAATTTTGTGGTTCGAATATTGTGATTTAGATCCTCCTTTATTGCATGATTTGGAAATCCATGTACATAAAAATGCAGTAGTCTGTTGGATTCATTATTGAACTTCACTGTTATTCAATGAAGAACCTTGTCACCAACAGAAATGTTGCTGGATGTTCAATTTGTCCCGTCAATTTTGTCATATAGAAACAGCAGTTTGTCTTGTTGAACTAATACTAATTTTCCTTTGCAGATTGCCTCAACCCATGGATCATTGGGATTGAACCATGTCCGTTAACAAGGCTTAATTCCTACTTGTGCCATCTTCTACAAGCGTGTTAATAATTGTAGATATGGATAGTTTTGTAAATCTGAAATGTTTTGTTCATAGCTTTTGGAGTTCATTAGTTTCTCTAGCTACCATCAAGAGGAGGAAGAGAGTAGCACAGGAGATACTCTCCGGCTTTTTGAGTATTCATAGACATAAAATTAGTTTCAGATGCTCAAACTGGAAATATGAGCTAACTTGCATTGTGATCCTTCATTCAAGCAAGGCGTTACATCTTCCATCAATTCTGAATTGAGTTACACGATAATCTGTTTGTCGTCAGGTTTTGCTTACAAAGTCTGAATTGTAATGTAAATCAGTTTTGTTCTACAAACCCTGATGTGTATAAGAGACAGTGCACATCCACCGAGAATGAACCCAAAAGCTCGAACGCATCCCCCTCTCTGCCCCTCCATGACCTTGAGAAATCTGAAGAGTGGAAATGGAAATTGGATGGCTAGAAAACTGTAGCACTTACATCTGTTCCCCTGCCTGCTAGAGTTGTAAGATAATGCAGACGAAGTTAAGGATGTGCTTTTCCTTCTCAAAGCAGAATGAGCTGAAGAACACAGAAATTTGATGAAAAAAATTGTGTGGAGAAGAAAGAAAGCTATGCGGTATGTACACAGATTTGAACGGGGTTAAAAAGAGGGGGAAAAAACTGACCGCTTCTAAAATCTTTTGGTTTCAAATGCTTGATTGTTAATTTTATTATTACTTCCATAGGACTTGAAGTGGTACCTGATATGATTGAGGATGAGCATGGTTAAGTTTCATGGGTTTAGTTAAGTATGCTATTGTTTGTTTCTATTTCTTACAGTTTAGGGCGAATGGGCGAACAGGTAGGTGACTATAACAGTTAAAATTGTGCACAGAAGTCCATTTTACAGGATAAACCAACGAGGCAAGGCCCTGGTGAGGTCCAATTACATTCTGTGAAAACTCACCCAGCTGATTCACAATCATCCTCTATTGTCAAACCTGGAATTTTTCTCCTGTATGCAGAGTAGGTCACGAGTTCAATAGGTCAGGTTCCTTTTTCAGTTTTTTTGCGCTTCTCCTCACCACCATCCTTCTTTGGGTCATATGTGGTGTTCAGATTTCATGCAACCTTGTAAGATAAAATCGTTGGCTCTTTTTACGAAGATTTGATAGGGGGAATTTCTTAGCACATAACGCAAGTCATCTAC
Source organism: Cinchona pubescens (assembly GCA_025175665.1). Classification (NCBI taxonomy): domain Eukaryota; kingdom Viridiplantae; phylum Streptophyta; class Magnoliopsida; order Gentianales; family Rubiaceae; genus Cinchona; species Cinchona pubescens. The sequence goes on along the minus strand of JANKKI010000002.1, from coordinate 347,754 downwards.
TTGACTACTTCTAAGAAAAATGTAACTTGCACGGCTAAAAGCATGTCAATAAAATCTGGAAAGTTTGTATGCATTCACAAATCACAACTAGTGCCTAATAATAACATGGTTAAAATCCTTGTTAATATTCATCTGAGAGCCAACTAATTCCAAAAGGCAACATTAGCATGTGCATGAAGACTTGGTTTGCTAATAATAGAGGAACATGGACTAATCATTGGATTAAAACTAGAAACTGATTCAGGTAAGATGATGGTCCACAAACATTGAGACCAGACTTGCCTAGCAATTCAATCTTGCGAAAGAAGGGATGAAAGCCAGGCAATTATCTCATGTTCAACGTGAAACTTTATCTCATGTTCACTTTAGTCTCCATTCTACCCAAAGAAAAAGAAAAACGAATTTCCTCATAAAAAGAAGCACCATCCATCAGAGGCTATATATATTTATCCCCAAATGCAGATTTTAAATTTCCCTCAGGATAATTGAGTTCCTCTCATAAGAGGCTATAAACCATTTCATTTTTTTAGCTTTCTACAACACTCAACGACATGAAATCCAGATTCTATGAATTTTAAGGCATATCATCTCAGAGGTTTCAACCCCTACAAATTATGAGCTATAATCACTAGATAGCAACAATACTTCTGAACTTGGCACTCCATCACTTAAATAAAGAGTTACTATCATATATACTTCTGAACTGGCAAGCAGATGTTATATAACGCAATAAACCCCAAAATTATTATTTTTCAGTCATATAATCCTCAAATCTATTAAAACCTCGACGGAGTGAAAAAGTTTTGCTACTCACAATTGCGGAGTGGGTATCCTAAATCGTTAGATAACTAAAAAATAATGTGATGCCTACTTTTCAGTATCACTCCGCATTACCGAGTGAGGAACACATACTTACTCCAAGAAAGTTCATAAATATGACAACTTGATTCATGAAAGCAAGAACTGCAAGTATACTAGCATACCCACCCTTCAACTAGATTCCACTCAATTTCAAACTAAAAAGGAACTACCTCTAACTCCAAGTTTCATCCAAGCATCATCATAATTGCATAGTGTAACAGAGTATAGTATTAGCAACAACAAATCAAAACAGAAAGAATCCCCTCCACCAAATCATGAGTAAAACCAATGAGCACTCAAGATTCATGCCCCCAAAAAAAAAAAAAGAAATCCATTTCTCATTTCCAAGTAATGTAAAGTATCAAATTATTCTACAAAAGAACCCACGAAAAAAAAAAAAAAAAAAACTAACTTTATCATCCCAGTGCAGCAGTAGCACCAGCTCCTTTAAGCTTCTCAACAATCGCATCCGCCTCTTCTTTAGTAACCCCTTTTTTCACAACTACAGGAGCTTTTTCCACCAAATCTTTAGCCTCCTTTAAGCCCAAATCAGTAAACCCTCTAATCTCTTTGATGACTTTAATTTTCGTGGCGGTGTCAAACCTCTCGAGCATACTTTACATCGAAAATGGTCTTCTCAGCAGCCTTGGCATCAGCAGAGCCCGAATCCGGCCCGGAATCTGAAGCACCCGATGATGTTACGACGCCCGAAACTGCAGGCCCGTATCGAGTTAGGCCCATTTTGTGCCTGAAGAGGATTGCATAGTCGTGCCTCTCGATCTTGCTGAGGTTCAGAAGTTCGTCGGCAATGCGTTCGAGCTTTTGGGTTCGGGTCTCGGTGGATGTGCAGAGGGCCCGTGTGAATTGTGGGGTGGTGCGCTGAGTGAGGAAGAAGAGTCCTCTGAGGAGGAACTTGGAGGGGATTTTGGATGTTATGGAGGGCATTTTGGGAATTCTGCTTCTGGGTATTCGTGAGGTTTTAGAGCGGTTTTAGCATTTGGGGTAAAGGATTATTATTATGGTAATGGTGGTGGAGATGGAGGAGAGGTGAGGAAGAGGAACCAGTGGAAATGTAAAAAAGTGAGGTTTTTTCTAGGGTTCTAAATTGTAACAGGAGGTTAAGATTATAGGAGAGTAGTCATTTCGAGTATCTGTCAAACGGTGTCGTACTGAAAACGAGATTCTTGTTCAAAGATTTTTGTTAATAGGTAATTTCTAAAAGTGAGTTTCTTCATAATGGATTATAAAATAGATTAACTTTAACTCCAAAAATTACACTACAAATGACAAATGACAAATCAATAAATTTCAAATCTTTCAATTCAAATGAAATCTCATAGTATTTGGAGAAAAAAAAAGTAAGGAACGTACACTTGTAATAAGTTCACAAGGTGTGGTATGGTGTATACATGAAAGGGAAATTCTTAGGTAAACTTAATTTTTGACCCTACTTGTAAATTATGTGGTGTAAATTAAATGTTATAAAATTTATGACATCAATTGATGTAAACAAAATTCTATAAGATTTAATTTTGACAGCAAGATCTACAAATATGATTAAATATCGAGTCTATATAAGTATTTTCCTACATAAAATATACTCACAAGGAAAAATTCTTGTATTGTGGTCCATATTGTTTTACATCCTTGCATCTTGTTAATTTTTTAAAAGAAGTTGTGGATGTAAAAGTGTATGGATAACAAGGAGTACAACTCTAATGTATACTTTAATCCATACAAAAATTTTACAGGCACAAGACTTGAATTTTACTACTTTACACCTTGAATCAATGAATGTACATCTTTTTTTTTTTTTTTTTTTCCTTTTTTAAAATGTACACTACTGTCGAATATTGCTATTGCTAACAATTCAAGAAACTCTGTTGCTTAACGTAGCCTGAATTTAGTTCCGGCTAAGCGGGAATGGAAAGAAATTGACATAATCTTTTCTCCTTTCCTTCCAGCTTTTCAGTATTTCATCTGCTGAAGGTATGTTGGATCCATTGGCTAAGACCTCAATATTCAGCTCATCGGCTTATAACTTCTGTATGTTCATATTCAGAATCACTTGAGTTATCCTTCCAGTTAGTAGTAGCAGAATCAGTAGATGCAAAGCCATAGTCAGAATTCTCAGCCTTCGTTAGTGCTGACTAGTACTTTGATGTCCACTGTGACTGTAACCGGACAACCCAGAGACTAGTTCCAATTCAGTTTCTACCTCTCTGCGGTCGATAGCATGATTAAAACAAGTGATACTGCTCATGGCATTCCTGGTAAACTGCAGACCCTTGGGAGGGCTGACACCAGCTATGTTTGAAACGTTAGCAGGAGCGTCACAGAGATTTGTACTTCCATTGCCACCAGATAACCCATTACAACCGTCTGGGAGTGAGATAACCGTCAAGTTGTTGCCGGATGATATTGAATCCAAGGAGTTGCTTGCACTGCAAGACCCACAGAGAAATTGCAATGCTCGAGAAAAATTCAAGACGGTGGCCTCTTTTGCTAGCTTATGACTACATAAAGAATCTGATAACTGTTTCAAACTTGCCCTGCTAATTCTGTCTTCATTCTCTTCAAACAACTCAATCCACTGTTGTTCACTTAATTGAAATGGAGCATAAGCCATTGTGTTAATTAGTGTGGCGGGGCTTTTTCATGGTCATGTTGAATAACAGCTTGACATACCATTTCAGTAAATAATGAAGTATGAGGTATTTCACCATCTTCCAGAATTGCATCAAATGCATGCTCCAGTAAGTGCCACTGCATCCCCCACAGAAAAGCACAAAATAATTAAAGACCAAAAATATCAACATAATTTCAATAAGAATGAGCTAAAATGGGAAATGTCAACTTTGAAGAGATCTATATATATGCAGTAACAAAATTATCATAGAATGCATTTATTAGCACCCAAATAAACTTTAGATCCTTCCAAATCCTGCACTACTGTCTACTGAAAGGTTCATTATCGATTTAGCACAGGAGTTGTATCACCTGGCAAAACCATAATGTTTTGAGATATTTTGGCAAACTAAAATATTCAGTGCAAAGGCAATTTTGGACTCCTAATATTAGTGTGAACTCATCCAATGAAAAAATCTTAATGAAAAGCTGACACCTCTGTACTTTACCTTCCCAGCTCGGGATGCTTCCACGAATAGGGATGCGTGTTTGCTTTGATGAAGTTGACACCCGTGGAGGGTCATTTCTTTGTATACATACTCAAAGTACTCCCACTGCATTGCACTAGCAGATGCCTCAAGCATTAAGGTGAAAGTGTAGATATCAGGGCTAAGAGAAGACGACCAATCATTTCGATAAATTGCAGAATTCTGTCTCTTAGCTTCTTCAAATAAATCTCTAGCTTCAACAAACATATCATTTCGGCCATATACTTTCAACATAGCATTTAAGATTCCAATGTCAGGGGTGCAGAATCTTTTACAGTGTTCAAAAATAGCTAAACAACCATTGATATCCCCACCATCCATGGCAGCCAAGATCATGCCAGTGAAAGTAACCTCCAAAGGTCTAGTCCGACGAACACTCTTTAGCTTCTCAACCTGAAGGTTAGAGATAAACTTCCCTGATCAACCATCAAAATAAGCTCAGATGGGACTCTACATGCATAGTGACATATATACATGAGAGGTGTAAAGAAGCAAAAAACAAACAGCTAATAACAAGGAACTGATTTATTATTATTTATTTATTTATTTATTGGCATAATAGGCAAGAAACTGGCATTCTTCTCATACATCTTCTGCCACTCGGGTAATCAGATATCAGAAAATAGCTAAATGAGTGTGTCATAATTTGATTCAATGTGCAAGTCAAAGATATTACATGGAAATTTGTAAACATAGATCATGCATGATCAGTACCACCTGGCACCTACCACGGTGCAATTTCATCTCTTCTAACTTTACTATGGGTAGAGGTTACTTTAGTAAGATAAATTTTCCACAAGTATGCTTGTCTCAATCTACCAGATAGGGTTAGGCTGCAAAGAAACAAGCTTTATGTAGAAATTAATGAAATTGCTAGATTTGTTACTCATCAGGCAATCATAAAATTGGGCAAAAGAACTATTTACCATGTTTGAACTACATCATTTTTTTAGCCTCATTGAACATGACAACATCTCATTACCAATAGGTTTGTCGAATACCTGGTATAGCTACATGTTCTCAAAAGATTCTGATTGCATGACTTCAAAAAAAATCAGAAAACTGTCCTCTTGACAAAAAGTGGATAAAAAATTATAAGGACATTTGGAATAGGTAACATTTGTAGCTGGAAGAAAAATTTCCACTTATAATTCCTATAGCAAAATATAGCTTGACCTTCCAGACAGCAGTTTTGTGTATTCGACAAACATATAGTCCAAGTGTATCCCATAACTAACAGTCAATAGAAACAGACATCTGTATACAAATACCAACCTCCATTATAGCTTCTTGGCACCTCCCATGGAAGCAAAGGCAGCGAGCTAGCTCATAATACACACAGGGTGTTCCAATAATCCCCCTTTTTTCCATATCTCTCACTGCTTGGATAGCTTCACTGACTTTGCCTTCTTCCCAGAAGGCTTTCACAAGAACTAAAAATTACCAAATAACAGAAAAGTAAGATACAATACAAGACAATATGAAATAACTAGGGGTGAACAACAAGTACCTTTGTAAGTAAGGGCTTTTAGAGCTACACCACTTCTCTTCATTTTCTCAAAAAATTCATGGACGAGGTCATACTTCCGAGATTGCAGCATTACCTTTAAACAAGCACCTCCTGTAAGGCTCGAATACAAGTATAACTTGAGGATATACAAAAACTCAAGCATAAGCAGGATTTTCCCCAAATATCAATGCAGTAGAGGAAGGAGATATAAAGGATCATTACTTAGTGTCTAAGTTGCAAATGCACAAGGATTACTCAGAAGACCTAATATTGGCTAGCTTATATGCAGGGTATGCTGTAAGAGACTCAAAATCATATGGACACTACAGTATAAGGTATCTTACTATTTGTAAACATACATGCTAAAACTAAATGATAATAAGAGCATCACTCAGTGGAAAGCAATCTCTATCAAAACAAGCATCCATCATCCAACATAACTAGGAAAAGAACAAATGGCAAATCACGAACACACTATAAAAATATTTGTAAAAGACTCAATTGACAAAAGAAATCAATTTCAGCTCATCAGTCACATTTTCAACATCAAAACATGCCACATGAATAGATCTAGCCAACGTTTTTCAAAATTAAGAACAATATCATACCATAATTCATAGCTTTCCTTTCAGTTTAACACAATAAGTGAGAAAGAAAAAAGAAAAAAAGAAAGAAAGACAGTATTACCTCCATGGAGAGCCCATACGTTGCTCCGTTAGGTCTCAGACCACTCTTTCTCACCTGCTCAAACACCCATGATACTCCCTTCCACTGACGAGATGGAACACAAGCGTTCAGAACCTGGTGAAAAATCAAAGCTCAAGGATGTTACACCAGTACGCTGATCATCACATACCAGTCAGAAATTTTTATACCAGTCATGTATCTATTTTGTCTCTTACAGCATTGAATATGACTACATCCGGTTGAAGTTCAGGTTCCCAATTCCTATGCCGCATATTTTTAATTTTCTTAGGCTTTTCCTTCATGCATTCAATTATCAATTTCACCAGCTCCTTCAACAGGCCAGCTTGGCCCAGTGCAACAGCAACGCTATGGTAGGCAGGCATGTCAGGATATATGTAGGCATCTCCCTAAAAATGACATAAAGGTAAATTTTCATCCAAATGGTATGCATGACATTCATATTATTGAACATCCATATCACAAAAATTAGAAAATAGATATCATTACTCGCATGAAATTGAATATACGAAGAACTTCGTGGGGCCTCTTTGCCTTCCCAAGAATAGCCAACACTTTCGTGTATACAAACCTTCAAAAATAAGAAAAGCAAATAAATTCTCCTTCAGCCAAAACCGAACAACTTTTTTACATAAAAAACAGTGGTAAAAACTTCAAAAACTGACAATTCCATAGGTTCATAAAGACTTGAGAAAACACAGAGCAGAGTAGAGCAAAGCAAGAATCTTTACCTGCTCTTATAGTGTCTATGCTCCTTAGAATTGTAAACCCACTCCACAACAGATAAAGCATGCCTCCAATTGCTATCTCTCTCACCAAGGCCCTCTACTATCTTCAGCATTTGCTTTTCTGTAAACTGCAACCCTGACAATTTCATAATCCTCGAAAACTTCCAGTCCTTTACACTTGGCTCTAAATCACTCAATCTTATGAATAAACACACAGAGATAGAAAGAGCCAATCATTAAAACACCAAAATAAACAACCACTGAACAAAAAGCACAAAACTTTCTCCAATTCCATAGTCAAAAGATTGCCTACCTCTCCAGAAAAACTCGAATTGCTTCACCTTCACTCTGGCAGCGCTTAGGGGGTTTCCAAGAATTAGTTCTATTTTCAAGCCAACCTTTTTCCATTTCAATGTCATCATCTAAAAGCCACTGAAATTTCTCCCTTTCACTCTCCAAAATATCGCTGAGCTCTCTCAAATGCTCAGTCTTTAGCTTCCCTCCACTATACTCTGCATTCTCCCTTGCCAACTCTCTCAACTCAAGCCTTTCCAGCCTCTCCCAAGGCCGACCCACCATTTAGCTCTTTTCACCATTAATTGCATTTCTGAAATTCTTGTATTCAGATTTTATAATCTGGAAATGGGAATCTTCAGCGAGGGCTTGCTTTTGAGTGTCTGTTAAAATGGGCAAGGACTGTTTGGCGGCTTGTTTGGCCACTCGGCGGTTGAATTTTTGAAGCTCCTTTTTGCGAATTGTGTGGATGATTTTGGGAGTTGGGACGACGCCTTCTTGCAGCAGTTTTTGCTTGATCTTTTCGATGTCTGGTTCGAGTGAAGGAGCCGGGAGACGTGGAGGCCCCGTTGAGGCTTCCATTTTTGGGGGAGAGGATTGAGTTGAGTGATAGAGAACAGTTGGAGGGGTTTTATAACCCAGAAAGATGTAATCAAATCCAATAACCCGGAAACCAGCCACCGCAACTAAAAGCCCAAACCCGTATGTTTTGGGAAAATTACAGTTACCTCCCTGTATTTTGACATAAGTGAAAAGACACCTGTTCTAGTTTTCTAGATCACAATTCTTGGAGACAAATTGTGTTTGCTATTTCATTATGGAAGCATTAACAGCACTGACAAGGATTTGCAGGTTTTTTAATACATTGGAAAATTTTGAGAAAATCTATTTATGAAATTCTATTATGGTCGCAAATTTTGCAGCAAAGTTCTTAAAAACGTTTAATTTACAAGGGAATCAATAAATTTTGCTTCACACTTTTTAACTTGATTTTTTGACTGTGCTTCAAAACCTTTCACCAGATATTTGTCATAGTACTTTTTGTTAGCCTTTGGTGAAACTTGTGAGAGATGCGTACTAGGTGCACAGACAATGATTTGCAAGTCCATTGCCACGGGAAGGAGAAAAAAATCATGGATAATCTGCTTTCTTCAGAAAATCTAGGGCAGAGCTCTTACACCACAGGTGCATACCTTGATACACAGAAACAAGGTCCAACAGAGAGAGATGGAAAGATAATTCACCAAGAAAAACCACAAGTAACAACTCACTCGCTTGGCAAAGACTATGTACTTTTACACTAAGACACGTCATCAACGTAAAACAGGAGAAAGAAAACAACAGCCAACTTTAATCAGCAAATCTAACCACAATCAGCCCAAACCTCGTCTATCCTCACAAATTCTTATCAAGTATAAACACAGAATACAAGACTCACGTTTAGCTCTTTGATTTAGAATGCTTAACAAGCCAATCAATGACAGAGTCAATGTTGGTTGAGTTTTTGCATGAGATCATGAAGCAGCATACCTCTCGATCAGTAATAGATTTTAAACCCCTGCACAGTGTGATAAAATTCTTAAAACAAAATACAAAGAATGGACAACTTAAACTACAAAAAGTACATGGCATTAGTCCATTATATAATTTGATTTGCTTACATCTCATCAGTCAAAGCAGGCTTTGAGAGGGCTCCAGGCTTGTCAATCTTGTTCCCCAACACCAGCAATGGGATCCCGCTAAGTGATGGTTTACTCAGCAAATCATGCAGCTCACTTCTAGAGATGCTAATATTTTCATGATTTAATTATATTCTCAGCAGCATCAACAACGTAACTGGAGAAAAATACAAGGACAAAAATCAGCGCGTATCCTTCAGTTAAATAGAAAATGGCTCAATGAAATAGCAAAGCAATCTTTATCAATGTACCAATGAAAATATAAGTGTATCTACTCCAATAATATTTCTCCTCAAACTTTCAACTAGGGGTTCAACAGCCTACATATTGCACAATAAAGTAAAATAGTGGAGGTAGATGCATACACAATGGCAGAAACTGCACGGCAATATCGCTCCCACATGCTTCGGAATCTAGGTTGACCTCCAAGATCCCACAACTTTATTGTGACATTTCCCTTGGTGACTTTGCGCATATTAAATCCGACCTGGAGATCAATCATATTCCATGAAATCAGCAACAGCCCAGAGAGAAAGAAAGGTTCGAAAATGACATCTAACTGTAGTTCAAAGTTAAATAAAATATCAAACCCTTTAGAAAGAGAACTCACCGTAGGGATCATGTCTTCACTATATCGATATAAAAGTAATGTCACCAGTCTAAGAGTGACAGTGACACACATTTTTAGCACATCAGATTAAATAAAATAAAATAAAATAAATCAAAATTAGATGCAGTGGAGAAAGAAGAATATGAACCATAGAAACTGATATATTTCTCTACACTCGTATATTTCTCTACTTAGTACTTACTGCAATAACATTGACAAGTGAAGTTTTCCCAGCATTTTGAAGCCCTATCAGAGAGAGCTCCATTTCCTGCTTGAAAAAGAGGCTGCACCCATAAAGAGTTTATGTAAGTATCTCGTCAACCATTCAATTTGGTCCCTGAACAATTCCAAAAATTAAACTTCATCTGGAGGTACTGGGAAGACAAACTTGAACTCTCAGTAAAGAAAATATAACCATGATGAAAGGCCCAGTCAATTTGTCTCTTTCTCTCTGGAACTCTCAGTAAAGAAATGTGACAATTGGCTTGCTGTACCATAAGGTCTATCACTAGACTATCAAGCTTAAGTACATCAATTTATTCTTGTGTAAGATGGAGCTCGAAAGAGACAGAGAAATGTAAATCACAATTTGATTTTCTCAATGCCAAATGTCAACTCTATACTGACATGGACTAACTATAAAGAAGTGTGCTGAGACAAATGAAGAACTAGTCTTTCAGAGTATGCAAGCTAGTTATAGTTCTTCAATAAATCTAAGAACAAGAATAACAAGAAACAAGATGGCATCACAGTCGGTTTTTGTGTTAGAAGCCATCACAATCCTTCTTACTAGAGAATGATCCATCTTTGTTCAACATAGTTAAACAGGAAGGTAGAACCATAAGACCACATGATACTTGAACTCTCATTTTCACTAAAATAACCAAGAAATATTTCTTGCAAGTATGATGAAGATTAGAACATATTTTCTTTTAATATAAGATCTTGGTGTGTAGATATGCTCAAGTTTTAATCTTTTTCACCACTTCCTCGCATTAAAGTATCTTGCAAGGATTACATAAACTTAACAATGTGCACATAAATTAATAGCCAAGTTCCAATGGGAAAACATATAGGCATTACCCTTTTTTTACTCTCACAGACTCCATAATCAGTATAAAAATCTAACCTTTCTGTAAGAGCTTATTATCATTGCAAAATCCAAGACCTCGACTTCTCAAGTTCAGACAAACAAGACGAAAGCATCAAATACAAATTGAACCATGATGTTAAATTTGACTCCCGTAGCGTTTTCCAAAAGCTAAATCTATTTAGATGAACTTTGGGAAATAAAAAGTCATATGTATTGCAATTTTAGCAAAACAACCAATGAATATCCAAGACGGGTAACCCAAAAGGCAGCACGTAACTCATCAAACGACAACCACTTAGATAAAAAAGTCTCAATCGTTACATTGCTAATCACAACATCCAAAACCACAAGTCCCTTATCAGAATCTGATCCCAAAAAATAAATAAATAAACGACAATATAGAAACCGGACAATTGAAGTAAAAAATTCATTCTATGAAGCCTCAAATTCAGGAAAATTATACTATTGCGATTCCTTCGAATTACAGCGCATAGCAGATCCTAAACCCGAAGGGAAAAAACATAAATACTTTCAAAATAATGCAACTTTAATAATAACAAAGGAAAAAAGAAAAGAAAAGAAAAGAAACCCATAACAGGTACAGCTCAGAAGGGGCACAGCACGCAATCAAAATTACAGAAATTTCAGAAAAAATGTGTAATGAATGTACCTCCGAAGCCAATTGAGAAAAGCTTCCCAGAGACCCATATTCTGTAGAAGATGCGATTATTTTCTACAACGAGAAAATTAATAAGAGAGAAAAGAGATCTGTCAAAATCTCGGTTTCAAAAGCGTTAAACAGAGAAAGAGAGATTTCTGAAGACAAAAAAAATCTCTCCCTCTCTTCTTTTGATTCGATTTTTTTCCTACGTTTTCACTGTTTACCGTTTTCTGCGATATAACAAATGAAATAATAGGTAGAATGACTTCTTCTTTTTTTTTTTTTTTTTGCCAAAATGGCACCGTGAGAATGCCTGAAATTGCAAATGAGGACACCACTCCACTTGTGCAGCTAGAATTCGCTGTATTTAAAGAGTACGTGGACCAATGGGAGAAAGGGTTGATAATGTTTCAAATGTGGGTAGTGTTGTAGTCGCGGAGTGGAGCGCGTGAAGAAGACTTCGATCGACGGGGGCAGACTATGTCGAAGGAAGGAGATTGGTTGGACGATTGGACGGCGTCTGGTCGAGGAAGCACGTTGATCCGACCAGAAAAGTTCACGTGTGCTCTTGTCTAATTTTCATTGGCTATTATTATTGGATCACGCTTCTTTTTGTTTTTTAAGGTACCTAAATCATCCCTATTTGTTTCAAAATGTTTTACTATTCTATTTCGTTTCCTAATTGTTTATGGAACTACGTTTGAGGATAATAATGAAAATATATATATAAAAAAATGACCAATACCAAAATTTTGCCTTCAATTTATATATAATACAAATAATAGAGCCAATACCATACGTATCACTAGTCGATTTTCATTGACAAATATTAACTTAAATCGGCCACTTTGTTCTTAATGTCTATGTTAGGTATTGTATGAGTAACGGGGTTACGTAAGGGTGTTCATTCTACCAGCGTTCGACTTTTCGATTTGTTTGATTGAACTTATTTTATTTTAAATTTGAAAATTTCAAAATCAAGTCATATAAACTAAAAATCAATTAAAGTCGAGTAGTTAAAATTCGAACCAGTCGAATATGTCGAATATTTAATCTTCTTCCATTCTATAATCTAATTCTAAAATTATTACAATTTCCACATTATCATCTTGTCATATGTGCGTACAAAAATATAATTCATAATATATACTAGCTTCAAATAGATCATATGTACAAATTTACACACACATACTTTTGTATGTGTTCTCCCGCGCTCTCTATATATATATATATGTATGTATACACACATACACACATAAGTTACAAATATTAATATATGAATGTGTATTAGTGTATATCTTATACATAGATATTAAATTCGATTTACTGAAAGTCACAAATTTAAAACCATTTACCAAAATCAATTCATATACAAAAATCTTATTGAACTACCAATCCCTATTAGGTTATATCCTATAAGTATATAGGAATATATATGACTATCTAACTATATCTGTACTAATAGTAAATTAGTAATACATTTAATATACTTGTTGATAATAAAAATGTTATACTAATAAGTTATGTAGTATAAATGTGTAAGTATATAAATTAGATATTGTGTAAAAATATTTTTATTACAATTATAAGTTATACAAATCTTAGTATATGAATATAAGAACACATATGTATAGATATATTATATATAGATATTTCAATAAATAATTAAGAATATATAATTAATTATCTCTAGTATCTATATGTATTACAAAAAAATTAGTAATTCATTTAATTAGTTATTGAAACAAAATTGTTACATTAGTAAGTTGTACAATTATATTAATGTATAAATGTATAAACTGTACATAACACCAACAATTATACAAACACCAAGAAATTTAAGTATTAAAAAATAATATTATCAATTATTAAATATTTAATTAATAAGAATAAAGAATATTATGGCTAAAATATTATATACACAAATACATCAATATATTATTATAATTGTAGATCCTTACACACACATATATATATTTGTTAGACCTATTTAACCGACAAAGTCGAACGACTTATTCGACTGATAAACCAATCAAACTAGTCAATCTATAAATAGGTATTCGACTGATAATTTGACTTAGAAGTTTAAATCAAAGTCGAGCTTAGTTAATTTGACTTTAAATAAAAGTCAAGTCGAAAGTCGAATAAATTAAGTTAATTTTTTTTTTAAATTAGACTTGACTCGATTCGATAGTTTAATTTAACTTTTGAACACCCCTAAATCCACAATATAATGGTTGAAATCTGAGTCCACCCAATAATAGCTACCACATTAGAGGAAATTGTGAATTTTGGATTTCCTATTTTAGTAAATTTACAATTAGACGGAAACTCACAAGACAGGCTTGGAGGCTCTGACGCCCAATATCTAATTTGAGGTTGGGAATACAAAAGTGTATTCTAGATAAGCCCAGCTCAAGATCTTGTTGATTTAATACCCTATTTATTTCCTTAGATAAGATTAGACAGTAAATTAATAAACCCAATACGTACACATATGACATACCCCCTACTTTTACAAACCAAACATATATAAAACGACATCCCACCAGATTAATCAAGAAAAAATTAAGGATGTAGGCTTATAATTATCACTCCACAGTCAAAAAAGGATCTGGAAAATTTTTTTAGAGAAAAAACTAATTTAGTCTATTAATTTTTTAATTTGAACGTCTATTATTTAATCAATACATTCTCTCATCTTTAAAAAAAAATTAATATAAAATTTATTACATAGAGAAATCATAAATAAAATAACGAAGTAAATTTAATTACGTGACAAAAAATTTATAATAAATTTATTCTTGTTAACAATTTTGTTAATATATCTATAATTCCGTCATAAATATTAAATTAATTAATTTTTTAAGTATGAGATATATATATAAATGATTAGATTAGTTGATACTTAAAGTAACAAGTCAAATTAGTGTTTTCCCAAAATTTAATTATGCACCAATAATCAAGTATTCACTATTCAACCAACAAACGTCTAAATTAGTAGAACATAAATGACACTGGTGGTGTATACTAAGCTACTTAGTAAACCACTAAAACTCTGTATTATAAAAAATCTTCCAGAAAATAGTAATGGTGAGAAGTTGAAAGAGAGAGTAATATTTTTTTGGGATAAAGTCATCGTTCTCGTTGTCATCATTTGTTATCACTCATCACCAACGATCACACAGTCAACATCACCACCACCGCAACTCAACAACAATAAACAATCCAACCCATCCACGCTACCCCTCTCCCATTTTCTCCTCTTTTACTCTTCTTTCTTATTCTTTTATTTTATTTTATTTTATTTTTCACCATTTTCTACTTCCTTAGCACAGTAAAGGAGGAGGAAGAACCAAAAAAAAAAAAAAAAAAAAAAAGAAGGTTCTTGGGACCTCTCAAAGTGGTGAAACATAACTTTCCAAAATCCCATTATTAGCTGGGGAAAAAAAAGTTGGATGGTTGGGAATTACAGGTTTTTCAACTGCATGAGGTGAAAGCAGAACAAACCCATGTACAGATATTTCGCCTTTTCTCTTTCTGGTAAACTTCCTTTGACTACCACCTGAATTCTCAATTGCTCTTTTTCTTTTTTTTTGGGTATTTTTTGTTGCCTTTTTTAGTTTAATATTAGTATTTCTTTTTTCTACTGAAATTAAAATGGAAACTTTTCTTTGAAATTTGTAACTTGTTAGGTTGGCCTTTTGTAGATTGATGTGTCTAATTTGGGAGATTCTATCCAGTTTTAGCTGTAGTGGCTGATTTGCACTTTCTACAAGATGATTGTTTGTAACTGGATGATTTTGTTGTAGGATTTTTTTTTCCTCCGTGCAACATTATTTAGTGTTTATTTTGGAATTTTATGAATCAAATCACAATCCGCAACTTATGAGTTATGACTGACCCATACCAATTGAGATTGAGCCCCCCATCCACATCCTTAGATTTTTAGGACTTTCGGGTTTTTTTGGCTGACAGTTGCAACAGAAAATTTTTTTTCAGGAATGGGCATCCAAAGATTGTCTTACAAAAACCATGCACTTACAGGAGAGTAATGATATGATACAGCACACTGTCTGAAGCATTTTCATTGATTCCTCATAGAGACTATGTCTATATTTGAATAACTTATAAATTGAGTGTGTCATGAATAATTTTTTATTTCAGCTTCATTGTGAATGTGAGAATCAGTTGATTTTTATTTATTGTTGTATTTCGAACATATGTTGCAACTATGAGCTCTAACGGTAGATGATCTGACGCCCTAAGACATTCTGTATGACACTATTTGTTTCCACCATTCTTTATGTTCCTTTGTACATATGTTTTGTGTTCAAGAGTTGAAATATGTGAGGTTGTAACTTTAAGTTTGAAATCTCGTTAGGTCGCATTTTCTTAACTGCAGTGTTATCTTGAAGATTAAAAAGGGAACAAAATGAGGATGAGGAACAAATACCGGAAACCAACCACTTTACGTTGCAATGCAGGGAGCAGATGCTCACTGTTGGTGTGGAGCTTGGTGGGATGCCTTCTGATTCTTCATCTGTATACTTTTGTTCATGACAAAGATGTCCAAAATCAAGAAAATCATATGCGGATAAGCCACCACTCTCAGTTTCGTGAGCTTGAAGAGGTTGAGGAGGAATATATACAAATTCCCCCACCAAGGGGAAAACGATCTCCTCGTGCTGCTAAAAGGAGGCCTAGGAAACCTCACACTAGCTTGATTGATGAATTCCTTGACGAGTCTTCCCAAATTAGGCGCATTTTCTTTCCTGACCTTGAAACTGCTATAGATCCTATGAAGGATGCTGGGAATGATACTCCCTACTATTACCCTGGTAGAATATGGTTGGATATTGAAGGATTTGTCTCTTAATCCAATTCAAGCCCATGGAGGTGGTATCCTATATGATGAAATCACAAAAACATACTATTGGTATGGAGAGTTTAAAGATGGTCCTACTTATCATGCTCATAAAAGGGGAGCAGCACGGGTAAGTTTCAAAAGATATTTACATTTGTTGTTGCTACAGTAAGGATTTCTCTAATGTTTCTTTCAATTAGAATCTCTGTGAATAAGCTCTAATGCTTCACATTTGTTGACCGTGCCATATTCTTTGGATTGTGCATAATATGGAGCTATGATGAAATCAATGCATGTTGAATATCTAGCTATCCCAAGTTATTTTGGTAGAATACGTACCTTATCTTTCTTTAGTACCGGGAGTATATCTTGCAATTAACTCATAGTAATGGTCGTGTGAATTCATTAACATTCTATCCCCTCATTGAGGGAAAAAAGAACCACTCCTAAAAGAAGATTTCTTTGTACCTTTTGGCTCTTTATGAGAAAATGCACACTTAGTTCACATGGCTCTCCCTGTAGTAGTGTACACTGTGTTACCAGTTACCAATGTAAACAGAGATGGTAGTTCTGCTCTCTGTTAATAGAATTTGTGATCTCCAAGTAGATTACACATAAAGAAAGAATTGGAAGGCAGAATAGAACTAAAGAAAATAGCCAGAAAAGCTTATTTTAAGCGTGTAATGTTGGTACTTTTTTTCCCTACTATTTATAGAAGAACTTAAGTGAACCACTATGGACCTTGAGTTGAGTATGTTTGAGAAGTCTGTTGTGTATGTGAAAACAACTTGAGATATCACACAATGATACTTCTGTAGCTTCTTAGCAGGATTAAATACATATTAGCTTAAGTTTTGAGATGGCTAATAGGTAGTATGACATAGTTCAGCCTGACCTGTTTTCCTAAAGCTTTTAAACAGCACATGGATCTTTTGATTTCCCTATTTGTCGAAATCTCATAGATCTTTCATCCAGTATCTTAAGACATTTAGGCGGGGAATTAAAGTTTCCCGCTCTGACCTCTCTTTGGTAATTCTTGTGATTGTCTATTTGCTTGTTTGGGCAGGGTAGTCATGATTTGTGAGTGAGGAGGGAACAGCTTTATATCGTGTCTGTTTGTATTTATTTTGTTTGCAATGTAATAGCACAGTTAGTTTCTATAACTGCTTTTGTCAACCATATGATGGATCTCACATTTATTTCATTGTGATTGTCTTTTAGATGGCCTCTCTGTAGTGTCTATGTTTTGTTACATCAGGAATATGTATTGTTTCAAAATGCTAGTTGCATTGTCTCACCTAAAGAAGTTCTGACTCTGTTACAGGTTGATGTTATTGGTGTTGGTTGCTATTCATCAAAGGATATGTGGACATGGAAAAATGAAGGAATTGTACTAGCTGCTGAAGAAAAAAATGAGACTCATGATCTACACAAGTTAAACGTTCTGGAGAGGCCAAAAGTAATTTACAATGATAAGACAGGTAAATATGTTATGTGGATGCATATTGATGATGTAACACACTACACAAAAGCCTCAGTAGGTGTAGCCATTAGCGACTCCCCCACCGGCTTTTTCCATTATCTTTACAGCAAACGACCTCATGGGTTTGATAGCCGGGACATGACTATCTTCAAAGATGATGATGGTGTGGCATATATCCTGTACTCATCCGAAGACAACAGTGAACTCCACGTTGGAACCCTCAACGAAGACTACCTCGACATGACAAATAACATGAATAGGATTCTTGTTGGACAACACCGGGAAGCCCCAGCCCTGTTCAAGCACCGGGGAACATATTACATGATAACATCTGGCTGTACTGGTTGGGCTCCAAATGAGGCTCTAGCCCACGCTGCTGAATCAGTAATGGGACCATGGGAAACCATCGGAAACCCTTGCATTGGTGGTAACAAAATTTTTCGACTTACAACATTCTTTTCCCAAGGCACATTTGTGCTTCCCTTGCCAGGACTCCCTGGTTCTTTCATTTTCATGGCTGATCGATGGAATCCAGCTGACACTGTATTGAGGGACTCGAGATACGTATGGCTGCCTTTAACAGTGGGAGGGCCTGTAGACCAGCCCCTTGAGTACAATTTCGGGTTCCCTCTATGGTCCAGAGTCTCCATTTATTGGCATAAAAAATGGAGGCTTCCTTACAGCTGGAGAGAAAAGGACTGATAGAGGTGTAGCATATATTTCCCCGGGTCCTTTGATTATTCTTTCACCTTTTTTATCTTGTGCTAATTTTTATGATTCAATCATCTTTTTTGCCAGGTCACTCAACCATAAATAGATGTAAATTGCTGTAGTCTGAAGTGCTTCAGTTGAGCTTACAGAACACCCTCCTTGTATACATTTAGGCCTTGCCTCCATACACTTTTTGAGTTCTTACTTTGAAATTCTAGTGAATATTATTATGATGCATTATGGGTTCAAACTCTTAATTCTTTTATCCTCTGAAACATATAGTCCCCACAATTCTTGATCTCTTAAACTTGCCCGGATAGACAGTGTTTTAAAAAAAAAACAAATTAAACAACAAACGTTATTGAGAATTTGTCCTTCTAAATAATAATAGAAGAAAATTCACGGTAACAAATGTTTTTCCGTGGCTTCGTGGCATCTACAAAGTAAGAGTCACCACAACTTCAAGAATTAGGATCCCATGGGCCATGGGCCATGGGCCATGAATGTGATAATGGAAGATAATTAAAACTTTTTAAAATGCTCAGTTTCTGGTCAACAACCAAGCCCAGAAGTATTTCTTTAACAACAAGCTTGAATCACGAGAAAAGTTGGATAGATTGTCCGTATGAACTTTAGAAGTTGGACTGAAGATAAAAAAGAAAAGGAAATATATTCGAATCGTAAAGCTAATTTTGTCCTGAATTATTAAAAATCATTAACACGTGCATCACAAACTCACTGAACTTGGCTAATATAGTGTTTGAATCGATGAATTTGGTACGGATTTAAAATTTATTCATTTTTTAGAAAGATTTATAAGAATAAAATGGTGCATTTCAAATTTAATTATCATCTAATTTAGAAAATTGTTTAGAATCATCAATTTCATATCTATTTAGTTTGGTTGGATTTAAAATTAATCTATTTTAACCTTTCAAATCATACAATAAATAGGTAGATTTTATATTTTTTCTCAAATTCATCGATTCAAACACAATCTAAAATTATTTTCTTATTTTTGTATACAAAAATAACTTAATAAAAATTCTTCTACAAAAAGATTAATATTTTGTAAAATGGATATGGCAGCCGTTGACATGACCCAAAAATAAGGACGTCTTATTATTTTTCAATCGTCCAACAATTATAGAAAGAATTTTCCTGTTGAATGGCCTTTCAGGTTGATTAATTTAAAGCAATATTTTGAAAACCGAACTGGGTATTGAACCGATGGCCTATCTAGCTCGTGGTCAATCAGTCTTACCAGTTGAACTGGCAAGTTCATTAGTTTAGTGTTTTTTTTTTTAGAGTGGTATAATTTAAAGTGACTAAAAATATATTTCTATGAAATCCAACATAGATTCCGAGAGAAACATTACTTTTTGAGAATTCTAACTCTAATATTCAAAATTATTAATCAAATTTCTAACAAGAAAAATTAAACCTGCGCAAAAACAAGTTTAAAAAAGATCAAAAAATAATAATTTAATAGCTGAGGCATTGGTGTGTTCACTATTTTACCATTTTGAATTTTATTTCACAATTTTTTAATTTTTCTCTTTATTATTTAAATTATTTTTTATTCTAAAATATAAAAAATGCCAAAGATCGGTTGAATCGGCTTTCTTTCGATTTATAATTTTTTCTGATTCTGTCCGATTTTTTATATAGATCGAATATATAGATGAAGTGAATCGATAACTCTTTCCATTCGTGGTTTGATTAGTCCAATCCAATTTTTAAAACACTAATTTAAAGTAGAATGTCTTAACTTTCTATTCATCTCCTCTTATCTCTTTTTTACTTAGCCTTGTATCGTTTAATTTATATCTTGTTTAGTCATCTTCTTCCACATTTATGTATCATGCTAGCTTGCTATTCAAATCAAATGCAATTAATCATTTCTTTCTTTCCTTTACTTGCAACTATGATTGTCAATGGATTGGATCAATCTGAGCTCCACTCGTCTAACCTGAAAAATAAAGGGTCGAGTCTTACATTAAAGTGAGATGATTTGAATTTGTGCCTGAATATTAAGTCCGATTTAAATATGAGCCGAATTTGATTTTCACAAGACTCAACCCGAATAAAGCCCGACCCTAATAAATAAATAAATATATATATACCAATTAATCTATTGATATTAATAAGTACACACTATACCAATTAATCTATTAATACGCAAACTCTCACTCTAATAGTTATAATAATTTATTTAAAATACTTTTTTTTCAACTTTTGTATGTGTAGATATTATTAATTTTTGAGAAAGTATTGTTTTTTCATACTTTAGTTATTAGTGTTGAGATTTGAGATACTCTTTTTATATTTTGTCTCTTAATTTCTTAACTTTCAGTTCAGTATTAATATATGTACTATAAGTTTGGGCCATCTTGATTAAGATCCGAAACCCAAATAATTTTATACGTCAAATATGAACTATATATTTGTGAGATTAGTTTAACCCGATTAAGACTCACAGCCCGACTAATTTTTTAAGTTGAGTTTAGATTTTACAAAACTCAACTCACAAAACTCAAACAGCCCTACTTATAACAAAAAAAAAAAAAAAAAAAAAAGATGGAGACGGTTTGCATTGACTTGAATGAGAATCCATTCTCTAAAAAGCAAAAGAAATCAACTCTTTATCCAATCACCCACCCTTCAATTTCACTTCTCGTGACAACTTGCTTCAATCTGGTCCCATTTTATGTTTCAAATTGAAGTGTTCAATAGATTAGCTGCTCCTAGCTTTTCATGTTTGAAATTAAAACGACAAAACAAAACAACAATAAAAGAAAAGAAAGACGAAGAAAAGCTTCTTAAATAACTTAATTAATACTAGTATTAGCAAATTAATGGGACCGATTGTCACTTCAATTTAAAATGCTTAAAACCCACGCAATATTTTGAGGAAAGGTATGAAAGGAAGACCAAAAGGTAGAAAGTTTAGTGTAAAATGTTAACGTGGAGGGGGCAAGTCTCGTCAAAAGATTTAGATTTGAAATCCTAAAAAGAAGTTCCCACTACTCAAATTGTATTTCTTTCTTTTCGTGGGCCAAAAATCAGTACACAAATACCACCATATGTATTTGAGGAATTTCGGGTCACTGCCAGAGGGGGAGGAGGATGAGGAGGGGTGGTGGTGGTGGGGGCCATGCCGTTGCCATCCCATGGCAAAAGAGCTCTAGCTACTCCCGGAAACATAGAAAACAAAAACATAGAAAACTACGATTAGATAAGATTAAGAAAGAGAGATAAAACCGCATGTATGTTTGTGATTATTACAAATTAAGCTTGCTGGCCCATAAATCCAAAAATCCACTTATGATTAAACACTTTTGTTAGATTTTCATGCATAAACTTGGCCGTCTTAATCCCTGAGATTCTATTGTCCCACAAGATGACCACAAGGGAGTAAACTTAAATTCTTTAACACCTCAGAGCTGATATAATCGATATGTTTGGTTTATAGGTGTGAGAGGAGAAATAGAAATTAAAATTAATGATATTTGTATATGTTATTTGGTTGGGTATTATGAGAATTATTTTATAGGAATGAAAGTGTTAAAAAATATTTAGTTTTATTTCCTACTTGTGACATGTATTTTAAATTAAGTAATTCATTAACATAATAAAACTATTCATATTTTAAACTAAACAAATAAAAAAAAATGATATAAACTCATATTAATATAGTAAGATTTATAATTTTTATTATGATTTTTAATGCGAATCAAACACTTCTAAGTGCAGAGCTGATATCATCTAAATGTACCTAATACCCACTCCAATCCATCAAACTTTGAACCCTTTTAAACTAGATTTTTTTTTTTA
This sequence comes from Cinchona pubescens, assembly GCA_025175665.1. NCBI lineage: Eukaryota > Viridiplantae > Streptophyta > Magnoliopsida > Gentianales > Rubiaceae > Cinchona > Cinchona pubescens. Next base: position 325,539 of record JANKKI010000002.1, on the reverse strand, counting down.
AAATCATGACATGGATAATTTAACAACCAACTCTATTTATTATTTAATAATAAAGAGATAGGCTTTATTGTATGTAAGTATATGTTCTTGTCCATCAATGCAAAAGGAGTTTGGAATTTTATCCACAACGTTAGAGTTAGCTATTTGTTCTAGCTATCGAGCACTTTCCCGTGTTAACCATAAAGATAATTAATTTAAACTACTAAGTTACTATAAAAAATAGATTCCCTAATTTTATAATTTTTTTTCCAGTTTTAAATTTATATTAGTAAATAATATTATACTATATAAGTATTTACAATATAAAAAAATTATTGCTTAAAAAGAATAATAGAATTTTCTGAAAAATGGATAGTCATACTAGGACAAGTAATAGAGTATATTTGTCCACCGCAATAGACATTTGTATAACTTTGGTACTAAACCTATAATGCATACCGGATAATGCCTAGAACACGAAGAAGAAACATACAAAATAATCAAACTTACCAAAGATAATTAATTTCTTGTAATTAACAATGATGATTAAATGTTGTTCACTCTCCTCCAAAACAAACAAAACCACAATCTCCACTCCTTCGCTATGCTCGTGCCAAAAACTCACCACACGTGTGACTCACCACCATTTTCATATATTTGCGAAAATATTACCATAAACTCGATCTTGGGTTTCATCTATAAATCTCGCGATCAAAATTAAATCTCATATAATTTTATTACATTAACTAATATTACAGATTTTATAATATTTAATTTACACAATAAAATTTATAAATGGAGTCATAGACGAGTTTTACCTAAATATTTTTCTAGTGAGAGACGACGAGTCGGCACTCACCGCCATGCATCAAGGCATCAATTCAAGGCCTCCATGCACTGGCCCACACCACCGGCTGATCTCTCCACGACAAGAAAATTCCGGCGGAGTCATCGTTGCACTGTGCCATTGACCAGCCCTCCTTATACCTCCTTAAGAGAGCGCGTACGTCATCACACACTTCATCACTAAATAAAACAGGCCCATATCCACCTGCATGTAGCCGGTGTGACCACCGCGCGGCAGTCTCGCGGCGCTCTATCGATTCGGCAGGCGGGCAAGCCAAAAGGTCAACGATGGCACGTCCAGCTTGGCGCTCTAACATCAAACGTTCGTTACTTAATTTGTGAAAACTGTCGTCCAGCGATTCAAAGTACAGCCTAAACCATCTCAAACATTCTTGAAAACCTCTGACAAAATCGAACCCGTCAATTCCAATATCAAGATCAGCTTCTTCTTCAACAACAGTTATAATCCTAGGCTTCAATCTCCTAAACAACGAAATGAGAAAATCCCTACGATTTCCTATACTCGAAAGCGAATGTAATGCTCCTACACAATTGATAACAAGTGCTTCATCTTCTTTTAAGTCCAATTCTGTTAAATTTAACTCCGTTAAGTCCCCTTCATGATATAACACGTTGAATTTGAATGGCACGCCCATAAGTCTGGCAAACTTTTCCATTCGAGTTCCTATCTCTTTCATGACCCTTCGCACCGTGGCGACAGCTTTGCTGACCACCACACCCTGGTAAGGCGGAGATGTGGGGTTTCGTCTGTTCGTGTTGCGAGGGCTTCAAGCAAAGTAGGCCATTGTGTGCAAAATGTGTTGCTAATATCGATTATGTGCAATTTGGGTTCTCCTTCAACGGCTTCCATGATCGCGCCATTGCAAGCAACATGGCCGAACGTGGTCCACGGACTAACCTCTTGGAATTTCAACATCATTTTCCTCGTTGACTCGAAAGAACAAGTCTTTTCTGAAGCAGACAGTAGTGTATTATAGCACCGGTCGCCGGAGTCGGTCATGCGACTAAACAAGGCTTGGAGGAAATAAGAAGAAAGCTTTTGATCAGTGTCGCCGTAGGGAGAACTGAGCTCGTTAAGCATCCAAATGAGCTGTTGATCTTTAATTCATGTTCTTTTCGGCTATAGCTTTGGCTGTTTCGAGGAGAATATCCGAAGCCCAGTTGCCAGTTGAGAATGAAGAAGCGAATTCTTGTTGAATTACATCACGAGCATGAGGAGGAGGGAAAGAAAAATGATCAGCTGATTGATGATCATAATTAGCATGGTGGGTGGGGGTGCAGCTGCTTGTTGTGTGGGTTGTGGTTGGAGTTGGGGTGTTCGAGGTTTGCTGATAAGGATGGTAGTGAGGCCTGTAAGAGGAAGAAGAAGAGAAGTCATCTTCATCCATGAAAAAGTAGAAGCATTCTTCTTGGTCTTGTTGTTGTTGGTGGTGGTAATGGTGGTTTTGTGTAAAAGAAGATCTAGCAGAGCTGCTGGAAGTTCTGCTGGAATTGAAGGACTGATCAGATTGTTGTTGTTGGAGGCTGACAAGTCTAAACAAAGTATCCATTTAACCCCGCATCAAAAAATGAAAACTTTGAATGAACTGTGAGATTCTGTTGGAGTGTGGAATGCTACAAATATTTGAGGTTTTTTTTTTTTGGTTTAAAACAGTGAATTGGAGTAGAGAAGAACTGAAGGAGGATCTTCAAGTTGGATTTTAGCCAGTACTCCTTGTTTGCTTTGGCCTCTTGGACATAAAAATAATTGGAGAGAGGGATAGGATAAGAGGTGGGAGCAGGAGAGAGACAGAGAGAGAGGAATCTAAATGAGTAAAAATTTGCTTTTGGGGAATCGATGATCGGAATTTGTATGGAATGGAACAGTAGTCCTGGTGTGGTTTCTTTATTTCCTAGCTTAATTAATGTTTTTAGTGAGTTTTGATTTTTTGTTTAAAAAAAAATAGGAGGAATTGACTTAAATAGTTAGGATTTCTTGGTAAAACATGGAAGTTAAGATAGCTAGGCATTTGGGGGAAAAAAAAGGATAACTTGTAGACGAAAAATTTATTGAAAATTCTTTGTTACTTAATCTAATATACAAAATGAGTATTTCATATCGTTAAATAATTAAAAAAATAATAAGTCTCAAATGTATTTTATTAATCTCAACAGTTGTTATAATCATTTTGCAACATTACTAAATAATGAACTGGAGAATTCTACAGTCTCTTTTAGGGAATCATTTCCTTGACTTTAAATGTAAAATTTTCCTAATGAACTAAGACTTACTCAAATTTATCATCAAATGGGCTTAGTGGATTATTTTTTTTCTACGAGATAGAGAAAGAGATAAATGTCTACTTATTAGTTGTATCAACAATTATTATTTTTATTTTTTATTATAAAGTTAGTAAATAAAATTTATTTCTCAATATAGAGCACATTTTTAAGTGGAGTAGGCGTGAGAAATGGATTTTTGAAAGGAAAGAGACATGAGAAAAAGCTGCCGGCGTGCATCATCATCATCATCAATGTCACAACCCAACCCATTCTCATTTCTCACTCAATGTACAATTCATATTCCTTGCCTCCTAATCCTTCTCCAAAGTCTGCCAAAAAAATTTTCCCTACTTTTTCCATTTTTATACTACTACTACAAAAACCCATACACGTATATCATATCATTGTTGTAAAGGATTGGTGTCCAAATACTAAATTTAGGGCATGCTTTTTACTTTTCTCTCAACCCCATACATATACATATCATCCCATTCCATAACTAACTAAGCACACTTGAAACAACTAGATCACTAGCTAGTATGCTGTTTTTCTAGACAGGTTGATTGCTTCATTTCACTATTATTCGTGCGCTCTTCGACATGCAATATAAAGTTGTTTATTTAACAAGTACATTAATTAGTTCCGAAATACTAGTATTAGTTTCAAGTTTGTATGTTTAGAATTGATCCATTAATTCGTGATCGTACTCCAATCATGATGATAATTAATGAAAAGGAAGAAAATTGCATCAATTTTAGCATTTATTTTAGATAATCTAGCTTGCTTCCCATTGCCATCCAATGAATATCTAAGACAAGTTTAACAATCACTAATATTCATAATTTATCATTAAAAGTTTGAAATATTTCGCATTGTGGGTGAATAACAAAATTTTTTTTATAGAGTAGAGTATGTCACCATTGGACAGACATTAATCAGTGCATCACCAAAATTTTTCTCCAGAAATATATCATTTGTAAGTGTTTAAGTACCAGTTTCTTGAAAGTATGGAAAGCATTATTATAATGGTAACAACCATACAATTAGACCAGTATCCCTTTCCTGAAGTTGTTTGCTTAACTATGAAGTCTTGATTAAACTTCCAATTTATAGATTAGATGGTGTTTTAGCGGATCCATTAGCGTTGGTCTTACACATTCTCTATAACTTAATCGTCGTCAAGGATTTGGGAAAAAAAAAAAAAAACCGTTGAGGACCGACAATTACATGGTAAAAGGATATAGATTAGAAGTGGATAGCTGCCTCTTTCTTCTTTATTTAAACCACAGGCAACGTAAACTGATATTAACAGGAATCGGTCAAGTAGACACAAGTCTATAACTTAGTCCTTCGTCCAATAGGGCACTAGGTGAATACATACGCATCAATCTTCGAGTAGAGACACGTCTATGACCCTGTCTAATGCTAGGGCACTAGGTGAATGCATACTAGTATCAATCTTCATTCAGTTGAAGTAATTTCATTTTCTTCACGAAGTTTAGACCAAGTAAAGCATTAGAATTTTAGTATGTAAATAAACACAAAAGAGTCGGCCAAAAGTACTTTACTTTTATTTAGACACATGTTATTCTTGAAATATTATTTGTTTAATAATTTTTTGAAAGAATATATAAGTTAATTGAAAAAACGCATATGAATGATTGCAAAATATTATTTATCAGTCCAGATGGATAGGCTTAAAATTCAATGTTTGCCAGCAAAAAGGAGGCTACTAGGAATTGAACCTGAACAATTGGAAATTAAAAGATAGAAATTGCATATATGGGAAGTTTAATCAACAGATGAAATTAAAATACACCCTTAACAGAGATGAGCGGTAGTTACGTCAACAGGCCCAGGGAACCGAATGATAAGCTTTGCAGGAGTCATCGACAGTGGTGTTAACTTTGAAGAACAAGCTTTCAGTCCTCATGGGGAGTCAGGTGACCCACCACCACTGCTTTTAATACATGCATGCAGATGCGAGTCATGTTCTTGTAAAAGAGGTGACCATCCATCCACAAAATACTTCAAGCGCTATATTGCCAGGAATGCTCGGCCAATGGTACTGGTGTCTCATCATGTTATGATAGTGCATGATGACCGGACAAATATATTCCACGCAAGCAACAAACTTGAAAGCTCTTTCCACAGATCGGCCATTTTATCCCATCCAAGAAAATCAACCCAAAATTACCCGAACAACAAAAACCCCAAAGGAACCCAATGCTAGAAATGTAGAACTTTGTAAAATCATATTGTAGTTCAACCTACAAGCTTAAGACAACCTAAAACCCAGCAAAGCTGAGAAAACTACCCTTTGATTACCACGTCTAGTACCGTTGTCCTTCCTGAATCAACAAGATGTGCAACTGAATAACTGTTTTCTGTAAATACTCTTACTAACAGCATTTATACACACTAAAATACTGTTTGTTCTGCACTTACCGGGCTCAATTAGTCCATTTCTTCCTCCCAACCTAATTCATTCTCCTAGCAGCTAAAATGTAATCAGTCTTAGCTAAGCCCACACCAAATATTCTTCAGTAAAGGCTGATTGAAGTTCTTACCATGAAGAAAATTCTTTAAGTTCGTTTGAGAGACCTAATTTTCTTTTCTTTACTACAGAAACTGCAGGTAGACCACTGTCAAGATCAGTAGCAGATGCAGCCTGTGCATTCCCAAAATTGAAGTACTTCCCTACCCCACCACCCAAACCTTGACTTCCTGAAGTTCCAGTCCCCGGATTGCTGTACCAAGAGCCATACCTTATCCTGAAAAAGAACATCAAAAAATCCATTTGGAAACCAGACATGGAAAAGAACAAACGACTGAAATACAGAAGAAAGAGGAGGGGGTCTGGGGGTGGAGAAGCAAGTATGCTTTAATAAAATTTGATCCAGAACTAACATTTTCTTCATCATCAGCTTTTTTCTCATTATTACTTTTCTTTTCTTCCTCTTCATCAGACTCTGTATAAGGATTGACATACACTTCTATATCGATTATCTTGATTTCTTCCTGCACAGGCAACAGATCCAAAAATAAATAAATAAAAGGAAGATAAATAATCAACAGTAAACGAGGGATGCACCAAAAAAGGGGGCAGGCATTGCATTAAATTGACTGAAATTCTCCACAAATAAAAGAGAATAAACTGGCAAGTGAAACCCAAATTAAATGTCTAGCCCCTTTATTCTGTCCCAAAATAATGCCAACTTTCCATAAATATAAATGTTACAACATAAACTAATAAATAAAAATAGGTAGTGATTCAATAGGTTTCCCAATAACTTCTCAATTTCATTCAAATAATGTGAGTAAACTTCCATATTTCCTACTCTGTTTTGAACTATCATGCGTTTTAATCAACCCTCTCCTAAAATTTGTCCTCAAAAGGTATACCCACACAATTCAGGACAAAGGGAGTACTTCATCAAATAAAAATAATTTTTGAAATTAACAGGATATTTAGTTTTGGGTGCTTTAATAGACTGTCAAGTCATATACTGCCTCACAGTGGATCAAGATAGACTGACAAAAGCAGACAAGTGTGAAACTTTTAAATTCTACCGAAGGACTATGTCGTGTGAACTACAAGTGTAGCCAAATATTTATTCCTAAAAATGACCAAAAATCATAACACTCATACCAAATGCTGGTGCAAAAGTTACTGAGATTGAGAATGAGTGGAAGACCAAAAGGGGAACCACTAACCAGAGGCCTGTCATTGTCATCAACAGGAACCTTCTCCATCGCCGAAAGGGTTGTCAAACCTCCTACAACTCCACCAAACACCGTATGTTTGAAATTTAAATGAGTTGCAGACTTGTAAAGGATGAAGAACTGAGAACCATTCGTATGAGGACCAGAATTGGCCATGCTAACAACCCCCCTTCCAGAATGAAGCAACTTAGAGTTCACTTCATCTTTGAAGGTATGCTTTCCCCATATTGACTCACCACCTTTCCCAGTACCAGTGGGATCTCCACCTTGAATCATAAAGTTCCTGCATATCATAGAAAATAACAGGTTTTATCATTATAAACTAATTACAATGATAAAATCTCCACAAGCTGGTTTAGAATTAGAAATAAAATCACACCACCTTATATTTCTGTGAAAAGCTACACCATTGTAATAACCACGTTCACATAGAGTGATAAAGTTCTCACAAGTCCTAGGAGTTATATCACAATGCAGCTCAATATTTAGATCACCATGTGTTGTATGCAGTCGGACATAGCCTTTCTTGTTTGGGTTCTTCTCAACTTTGATGTATTCATACTCATTTCGAGTAACAGGATCATAAGCAGTAGAAGTGAAGGACCGTGAAGCAGCACCAGTGGTAAAACGACTCTTTACCTGGAACGAAAAGAAGAATAGAGAATTAAGTTATGCTGATTTAGCTATGATGACTCAACCCTGAAGCTAAATGATACGTCTGAGTTTTGCCTAATAAGATTACTCAAGAAAAGCATCTAGCTCACATTTCGAAGGCAATAAGAGACCTTGATTACCCAAAAGTTTAACCTTCATTCTTTCCCCCCACTAGACACTATTGACCCCTTGAAAAGAATAAAATTTTTGAGGATTTTCTATTAAATAGAGGCATGCTTCTACCTAAGTAATGGTTAGTGTGTTGCAGATAATTCACAAAAAGCCATTTCTGTATCCCATTGAACCAAGAAAACACTATTATCATATCTCTACATCATAAAATACTGACCAGCTTAGCATTCACTGGTGTCCTCTCACCCGCCATGTGCAAAGCTATTCTCGCAGCAGTTTTATCACCTGAAGCAGACTTTGCAGCATTTGCACTTCTTCCACGAACAGAGGCAGAAGCAGCATCTACGATACTGTAAGCCTGCTTGGGGGACTCACCATTTACACTGGAGTCGTCCTTGATGAGTGACCTTGCAGCCAATATGGCCTCAAGTGCAGACAGCTCTTTCATTTTTTGCCTTGCTTCCACCTCCACCATGCAGTGCAATCTCCTTTGCTTTCTCAGTGCCAAGCTCCTTTAGCATCTGCTTGATATCCCCAGTAACATTTATATTATACGTTGGATCGGATTCCATTTTTTTTAATTCTGCAAAAAAGGTTAACTTTCAGTAAACCCCAAAAAAAAAAAATAATGCACACAATTAACGGGTAACTAATAAAGATGGTAAAGCATGTTTTACCTTCATCATCAACTTTCAAACTGTTTTTGACGTGATCAAAATCAAGGAGAACCCTGCTGTCAAGTGCAGTTGGATTCTGTAGCAGACAACCAAATAAAATCAGGAAAACAGCATCATAATCGCACTGCCTTGAGTTTAAAATCCATATCATAGTCAAGCAGGAGAAGTTATATTACTTGAATTGTTATAAGGTCTTCCCTAGTGAAGGGTTCATCAGTGAGAAGCTCCTTCCAGTTCTTGGTTTTGAGATTTAATTCTTTAATAGCCTATAAAAAATAATTAAGTAAAATTTACACACATAAAAAAACGGATCTAAATGTCAAGAAACAACAATAATAATACTACACGAGAACATACCTCATAACAGAAGACATTCCCTGTAGTCTTCACAGCAATTATGTGTGTGAACTCTGTAAAGACCTTATTCAACACAGGACAATGATATTCACCTGCATAAACACAATGAAAATATACTCAAAAACCTGAGTTGCAATATGGGAGAAACAAAAGACTTAGAAACCAATTTCTGAAACTTGACTTTCATATCCCGCTTGTGTTTTTACTGTATGTGCCTTCCAAACCACATAATTTTGAAGCATATCAGATACAATCCTTACAAAACACAAGCACTTAATTAACTTTCAATTAGACAAGACAATAAAGTCGCAACTTTTTGGTTTTTTTTTTTTTTTTTAACTTTTTTATTTGACAAGTTAAAAGTTGAAGTCCTTGGTCACCCTTGATGATACATAATTAGATAAATATGAGCTTCATCATTCTTACAAAAGCAAAATGAGCCTCTTTAATTTGGTGTTAGGTAATAAATCCAATTCAGTAAAACTAAGAATGAAAACAGCTAAAACAACATTTACCTTCAGCATTCTTATGGAAGATAAGTGGAATCAAGTCCTCCGGTTTGAGTGGAGCCCCGGTGACCGGATTCTTCCCATACTTCCTTATGTAGGGAATTATATTCCTAATCAAACATTAAAGAAAAAAAAAATTCCTATCATTACTTCATAATCCTAAATCAACAAACTTTACTTTGGAAATTAAAACATAATTAATAAAAACCTACATAACGTCGAAGACGCTGCCATCTGCGGTGCAAACGGGATCCTCGAACGGTGTAAAAGTCAGACTGCGATAAATTTCAATCAATTCATTATTATTAACGAAAGAAGAACTCCAAAATTCGCTTGAATTCTACTTAATTTAAAATAATAAAAAAAAGGCAGGGATTAGAGTTAAGTGGTAGTACGGACGCGCAGCAATAGGAAAGGAAGGCGTTTGAAAGGAGTGCGGATTTCTTTGGATTTTGCACCTCCCCACTCCGTCGCCCATTCCGTCTTCGTTATGAACAGCCGATCTTTGCTATGTTGCTTTTTCCCCATCCAACTTTTACTACACGAACACTATTTCTTCTTCTTCTTCTTCTTCTTCTTGTCCTGTAGAATTGAATTCAATTGAAAACCTCTGATGCTTCAGCTATGAAATTAGGGTTTTTTCTGTACGGAGACTTCTGGTTATGGAGTCTACGCCGCCCGTATCCGATATCCGAACTCAAGACTCAACACCCGGAATTACAAACCAAGGTGATGCCTTATTTATTTTTTCAGGCTAGACTTGTATGGATTTGTGTAGAGGGGCTATTTATTTTTTATAATTTTAAGGGGTAAAGTGTTATTTTTGTAGGGATATTTTTATAATTTAACAAATATATATATATAAATATATATATATATATATATATATTCAAACGGCAAAAGTATGTAATGTGTGTACAGTTACAATAGTTAATTTTTTTTTGAGTAGTACAAAAAAAACAAACAAAAAAAGAAAAAAGTCCTGGATAAGAAATTAAATGTATCTATGCTATCGGCCATATTCCTTGAATTAATTAGTAATTAGTTATCGCTTGACACTCTAAAATATTAGACTCAAACTCAATAATCACAAAATCTATTTACCTTGACTTAGGATAATACCATATCATTTGTACGTCAAAGGAAATTAGATGATAAAATAACTTTAATAATCCCTCATATCTTATATTTATATTTTTTAAATTTTTGTATATTTAAAATGATGTATTTTAATTCTTTACAAATTCAAAATATAATATTTTAGTCCCTCGATATAATTTCGGACATATTTTGGTTTGAAATACTTTCATGTGTATCGAGTATAACATATTTAATTACAAAATTAATAATACATAACTTTAAATACTAAATTATCTTTAAAAAAAAAAAAGGATTAGGACTATTGGAAGGGGCTAGTAGAGGAAAAGAGGCAAAAGAGATGAATAGGGATGGTGATGGTAGATGAGAAATTTAGGATGATGATAGAAGATATTTTAGGTAGTATCGTTTAATATTTAAAATTTATGTGTTGTTAATTTTACTCTTGAAAAATGTGACATTCGATACGCTTGTAAGTATTTTAGACTAAAATATGCTCGTAATTGTGTCGATGGACCAAAATAGTGCGTTTTAAATTTGTGACGACTTAAAATGCATCATTTTGAATGTGAAGAATTTAAAAAAAAAATACAAATATAAAATGTGAGAGACTATTAATATTGTTTTCTCAAATTCTAAAGACAAAATCTTATATGGGCAAAAGCAAAAATACTCTAAGGTTTAGTACCTTAGTGCATATTCCTTTAAAACTAGATTCCACATAAGAAATTTCGTTTTAGTACAATTCCCTTTGTAAATGGCTCAATTGTCCACATAAGAAACTTTGATTTACTAGGAATTGGCTGCCACAAATTTTTCAGCATAACTAGTAAGCAGTAGATGCCATTTCTCTCATCTCCAGACTCCAATCCATAGATGTATGGTACTAACTCTATTCTCTTTTAGGTGTTATTTTAATTTTTAATATAAAAATTAATATTATTATTAAATAATTTAAATTTTAGATAAAATTAATATTATATGACTAAATTATCCTTTTTTATTATTAATAAATTAAAAAAAAATTAATATTAATTATAAATTAATATTTTATTAAATTTATAAAGTGACATTTAAAATAAAAAAATTATTAAAATGATACACTAACAATTTTTATGATACTAAGCTCAGATTTCAAAGTTCAAAGGCATTTTTAAAGAGCAATTTGCTTGGAGCCTGCTTGGAAGTGTGCCTCATTTTACTAAAAGCCCAAAAGCCTGTCTATGCATTAATTAATTAAACTACAGAATCAAGTTCCTGTCTACTTAACTAAATTTTAAAAGTGGGAAATATTTAGGTAGACCTGATTTTTAGTTTTACTTGTAAATCTTGTGGTGTGGATTAAATAAAAATGTTATGTAATCTATGATATAAATTGATGTAAGCAAGATTTTATAAGATTTAATCTTGATTACAGAGTCTACAAGTAGAGTAAAAAATTGGATTTATGGTAGTATTTTCCTTTTAAAGATACCAATTTTTTTTTTGTTCTTTTTGATTAATGAGGGATTATCTCTAATGACATGATTCTCTAGGACAGTAGACGTAAATGCAGATTTAAAAAGTAGGTGGCAAAGTTCCAATCACAATCAATACTCTCATGAAGTGTAGTCCTGTCTTTTCTTCCTAACTCAACACCTATATTAATACTACAGTGCTACTTTCTTCATCTTCAGAATTCACACAGTTACTGCAAATCACAAGTATATAAAGAATCAGTAACTAGAGAAGAAGCGTTAGAATTGCTGGCGGGGATGGCATTGATATTGCTGGCAGCAGCGGTGGGTGGCTTGGGAAGGTGCATTTCCACCATCTGGGGCCTTCTGGAACTGCGTTTTGATGTTGTTTTTGAGGCCATTTTTTCAGTACCGGCGCCAGGTCCTTTACGGCGGCTCTAATGGTCTGCTTTTTAATGGCTTACCAGAGACGAAGTGAACTGGGTGTTGCCTTTCTTTAACTAGCCATTCTGTTGATGCTAGTTTTTGCCTTTCCGTATGAAAAATGATTGAAAGAACTCATGTTAATAAGCATGACAATTACTGACACCGCTGGAAAATTGGAATAAAATAAAAAGATGTAATTTTTGGATGAAGTTCCTAGCACCTTCAAATTCAGTCTACAATTCGGAGATTCATTGATTCTAGTTTACTACTTGGCACCAAGCCGCACGGCGCAGCCACATATCCATAATCATCATTATTGTTACGAAAGAAACCTGCAAATATATAATTTCATATCGTTTGCAACTGAAAGGTGCGATGCATTATTAAAGGATAGAATTATGAATAGGTTTACAATCTGTATCATCAATGAATACATTATTACATGGTATATATGCACAAAGGAAACGAGCAGTTTCCTATATGCAGAAAAAAGCTTATTATTTTGAATTGAATGGCTGTCCTCTCACACAAACAGTCTCAAATGTCCATTGAATAGGCAGGCACATGCAAATTATGGTTCCAGATATCCTTTTTCATCCAAGTATGTAATTACTATTTCAGCCAAATCTTCTGCAGAATCACATAGCCCAACCTCCTGTTGTAATACTATCTGCAAAATGAAAAACATGATATAAAGACCTGATTAAGTTATGAAAATGTATGATACCAGCGAAGATAATCAAATTATGGCTACGATCTAGACAAAAAGTACACGTATTTCTTAAGACAGCTCGATAGGTAGAATAATTTGGCAGTTTATATGCTAGTGAAAATTAATATGATTGCAGAAAGAGAATACCAGTAAATCCTATAAGAGAAGAACACCCGACCATACTTGTATGAGGCCAAACCTATAAGCACACTTGTTGGCTAACTAAAGTGGAATATACCTCTGATTTAAGTGGTGGCTCATACGGATCATACCAATCCCTGTAAAGCCTACAAAAGAGCAAATTATGCAAAGGGATAAATGACTATTGATAAAAATTCATAACTATTAGAAAAGGACTTCACGGACGGTTCTTCTTCTTAGTTTTCGACCTTAAGAAACTTATATCAACATCTGAAGAATAAAACATCATAGATGAGAAAAACAATCAATCAAAAAAGAGGACGTCACCAAGAAACATTACATCTACGAACAACAAAGAGATAGAAATAGGTTATGCCCCTTGAAACAAATATTCACTTTTGCGAAATCCAATCTATGTATCCTTTCTCACAACTAATTAGGAGAAGAAATCACCAACAAAACAGGCAAAATGATTGGAAGGAGAGATTTACTTGAGGGTGACAGTAGATGTAGATGTATTTATGTGATCACCTTTGATTTCTCAAGTTCACAACAAAAAGTAACAAACCACTTTTTTATCACTACCCAAACTTAAAAGGAATACGAATAAAAAATAAATTCGTTGAGCAAAAGGTATAAGAATGGAAAAATCATCATCTAGGTTAATCATCATTGACTTCAACAAGTCTTCGAGAAAATACCTTTAATTTTTCCAGCTCGTGCAAGCTTGTACAGTCCCTTAGGGTCCCTTGCCTCACAAACTTGCAGAGGCACATCCATGAAGACCTGCACAATCAAATCCCAGTCAGTCAACACTTTGGCTTCTTGATAGACCAATTGTTCACACACCACATCCAAACATCTGGCAAGCATACACGTTTACCTCAATGAAAGCCCCTTCTGGCAGCAAAGCACGACAGGCATCTCTTAATTTCTATATGGAGATATCAAACTGGCAATGCAAATTACTCCAGCATCAGCAAAGAGCTTTGCAACCTCCCCTAGAAATAATTAATGAAAAGATAAGGTAAAGCATGAAATCTAACTTTCTGAGAAAATGGCAAACAAAATTTCACAGTAATATATGTTAATATCATTGCCCAAAAAGTAAACCTACCAATCCTTCTAATGTTCTTACTGCTCGATCTTCTGCTTTGAAACTAAGATCACGGTTTAGACCATGCCGAACATTATCTCCATCAAGAATGTATGTAAGCTTTCCCCTGGCATGTAAGCCTCGACATAATGCACAAGCCAACGTGCTCTTTCCTGAAATCAAGTCAAAAGTTCAAAGAATAAAGCTTTGCCAAAAACTCAGTTGTGGTTACATGAGATCATATATTAATATATATATTTTTTTAGAAACAAAATAAAAAAAGTCTTCTACTTTGACACAGAAGTGAATGAAAATAGAATCAAGATTTTAGTTGCAGAGAATAAGAATAAAAACGTAATCATGTCGCACAGGTCAATTGGCAATGTGCGTTAAGACATCATTTCATCACAAACAACATCAACAAGCTGAAAGCTGGCAAGCATTATATATAAAAGTATGCCAAGGTGGGGGAAGGGATGGCGTTCTTTTTGAAAGGATAGATTTCAAAATTGACCAACCAAATATTGGAAATCTACCTTGACATAGCGTAACCAACCAACCATCCATCCATTCAAAAGAATTAAAAGGAGATTGTTCAGTGGTTTGTGGGGACTAAAATGGCTAAGCCAGATTGTTCAGTGGTTTGTGGGGACTAAAATGGCTAAGCCTGGATTTAACAACAGAATTTAAAAATAAAAAAAAAAATCTTTTCTCTTGCTTATCTTTTTAAATCCATAATTCTTTTAGCACCTAACACCTAAGATTGACAATCCAGCTTCCATGCAATGCCAAGGAGCTAATTCACCAGCAATCTGAAAACACATATGGTGAAGTGGTCATTTGGTTGAAAGAGGACGTGTCTCCGTGTGCGAAATTTCAGTAACCCAAAACCCGCAGAGTAGTCCATCAGGGGAAAAAAATGTTTGCATACTTTCTTTGATGCAAAACAAACTGTTCAGTCTGAAACTTTATTCAGATGCACTTCAATACCAACATTATGAACTCAACTATGGAGGCAAAGTGGTTTTCTTTTAATAGAAACAGTAATGCATCTATTCCTTCTCTTTTGCAAACACTGCAGAATTGCAATCTTTCCTTGACAAAACACACTTGATGATCTAGGAAACATCTAAAAGACGGGATCACACAAATAAAAAAGCAACAATCACGATTGGTAAGTTTACAGAATTTTGAATAGATCTTCAAATTTTTTTACAGCAAAATTCACCTTTCTTGGGAAGGATATCTAACTAGTGCATTTGCAGTAGACAAAGCTAAGGAAACAGAACAATAAGAAAGCAAGAAAGAAGTTACAAACTGAAGAATAAAACAGAATCACAAGAATGGCTTTTCATTAATTCCCATTTCCCACACACACCTGAGCCACTGAGACCAGTAATCCAAATGACACAGCCCTTCTGCTGCAGCAACTCCTGCCTGTCACTTTTTTCCACGGAACATTTGTGCCAAAGAATATTTGTTGAATTTCCCACAGTAGACGTTTTCAACGTATCTTTACCTGCTCAGAAAATTAGTCAAAATTTACAATTGCAAAATTTAACAAAAGCCACAAAACCTGATAAACAATATAGAACATGTAATAAATCAACCTTCTAAAATGAACCCGAAACACAAATAAGGAAAATTACAATAGACAATTTGGAGAAAAAAAAGAAAAAGAGAAATATAATTAATGAAAGAAATCCATTACCATCATTTCCGGTGAAATTGTCGTCCGAATTGCAACAAGATTGGTGAAAATCCGTCGGAAAGCTGTCAACTTTGTCATTCACGAAAGACGACGTTGTTCTTGAACCCTCCATTGCTTGAATAGGCGCAGAAAAGCTCGATCTTACCTGGGGACCACCTGGCAAGCTGTTGAACCTAGCAGAAGGGAGCTTCAGGAGGAACCCTGACTTCCCCGAAAACGACGACGAATCGCAAAAATCAAACTCAGGTGAGCTCCGTAGAATCAACGACTGTATTTATTTACCCCAATCATTTGTATAAATCCCAGTTGCCCCTAATTTTATTTTTTTTTAATGCGAACTGACAAAGACAAATAAGATTATTTATATGTTTATGAAAAGAGAAAATCTTAGTACTAGTATTGTTTAGGCAATGCAGCTAAATTGAGAGGATTGGCATTGTTGTATCAGGAAGACGTTGAGAGAACGAAAATAGAGAAACATATGGGGTGTAGTGTATATTTAGATTTTTGGGATTTGGGATTTGGGATTTTGGATTTTGAAGCGAAGCTCGGTTTAGCGAATCGGGTTGGAATGGTATCCGTCAATCCATCGTGGATCGTAGATTTGTTTCGTGATCGGTACAATATTGTATTGGAGGGGATTGCTGTTATATAGGAAGACAGATGTGGGGATAACGCGCCGACGACGGGAGAGTGGGGGTCTGTGACAGTCTGAGTGGACTCATCAGTTTTTAAATGGGGGACATGGGCTTCCATATCTGGATCCACGTGTTCAATATTTGGCAGAAAATATTGGAGGAGGGAAAATTTTTATATCAACTACTTGTACTTCATATTGATTTATAATTATTTATTGTGAAAACAAAGTATTTTAATTTTTAATTATTTAAAAATAATAAATAAATATGGATAAATATAAATTATAAAATATATTTTAACGTCATATATCTTAATTTACATAAATTTTTTTTTTTTGAAGAAGAGTCATGTTTCATATGAATATTATTTTGTGATTAATATTAAATTTTTGATTCAACTATTTTGTAATATTTAATTTGCATCTTATTTTTAACGTGGAATTGAGCTATCTTTCCTAGTTTTCATGGGTTGATTATGAGAAAGGCATCTTGTCCATTCTTGTACGAGTTTCCATAATAAACAAAACAAATTACCTTGTAAACTAACCCAAAACTTTTCCAAATTGTTTCATTTTTGATTGTAACAACTTGATTCCCATAACATTAAGGAAATTTACAATGGAATTAAAAAATGAATTTTAAGTGTACTTTTACTTATCTCTTACCATTCGAACCTATAAAATTACAGAAGAAGTATATTACAGTTACATGGTAATTTATTGTCAGGACTTCTTCCAACCAAATTTTATGTGCAATTGAGGTGCTGGTTTTATATTTATCAAATTTTCTTTTTACCTATTAGGCTCAGTCTCTCTTCTCCCTAAAGTCTAGATATGATAACCTTTTATTTTCTAGACACTCTCTCATAAAACTAAAAAATCATCTAAAAAATGTTACAACTAGTGCTTTATTAGATGTATATGTCTTTCTATTTTTCGTTAAACTTTTATATTATTGTATTTTGAATATTTATACAACATAATAATATATATTTTCATTATTTGTATAACATACGTCTTAAATTATAATGTTATAAAACTCAACGAGAATATAGAATTCAGTAAAATGTTTTTCACACTCCAAATATATATGGTATTACTGAAACGTAATGTACCTGACTATGCACTACCACGATTCACCTATTCTTGTTCAGATTCGTGAAATTAAAATTATGCTATTCCCTTTGCGTAAACAAGAAGGTTGTGTTTGCATTGGTGGATTTGAATTGTAGGAAAGATGTGTTTGAAATTAATATATTTGAATTAAGTGGGTTTAAAATGATATGAAATTTAATTGGATTTGAATTCACTCACTTTGCTATTAAAATTACACTTATTTTAAATTTTTAAATAAATCAATTAACTTAATTGAATAACTTACAGTGAATTTAGAATTTAAATCCAAATCAACTCAAATCTCTTTATCTAAACACAATACAAATGAATTTACATCAAAAAAATCTTGTATAAAACTGATTTACCATCTTATTTATAAATCTTATAATTAAAACAAGAGTTATATACGCTGTTATATTTAATACATCGATATGAATCATTTTAATAATGTAATTAACCCTTTTCTGAGAACAACATCCATAACAGATACCGTGAATTGAAACCATATAATAATCTCCCAATTTACACCCAACAATTTAGCTGGTAAATGAATTTCTCCAGTGCACCGCACGTTATAAGTTCATAACGTTGAATCATGGTGCTAATTGCTATAACCTTTTTTTTTTTTAACATGAGTAATTGCTACTTCTTTATCAATCGGATATCAGTTGAGATTTAAGAAACAAATTAATCTGAATTTTCATTCCACGTTTGTGCAGCTTGAGGCAATTAATTTTTTGAGTATTATATAGATCTCACTTACCGGTTTCTTAATTCTAGCTGGCAGGCTGGCACTTTAATTTATGGAAATTAAGAAAGCGATTGTACGACTCATGAAACTCCAAGAGTTCCGAATCTTACCGGCCAACCACATTAGTTAGGAAAATCATTTTATCAGTTCTTTACATTGTCTATTTATATTTATTTAATTTTTTATTTTTAAAATGATAATTTGTAGTCATTTAGAAATGTAAAACGTTACATTTCATTCCCTAAACCAAAATTTGAGTATTTTTTTACTTGAATTAGTCATGTGATATTCACATTATATATTTTTCATGTGTAATTTCGAAAACTCGTTTTTTCTTCCAAATACAAAATTCGAGCATCAGATTGGGTCATAAAATTGAGAAAAATAGATTAAAGTATAAGTCAGTCCTTGAAATAATTTTAAAGACAAACAAATACAAACCAATTGTTAATTAATCACTTATTTCATATCTTTTATACTCATATAACATTATATTCAGTCAAATTTCTGAAATTACTCTAAAAAAATGTCATGTGAACAACACATGACAAATTTAAGCAAAAATATTCAAAATTTGATTCAATGATAGAAATTCAATATTTTACATTCATGAGAAACTAAAAATTATTATTTTAAAAGTAAAAGACTACAAATACGTAACGTAAGAGAGTAATGAAATAGTTTTCCTGTTATATACTACTACCTACCGATCAACTACCAACCATTTTTTGCCCCCAGATAATTTGTCACGTCAAATCATTTTTCAGGAATGGGGCTAGTATTTGATAAATGTCCATTTTCTAGACGTGCTCAATTGATCAAAAGATTTGTGATTGCTCCATGTTCATCCTCACGTAGACTTGTTCAAGATTCGTTAGTTTGCACAAAACAATGTCAAATATTTAGTAGTATCTTCGGTCGTTTGAAAATTTCTGTTCCGGCAAACTAAAATTTAGAAGAAACTAATGACGATAGGGTAGATCTTTTTTTATGACAATAACATCCCTATTCCCAACTTCATATTTGTCATGAGTAGAATTCTTCGCATCTCCTGCAAATTGGGCAGCACCAATATTGCTTTCCAACTTCTTCTTTGATACTAAACTCGATACGCGAAATGCGCTCCTCAATCCATTGATAAATCTCCTCCCTAATTTCTTTTCCACCGCCGGACTCCTATCGGATGATTCTTGATCAGATGAAGATGACCCTCCAGCTCTATGATCTTTGTGAGCAATAATACGAAAGCTTGCTGAAGAAACTGATCCTATTTGCCCTCTTTCGATCTTGTTCTCGGAGCTAAACCGAAAACTTTGTGATCGGTCCGAGTCCAGAGTATTCCTAGTGTTCTCTGATTCTTGTAAACGTCTCCTCATTCCACTCAGCTCTTTCTCCAGGCTCTGAATGCGCGAGTTTGTGGTAGTCATGGCTGCCTTCAGCTGTGCCACTTGACGCAGTGCTGCATCTCGTTGCAGAATTGCACCCAGTGTGACAGAATCCACATTTTGAGGCTCATTCTGAGGCCTATGATTTTGATGATGATTAGCTGCAGAGAGGATAGAGCGGCGGGTGTTCAGCTGCTCGATAAACATGGCTTGGACTACAAATCTGAGTGGCATTCTAGGATTTTGCACAGCGTGCATTAGTACTTGAGAGGAAAGGATGGTGCAATCTATGTAATTGCACATCCGGATTTTCTCTTCTGTCAACTTCCCAATGTTTCCCTGCAACCAAAGAAAATTGAGAAAAAAAAAAAAATGCGGTCAGAACTTAGCAGGAGGATTTAACTCGCAAATGTCAAGGATTAATTACAGATACCAAATATGTTTTAAGGGTTTGAATAATTTGATCTTCCTATCCGAATCGGACTAATGAAGGGTGTGTTGAAAATATTTTCTAATTTTTCTTTTTTTTATGTCAAACATTGACAAATTTTTTTCAATTTTTTTTCTTTTAACTGAAAATAATTTACGAAAATTTCAAGTGTAAGTTATTTTTCATATAATTCATGAGTGATATTAAATCACAAATACTTTTATAATTTCATTTGCTAAATTTATTTTCGTTTTCAATTATTTTCCATTCGTTTTTCTCTTAATCATAAGTTCCACACTAATATAACTATCATTATTCATATTTTACTATTACATTGTACTATCATTTAATTTTGAATAAAATCAATCTTTTATTAACCATAATTATTTGTAAGGTATTTATTACCATTGTTATAAGTTTTTTTAACTTGTATTCATAAAATTAAAAATAAAACTGTTAAATATTTTTATTTTAAAATATTTTTATTTTATCAATTGAACACCAAAAAATTGTATGAAAAATAGATTTTTTTATGTAAAATGTTTTCTAAAGAAAATATTTTTCTCAAAAAAATATTTTCAATCCAAACGAACACACCCTAAAAAATCATGAACTTTTTCCGAAAAATTTTGTCAATAGCTGCCAAATTGGATGAAGATTAATAGTTTCATGTTCCTCCATTGAGATGTTTTTGAATTTTCAGCTTACATTGAACATCTCCTTGACATTTTCACACAACACCATGAAGTAATAAGAGTTAAGTGAACTAAAAACAAACAAAATTAACAAGTAAAGATAGGCAAAGAGCAGAAGACTGAACTGGCCTTTTGACTAAATTAAGGTTTGATTTATAGTAGATTGTCTCTAGGAACCCTGTTTTTAATTATGACAGTGTTAAGCCTTAGTTAAAGTAGGAAAAAACTTACATAAATTCGATTTTTGACCCACCTGTAGAGTCTGCGGTAAATATTAAATCTTATAAAATCTTACTTACATCAGCTTATGTCATAAATTTCATAACATTTAATTTACACTATAAATTCTACAAGTGGGGCTAAAAATCAAGTCTATTTAAATCTTTCCCTAATTAAGTATCATCCAGATACATAATTTGAGCTTACTTTGGATTAATTTAAAAAAAAATTTTACACAAACAACATTAGATACATGTCACATGAGTAAATTTAATTTTTAAATTTTAAAAATAATCAGATATTGGTATTAATAATTGGGGGATTATTAAATAATTGAAAAAATTTAAGATTTCATTTCTTATTTTTTTATTATTTTAACCGTAATAACACACATCCCGCCTTACAAAGTGACAACGTAGACTTACTCTTGATAATAATGGTTGAGATGAAATTAGATCAAATTAATTTTAAAATAATAATTTATTTTGAAAAATATTTAGGTAAATCTAATTTTTGATCTTTTTGTAAATTCTGTGATATAGATTAAATGTTATGAAATTTATGTCATCAGTTAATGTAAAATTTTTTTTATAAAATTTAATTTTAAACGTAAATTCTACTGATGATGAGGTTAAAAATTGAATCCATATAAATATTTTAAAATTTTTATAAAATTTAATATTAACCCTAAATTTATACTGATGAGCTCAAAAATTGGTCCATATAAGTATTTTTCATCCATTTATAGCATTGCTACAAGCACAAAATGGCTGGTGAAAGCACATCATCCCCTATGAACAATTTTTAAAAAATATTTGTTTAATATATAAAAAGTTAATTACTGTATTATGACAAAAATTAAGCACCTTTATAGCTTTGATCAAACAAAAAATTGTATGGTTTTACCTTGAGATAAAGGTCAACGATTCTGTAAAGAAGGTCATGACTGGTCAACCGTTTATTCATTGACTCCACTACTACTTGAAACTCATCAGGCTGCAACTTTAGAACGTCGTTCAGGCAAGTAATGGAGCCGGCGCCGGCGCCGGCAGCGTCGCCGTCATGCATCAACATCAACGCTTCAATGCATCTACTTACAAGACTGGCCGTCGTCTCAGCCTCCGGGAGGAGGGATACACCGGAACGCAATACAACTGTCGCGCATTCTTTGTTAACATCTAGACTACACGCCGGAAGTAAGTGCTGGTTTCCGTTTTCTGCCTCAAGTTATCGTGTGGAGTTCCGTTAGCTTCCGTCATTTCCAGCAACTCAGCTGCGATTCGAAGAGGCGCCACGTTAAAGGGCGTTATGACTATGCGGGCCCCGTAACAGTATTCCGTTACTAGAGAAAACGTTTCAGCCGTTATGTTTAACGGTGGAGAGAGGCTTAATTCCGAGGACTTCTTTAGCTGCCGTTTCATATACCCACTCCTCGCTCTTAATGGAGCCTATGTAGAAAAAACGATAAATGGAGTAAATGCCCCCAGCTTTTCATTAATTGCGAAACGTACCGTTCTTTCACTTCTCATTTTCAAGATTTAAATAGCAAGAGTGATTTACATATTCTTGTTTCCATTTATTTCTCACCGAAAATAATGTTGTAAACTTCATTTACCAGAAGGGAAAATCGCCAAAATAGTCCCTCAACTTTTGCACTTTAGTCAGAATAGTCCCTCAACTTTCTTTTTAGCCAGAATAGTCCTTCAAACTTTTTTTTTAGCCAGAATAGTCCTTTAACTTTTATTTTTTAGCCAAAAAAGTCCTTTTATGGTGTAGTCACCATAAATTTTTTTTTTTTTTTAAAAATTTCAGATGAAAGGACTATTTTGGTTAAAAAATAAAAGTTGAAGGACCATTCTGGCTAAAAAAAAAATTAAAGGACTATTCTGGCTAAAGTACAAAAATTGAGAGACTATTTCAGCGATTTTCCCTTACCAGAATTGCCCTTTGGGTTGTACAATTTAATATACTGCAATGTACTCCTAGTTTTTTTTTGGTAAATGTATGCACTCCTAGTTCAAATGTCAAATAACACCAACTTTAAAGTCGTGTTTTATTTGAGGGGGTAATGTTGACATCTTGACAGAAGTTATGTGACGTTAAGGTTTTAGTTGCTGCATTATTGTTTACTAACCTAGCAATTTGGTGACTCATTTCAACTCATAAGAAATTACTCACTTTCGTTGTTTTTTAAGTGTTATTTTAGTTTTTAATACAAAGATTAATGTATAGAATTATTATTAAATAGTTTAAATACTAGACAAAATTAATCTTATATGATTAAATTGTCCTATTGACTAGTGATAAATTAAAACAATTCTAATATTAATTACAAGTTGAGTAATTAATGGAGTAAGAAAGAAATAAAGATAAAATTGGTAAAAAAATAATTAATACTTCATTAAACTTGTAAAGTGACACTTAAAATAAAATAAATTTTTGTTGGCTAAAATAACACTTAAAAGAAAAATAAAAGGAGTAATTAACATGTGATGATTAATGCCGTTCGTATTTTCTTGGCCCATAAATATCCACAAGATTCATCAATAAGAAATAGTAAAAATGTAAAATTGTTCCAAAATGGAAGTTTGAATGCCAAAAAGGAACATTTGATGGACAAAAAAAGGAAAAGAAAAAAAAAAGTGATACCTTCCAATTTCCATATGGTAAGGTAAAACTGGTAAACCAACTAATAAAATCTTAATGATTTGTTTTCTTTTGTAAAGTGCACAATTACATTTCTTCATTGTTACACGGGTCGCTCATCTACTATAGAGGATATAAGTAGTTGGTGACCCTATGCCCTATTATTCATTGTTAGATGAATAATTTGGACTTTATGACCACTCACATTGAAAGCAGGTCATAAAATAATTCTGAAACTATTTATGTAAGACTGCCGCAGTGAGTGAGAAAACTACTTCAATTCCAAGTTTTTGTGATGGTGATAGTGAGATACTAATTCATTGAAATCCTTCAATTCTGAATTTTCAACTTTTGCTACTTCACATATAAATATCCAGTCAAAAATAAATTTAATCTATTCTACGTTACAAATTTTAATAACTAAAATAAATTTTACCCATAAATAACAACAAGGAACTTCTGACTATCCTCAACAACTAGTACCAAAAAAATTCTTTTTAGAGATCTGTTTTTCTATTGCCACATTACTAATTGGGTGTATCAACATCCAATTTAATCGTTAAGTTTTTGAGAAATTCTACGATTTCTTTTAGGGAATTAAAATACCATTTTATTTTAAAAACTTGTACAGTATAACATTATATACTTTAAAAATTTGTACATAAGTTTTCTAAACGGATTCTTGACTAACTAATCATTAATTTTAGATACAACATAAAACAAAACCGCTACCTTAATAATTACATGATCACCATACCTTGTGCAGGTAGAAACATGAATCTTCAACATGTATCACCACATCTATTTCATCTCCTGAAGCCAATGACCTTTTGAGGAACCAAAAAAGTGAAATAATAATAATAATAAAAGAAAAGGTACAAGACTGTGCTGTGTCCATGAATTTAGTGAATAACCATGAAAAGATTAAAATAAAAAACAAGAACTGAAAAGCAACAGAAAATTCTTTGGTGTGCGTACCAAGCTTCTACTAGAGAATGGAGAGATGTAGGAGATGGCGATAACGGTGGGGAAATAGACGGAGTTGTTGAAGGGTCTTCACCTTCTTCTTCTTCAAAGATAGTGTCCACCACCCCTAAATCTTTCCACAAACCCTTCTTAAGCTTAGAGCTTCCATAGAATTCCCTACTTTGGAGATGGCTGTACTTTTTCTGATGCTGCTGTTAATGTTATGCTCTTTTTAGGGTCTATGGGAAGATGAGGAATTCTCTGCTGGATGTTACTTTTTTTTTGCTGCATTAATTGCTTGCATGTGAAGAATCATAAATGCTTACTTTCATTGATCTTTTGGTGGGGATTTAATTGGCTTTTGATGGTGATGCTAAAAATTCCCTTTAACTTCAAGATTTGGAATAAATATCTATATATCTTCGAGTTTGTGGGATCCAAACTTGATTTTATGATGGAGAAGAAAGTTAGCGGCCCAATGTACAATAGGACAAAGATTAGAGCAGACAGAAGCAGTTAAGCACATATATTTGAACCAGACTTATTCCTTGGTTGATTTAATAATTTTGTTGTTAAAGGTTAGATACGGTACTGCACAAAATTGTCTCCTTACTTGGTATTGACTCACTTTATGTGTATAAATAAAACCACAATCACTATTACTCTATTGATTGGTTAAAAAAAATACTGTAATTATATAAAATGATAAAATTATTGAAATATTATCACATTTGAAAAAAAAAAAAAAAAGAAACGAAATTTAATTGAATATTTACTTGAAACGTAAAGTAACTTTAAAAAATTATCCTGAATTTGTAACTTTATAAATCATTTTCCCAAAAGAAAATAAGGATTCAAACTAAGATTAAAACTTGATTTCTAAAAAACTGCTTTCTGCTTAAAACATTTTTTTTCCTTTTACTTTTCTGTGGCAACCACCATTAGCTTTTAAGATCTGTACCTTACTTTCGTTATTATGCTACTTGATACTAATAAAAATAGAAAAATTTTACAATCCCATAAGTAAACCATGAAAGATCTTTCAGATGCATATGTTCTTTCGGGGACAATTGGGATGTGGACATAGATACTATTGTGATTTAGATATTTACATAATATAACATCATATATATATATATATATATATATATATATATGTATACTTTCAAAATTTGTACATCGCAACCCTTCAAAGTATATTTCCACAGTGGAATTTCCAATAAAATTAACCTATTTCATGAAAACTAAGAAACAAATAAATTGCTTTTATATAAATACAAGAATGGTTAGATCTTCCTTTTAAAAATTGTGGGCCTGCATCAGATTTTCATGTTGGCCCATATCTAGCATTTTTTTTCTAAAGACCAAACCCAGCCCAAAACTCAAAAAAACTATACCTTATGTCCCCAAAACGACACTGACAAACTTGTGACAGATCAGTCTTGGATTACTTATATGTGGCCCATAAATTGCAATTTCCTAAATACGCAACCCTGCCCAAAAACTAAACAACCCTAAACCTTACTATTCTCAAACGACACCGTTACAGTCCCATTCATCCAGATCCACTATAAATTCCAAAACCCTAGTAAACCATTTTATTCAATTGCCGCAACACTTCAGAGCAGCAGCTTAGGGCAGAGGAATCCGACGCCGGCGAAGCTCTGTATGAAGTACAACCCTAGAGTCTCCTCCTCCCGCCGCAAGAGCCGGAAGGCTCATTTCACCGCTCCTTCCAGCTTGCGCCGCGTGTTGATGAGCGCACCATTGTCGACTGACCTCAGGACCAAGTACAACGTCCGGTCGATGCCGGTTCGCAAAGACGACGAGGTTCAGGTGGTGCGTGGGACCTACAAAGGCCGCGAGGGCAAAGTCGTCCAGGTTTACCGTAAGAAATGGGTGATTCACATCGAACGCATCACTCGTGAGAAAGTTAACGGCTCCACCGTCAACGTCGGCATCCATCCTTCTAACGTCGTCATCACCAAGCTCCGCCTTGACAAGGACCGCAAGTCGCTTCTGGATCGTAAGGCTAAGGGACGTGCTGCGGCTGATAAGGATAAGGGTACCAAGTTCACTGCCGAGGATATTATGCAGAATGTTGATTAAATTTGAACTGTTTCTGTTTGTTATATTTTAATTCGCTGTTACTTTTTAGATTTTGAGCGACAGAGAGATGTTGTGATTAAACGTACTCTTCTTTGGTGATTAGGGTTTCTGGGATATGGAATTTTGTTGCTTGGATTATTATTATCTTTTCCATTAATCAAATGCTGATAGTTTGATGCTTTAATTTTGGTTCAATTTTATGTTAACTGGTTTTTACTCCTTCAATATCTGTATTTGTTTTATATTTCTCGTTGATTGTTGCGTCAGCTTTACTTGTGTTATTAAAATATTTTATTCTAGATTTCGTAACCTAACTTTTGACATGGCGTGTTTGTATGTATTGAAAAAAATTGTGAAAGATTTTATAATGTTTTGCTATGTATGTTAGCTAACATAATGTGCTAAACCACAGGTGTGTGGATTTAGAATAATGTTAGCTATTACTGTAAGTTTTGACATATTGTTTGATTTGGATGTCAAATATCAGCTATCCTGTGTAGTTGCATATTTGATTTTTTGAACAGTTGGAAACTATTGTACAAGTATATAATGCAAGCTTTTAATAAATGTGAAATTCCAGTAAAAGAGGTCCACCACAAATAGGAGACCTTTGAATGTTCATAGTTTTTTCCCCATGAGTTTCTATTTTAAGTGTTTCAACTTATTTTTTGAATTTTGCTAGGCACACAGTTATTAACTGTTCTTTTGGATGTTACTTAATGTTTGCTTAGACAAGAAATGCTGCTGTTAATTTTGATTTGAAAATTTGCAATATAATGCTAGATTTGCAGTCTGTTGTTGATTAGATAACTGCTGTTTCTCTTACAATGTCATTATCTAAGTAAGGGTAAAATTTTATTGATTGATTGCATCATGACAATATCTTTATTATGAACTTCGATTTGTTCATGATGATCCACTATGTGCTCATTGCTGTTGTTGGTTAGGAAGAATCTCTGTTTTCATTGTGCACTAGTTCATTAAGCTTCCTCATTTACCACTTTAGGATCCATAGTGTCTGACAAATATGGAGTCTGAATCGTCTTGGTAACTTGCAGCTTCTGGAAATCTTTCTTTATGTCCTTGACTATGGTGAGAATTTTTTTTTTTGTTCTTTTTACTCTCATCAGTAGTACAATTGGCTGCAACTTTGACGATTCTCTGGATTTATCTAGGTGGATGTGGTAATTATCTGAGTTCATCTTATTAATTAAGAATATTCAAGAAAGATTTGATATTTTTAAGTTTTTGCTTGTTCAAGGTGCTTGGAGTTATCAAAGTACCTTGCATTGCATCTATCTCCTCCTGATGCTGGCATGTTTTTTCATAATTTGCGGTTTCCCATGTACGGGTAATTACATCATGCAGTGTTTAATGTTGTCTAATGCAAGACGCTTTTCCTTTACGGTTCAACTTGAGGTCATGGTAAACTGCTTTGCAAACCTGAGAGGCTGAGACAATGTGCAAGCCTTCTGCATGGTGCAGATAACAGGTTTTTAATTTGAAATGCTTTAATAGTTAGCTTTGCAACAGACATTTTCACATATTTGTTTCAGTTTCTTCCTTTGCAGAAGGGTATTTTGTGTACCAGGTTAAAAGAATGTAAAACTGGAATAAAAAGGAAAATTATGCCCCAGAACCAGATATTAGAATGAATAAATTTAGGAAAAATAGTTGAGACGGGATTGGTCTTTTACTTGCACGGTCCAGTGGCCTGGACTTCGTCCCGGTGAATGACAAATGTAAAAATAGAAATGAGTTTCTTATCTTACCTCGGTTTTACAGGGGAACTGGAGATTGAGATAGGCTTGTTGCATGCCGTGGAAATTCTAATAATCATCAGTGGAACGGACTCATTTCTGTCCATGGATCTCCATGTACCTAAACAAGCAACTGGGGAAAAAAATTGTCATAAACCCAGGGTTGAACCCAAAAGTGGGGAAAGAAATCCCAAACACCTTTACTGTGAAAGGAACTAGGGTACGAACTAGAGTCTAAATAAGTCGTATCGACATATGATGTCGAAACTGCATTTTCGCATAGGTAAACTTTTTACTCAGAATTGGTTAGTGAAGAAAAACTAGCAGAACATGCTTTCATACCCAGAATATTTAATGAATGCTCTTGAGGATAAAATGAAAATGTTGAAAAAGTGTCTGAAGGCAGTGTTAAATAGTAATCATCATTCATGGTCTCCAAATAGTATAGTTCGCAGACAGAGAAATTTCGCTCTAAATCAGTCTTCGGTAGAACAAATTTCTTATTCTTTCAATTGAAACAATAAATATTTCTTGCAACTAAAGAAGCCTTCTAGATGGATCAATTGTCAAATATCCACCAAAAGACATGAAAAAGAACCAAAAGCACAGACCTGCTAAAAAATAAATGATGCAACTGGAAAGAAAACCACTTGAATAAACCGAAACAAGCTGCATAAGTCACAAAATGGGCTCCTCCGCAAAACCAAGCAGATTGTGTTCATATCTCAAAATGCCCAAGGCCAAATCAAAATTCGTAGAAAGAAATTAGAATGCTAGAATAAGAAACTCAAAGTGCCCCAGGTATCGGCTCAAAATCATCCCAGAAGACAGTATATGAAACCTAGGATGAAAAAATGTGGAACTATTTATTTGTCGCTTTGCGCTACCTGAAGATGAGAAAATGTGCTGTTCTAATGTAAAATTGTAACAGATGCTGGCAAAATACTATCAAGGCTTGAGAGTGAGGGCCACTCCGAACCTAGGAGTTTTTTCCAGGGCCTCGGTGTCAAACTCACTAGAGATGATCAGAACTGATTTGGGTACGAGCTCATGCTGCAAAAGGGTCCCTAGCCTCCCATGTTTGTTGAGCCTCATCTTGAGAACTGTAAGGGCATCAACAGCATAAGCCCCTCCAACTGTGACTGTGTTCTCATTCGTGGAGAACCTTCTAGTAATCTCTGCGACAGCAGAACTTCACTTCAGTTGATCCAGATGGTGTACATATGATGCCTTTATCGTGTCCCCTTTGTCTCCCCTGAGAGAGGAAAGATTCAAAACTCAATTAGGATGACTATTCCCACCGTTATACAAGTGCATTGTGGATGGGGTCTAAAGGGGAAGTTGTGGCAATTAAGAAGCTGTCAACCTCAGCACTAGGTATGGACTCACAAAATTACTGAAGCACAAGACTCTGGTTTCGTCACACTGATTCCAGCATTATATTTAGTTAATGCACCCGATGTGGTCTCATAACCAGCCTCTGCACCTAAGGAAAAGGTTGGCGTACAAAGGGTGACGGACAGATCAATTGCTGGGGATTGCTTCAGTGCAACAGCCGTATTTAAGGTGGCATGTTGGTGGAAGTATTGGACCTCAACCTGCACAAAGAAATTAAAATCTAAGCAACTCTGTACCTTGCCACAATAAGGCAACAGGAGAACAGAACATCTAAGTAAATTGTGCCTTGCCAGAGTCTGAGATGGGGGGAGAGCGAGAGAGCGCGAGAGAATCTGAGAAATCGATTTGCTTGTTTTTTGGGGGGTGGGATTGGTGATGATGGGGGACTGGAGGCACTGAGTCTGTGAGTTGTGTTCATGAAGGAAGACGAGAGTGGGTGTTTTACCCTGTGGTTACTTTCATTTATTTATGTGAAGAATAATAGTATTGAATTAAGTCACGGAATTTCTCAATCTAAATAAAGCTTTAAACACTTTAAAACAAGTAAAATACGTAAGAATCCAGTGCATGAAGCTTATTTTTTAGTGTCAAAATCAATTTTTTTTTTTAATGTTTTTTTCCTTTTTTTTTATTGGTCCACAACAGCTTTCTTGTAGTTCAGCTTCTTCCTCTAAAAATGCAGAAAGGCTTGTCGAAAATTGCCGGTTGGGTTGGTCCGACCAAGAAAGGCATGGGAGTCTTTTGGCATTACTTGGGCCGAGTTAAGTAAAGACTGGCTACCTAGTGATTTACAAGCACATTTTCATGTTTCAAGCTATCTATGTTGGAAAAAACAGAATTTTGAACTTACTTATAAACGTTGTAGTTAAAATTGATTTTCATAAAATTTTACTTATTATTGAAGTCATTTATTACAAACAGTTCAATCTGTACCATTAAATCTATAAATAAGATAGGCTTAAAGGCCGTAACCAACTTTATCCGCATTGAAAAATAATAACTAATTTTTGTTATCCAAACAGAGTTAGTCTTTAAATATATTTTTTGATTAATATTGAGTATTCAAATGGTTGAAATCTCGAAAATAAAATAATTATAGTGAAATTATTAATAATTTTAATACAATTGTATCATAACACTTTTGCATTAAGCCATTAGGAATGGTTGAAGGGATTCAATTAAAACCAATGGAGTCGTAGTATCAGATTTAGCCAATTGGGCAGCAGCCTTTTGACCACTCCTACGAACCCGTGAAACTAAACAAAATTCATAAGTTTCCCGCTTGACATCTTCAACCAGAATAGTAATCATTTTGGGAAATTTTTTGAAGAATTATTTAATTTAAAAATTTGTATAATATAAAATTTTAAAATATATAACATTGTATTGCATATATTTTTAAAATCCAACAAGATAATTCTATAACAGAATTATCGAATTTTCCACCAATTTTTTTAGAGGAGTGAGAAATTTTCCAAATCCTTTACCAAGGCACTTACTACCGTCAACCCAAGTCTCCCTCAGGCCCAAACCACAAAGAAGCTGCAATAAATTGTCCATGTCGAGGAAAATGAAAAAGAGGAAAAAGAGAGAAACTTACAACTTGTTCTGTTAATCAATTTCCTTTTCATTTTGTTTGGATTGGTGGATTTGAATTGAATGACAAATTTAAAATGAATGGAATTAAACTAGATGAATTTAAAATAATATAAATTTTAAATAAATTTTAAATTTATCTATTTAATCATTAAACTACTCTCTTTATTTATTAATAAATTTTAAATATCTAATTAAATCAATTACTAATTAAAATTCAGTAATTGAACACTTGACCAAGCACAGTGCACTTTACAATTCTAAGTCTTCTTTGCTGGGCTTTGAATTTTTTAGACTTTTCCCATTTCGTCACAGCACAAATTAGAAGGCGAGAGTACGTAGAAGGCGGCAAGAAAGGAAGCAATTACCCTGAGAATTTGACTTTTGATAAATTGCGGTCCACTGCATTTAAAATTGTTCTTCGCTTTTCCATCAGGTACGAGATAATTTTTAGGAAAATTTTATGATGTTTTTTAAGGAATTATTTTTTTATATTTTAAATATTTATATAATATAATATTATACAAAATTTTTAAATTAAGAAAATAGTTTATTAAAAAAATATAAAATTCTCCTAATTTTTAGGAAGGTTGCTCTAAATTAAATTAATTGATAAATCCTTGTATCAATTGATATTGACTTACATCTAATTCAAAAAATTTTAATATGAATCAGGCTCCATGCAATTACGGACACAAAAAGTTCACTGTGGACATGGGAATTTTTTTTTTTTTTTTTTTTTTTCCCCAAAAACGGCGGCCCATTAATTAGTGATCCTTTTAATTGCAGCCTTGTAGTTTCTGGCAACGTTAAGTTTTTCTGCATAGTGTATTATTCTGGAGAAATCAAAAAGCAAGAAAATAGAGAATGGAGAGCTATCTGAATGAATCGAATTTTGAGGTGAAGCCTAAGAACTCGTCCGAGGAGGTGTTGCAGCGATGGCGAGATCATTGTGGGGCTGTCAAGAATCCCAAGCGACGGTTCCGTTTGACGGCCAATCTTTCCAAGCGTCACGAAGCGGCTGCTATGCGCCGCACCAATCAGGTTCAACTTTATGATCTATAGCCTGAAGTTGAACATTTATATAGATAGATGGAAATGCAGGATTGCTGAATTTGCAAACATTTTATGATCTGTTTGAATCAAGTGTTCACCTTTTATACTTAGAACTTTATTAGTTATAAAAGATTGATTTGGTGATAATGTGTTTAATTTCCAAGTAGAGGGGCAGGGGTAGGCAATAGCCCGATAATTTATATGGTGAAGAAGTTTTGTATGGCCAAGTTGGCTTCAGTTTGGGTTCATTAGTATGCAGGTGAACTTAGGAGTGTTGTTAACTTTGATCTTCCCTTTTGTATTTATAGGAAAACCAGAGAACTGCAATTTTAGGACTGAACTGTTCGAAGGCCGCGGTCCAGTTTATACAAGGTGAGATTTGTTACTACGTCCTTACTGATATTCATCATTTTGAGGAATGTAATTGCAGGTGCTCAGCAGAGTGATTACAAATACACAGTACCTAAAGAAGTTCAATCGGCTGGTTTCCAGATATGCGGGGATGAGTTAGGGTCCATAGTGGAAGGACATGACCTGAAAAGGTTGAAATTTCATGGTGGAGTTTCTGGCATTGTGAGCAAGTTGGCCACTTCTACTACTAATGGCATTCCTACCGATGATGAAGCTCTGAGCCGCAGAGAGCAGATATATGGAATTAATAAATTCACCGAGAGTGTAGCTCGGAGCTTTTGGGTTTTTGTATGGGAAGCCCTTCAGGATATGACTCTCATGATCCTTGGAGTATGTGCATTGGTGTCTTTGATTGTTGGTGTTGCAACGGAAGGATGGCCAAAGGGGGCTCATGATGGGCTTGGAATTGTTGCTAGCATGTTGTTAGTGGTGAGTTTGTCACTGCAACGAGTGATTATC
Source organism: Cinchona pubescens (assembly GCA_025175665.1). NCBI lineage: Eukaryota > Viridiplantae > Streptophyta > Magnoliopsida > Gentianales > Rubiaceae > Cinchona > Cinchona pubescens. Next base: position 292,101 of record JANKKI010000002.1, on the reverse strand, counting down.
GTCAATCTTTACAGTTTAAGGACTTGGATAAAGAAAAGAAGAAGATTTCCATTCAAGTTACAAGGAATGGGTACAGGCAAAAGATGTCAATATATGATCTACTTCCTGGTGATATTGTGCATCTTTCCATTGGAGATCAAGTTCCAGCAGATGGACTTTTTCTCTCAGGATTTTCTGTGTTAATTGATGAGTCAAGTTTAACCGGAGAAAGTGAGCCAGTAATGGTCACTGCTGAAAACCCATTCCTACTCTCGGGAACCAAGGTGCAAGATCGATCTTGCAAGATGCTGGTTACTACTGTTGGAATGAGGACACAATGGGGCAAACTGATGGCCACTCTTAGTGAAGGAGGAGATGATGAAACCCCGCTTCAGGTTAAATTGAACGGGGTGGCAACGATTATTGGAAAGATAGGCCTTTTCTTTGCAGTAGTGACTTTTGCAGTGTTGGTGCAAAAGATGTTTGGACGCAAACTTTGCTGGGATGGAACCCACTGGAGCTGGTCTGGAGATGATGCCTCGGAGATTTTAGAATATTTTGCTATTGCAGTGACCATTGTTGTTGTTGCAGTTCCGGAAGGACTTCCCCTGGCTGTGACTTTGAGCCTGGCATTTGGAATAAAAAAGATGATGAATGATAAGGCCCTTGTTCGACATTTAGCTGCTTGTGAGACCATGGCTTCTGCCACAACAATTTGTAGCAACAAAACTGGGACACTTACAACCAACCACATGACTCTAGTGAAATCATGCATTTGTATGAATGTCAAGGATGTGGGAACGCCAGCCGATGGTTCTTTATTGTCCTCTGAAATCCCAACTTCCGCAGTTAAAGTTCTCTTACAATCTATCTTTAATAACACTGGAGGAGAAGTTGTGGTCAGCAAAGGTGGAAAACGTGAGATATTGGGAACACCAACTGAGACGGCTATCCTAGAATTTGGATTATCACTTGGTGGAGATTTTCAGGCAGAACGACAAGCTCCAACATCCAAACTTGTCACAGTTGAGCCTTTTAACTCTACAAAGAAGAGAATGGGTGTTGTACTGGAGCTTCCTGAGGGAGGGCTAAGAGCTCATTGCAAAGGAGCTTCAGAAATAGTTTTGGCTGCCTGTGACAAGGTAATCGATTCAAATGGTGAGGTTGTTCCCCTGGATGAACGATCAATTAGTTATCTGAAGTCTACCATTGATCAGTTTGCTAGCGAAGCTCTTCGCACCCTATGTCTCGCCTATATGGAACTGGAAAGGGGGTTCTGTGCTGGTGATGCTATTCCAGTTTCTGGTTATATATGTATAGGAATAGTAGGCATCAAGGATCCTGTTCGTCCTGGAGTGAGGGAGTCTGTTGCCCTTTGTCGTTCAGCTGGAGTGACAGTTCGGATGGTTACAGGAGATAACATCAATACTGCAAAGGCTATAGCTAGGGAATGTGGAATACTTACCGATGACGGGATTGCTATAGAAGGTCCAGTTTTTCGGGAGACGAGAACCAGGAGGAATTGCTTGAATTAATTCCTAAAATTCAGGTATGCTAGACCTTTACAGAACTTGGGCAACCTTCTTAATAGTTGTAAGCCAGAAGTTTTTTTTAGATTTTTTCATCTTGTAGGTAATGGCTCGATCTTCGCCATTAGACAAGCATACATTGGTGAAGCACTTGCAAACCACATTCAATGAGGTTGTGGCACTCACTGGTGATGGAACAAATGATGCTCCTGCACTTCACGAAGCAGATATTGGACTAGCAATGGGCATAGCCGGAACAGAGGTGAATGTTTGTGATTTGGTTTTACTATTCTTATTATCGTATTGTAAACAAATTTCAGCTTCCTAGTAAAGCCATTTTTGGATAAATACTAAAATTTTGACTACTCTTATTTTCAGGTGGCCAAAGAGAGTGCTGATGTTATAATTGTCGATGATAATTTCTCCACAATTGTTACTGTAGCCAAATGGGGTCGATCTGTCTATATAAATATTCAAAAATTTGTGGTGCACCTTCAGTTCCAACTGACTGTCAGTATGGTGGCATTGATTGTTAACTTCTCTTCTGCACGTTTGACTGGTAAGATATCCTTTTTGCTTTGCAAATTTTACCTTTCTCCGTTTGTTCCTGTCCCTCTCGCAATCTCTCTAAACTTCGAAGATAAAGTTAGCATTGTTGCATTTTTCTTATGCTGTCCAGTACCATGCTTCAGGAAGTGTTCCCCTTACTGCTGTTCAACTTTTGTGGGTCAATATGATCATGGATAACTTGGGAGCACTTGCTCTGACCACTGAGCCTCCTAATGAGGAACTAATGAAGAGACCACCAGTTGGGAGGACAGGAAATTTCATTACCAATGTCATGTGGAGGAATATCTTAGGGCAATCCCTGTATCAGTTTTTAGTAATATGGTTTCTTCAGGCATTTGGAAAAACAGTCTTTTTCATTCGTGGTGCTGATGCTGATCTAGTCCTTAACACGCTTATTTTCAACACATTTGTATTCTGTCAGGTAAAACTTCTTAAGAACATGATGGCTATAATACTCTCAAGGACATTTTTCAATTAGGCTTTACTTGTTTCACACATATAAGCAATTTTTGGATGAGGTTCTATTTATTTTTCTGGAAATACATAACCAAGAAGATAATGGGAAACAATGATCAATCATGTTGGTGTTTTTTTTTTTTTTTAAATAAAATAATTTTTTTATTTTTTTATTAGACATCAATTCATTACTTGAAAGCTCAGCATGACTACATGGCAATTGGAAAGACTATGAGCCCAAATCAAGCTACCCAAAAGTATTTTCTTAAATTTGTTTAAAATTTTAATGCTGGAAGAATAGTATATTAGAATATAACAAAGTAAAATTTTGCAAAAGCAACCTTAAAATTTTCTAATTTTCTTACTGTGCAGAGTATCTGAATTTGCATCTTCTTGTTTATATCTTCAGGTTTTCAATGAGGTGAACTCACGAGAGATGGAGAAAATAGATGTTCTTGAAGGCATACTGGACAACAAACGGTGTTTGTGGCAGTTATCACAACAACTGTCCTCTTCCAGATCATAATCGTTGAGTATCTGGGAACCTTTGCAAACACAACACCACTCTCAATTTTGCAATGGTTTTTCAGCATATTAATTGGATTCCTGGGTATGCCAATTGCTGCATACTTAAAGCAGATTCCGGTATGAAAGGGTAATGAAGTCCCAATGAAGATTTAGAACATCTGATAGGGAACACAACTAAGGCTGGCATCTGGACAGTTGTGCTTCAAATGAAGAGTTGGAATCCTGGAATTCTCTCTAAATGCATTTTCAGTAAGAACCCAAAATGCATTTTTCATCTTCGGAAGGCAAGTTTTTGGCTTTTTTGCAGCATCTACTCACATCAACAATGAACATGAGTACTGCAGTTAGCACCTTAAACATATTCGATGTCCCTTTTGGTTTATTCCAGCTGGGTCCTATTTGGAGTTGAGCTAGAACAATAAACTGGGATTAGTATGAGAAGCAGAAATGCGAATGATTTTACTGTTCAGGAGATAGCAATATTTAATAGATGGCCACATATTCTGCATTGAAATAGTCATGTGTAAAACACAACCCAACTTGATCTGTATTATTTCAAATTTGTCCATAAAGCTGTTCTGAACTGTTTAAACATTGTGCAACTGGTGAGATTATTGCCATTCTTGTTGATCCCATTGGCCAAAGTACTTGTTCAAATAATTTGGAGGGTTCACAAAGGTTCAAACATATGCCAACATAATTGTCTATGGAAACACAAGTCTAGAAAAATAAATGTTAAAAGAAACTCACCATCATCACCACTCTGCCTAGGCATAACAATTTTACTTTCTATGTCCTTTCTGGAGCATTGGCCCTTGTGGTTAGTTTTTGATAATCCTGAAAGCAGTATTCCACATTTCTCACAAACATCTGCTCTGAAAATCTTACGTGCACAACAGTTAAGTAGATGATCCAATGTTGAGTCCAAAACAGTCTTCCTGGAAATGGACTGCAAAAATAGAGTCGAATTCAATGGAAAAGTGTTCCAAAGAATTTATGAGCAATGGAAATATCAACAAAAGCTGAAACAGTAAGAATTGATTCCCTTTGCCATACTTTCACTCTAATGCAGAATTGCAGGGGTCTGTAAGTCAGTAAAGAATATGTGATCAACAAAACACCAAAACCTTTTCTTCAGCTATATACAGGCTCTAAAGCTTTCCACACCATAATCTTTACAACAAAACAGCCAAAAAGCTAACCAGATATTAGAAGCTCTAATCTTGAAAAGAATCTTCTACAGAAAATCACCATTAAATCTCCCTTTGCAGCACCTCAGAATTAAAGAATAGATGAACCAATTTTTCAATGCCACTCTTTCCAAATGAACAAGTTTTTAGATAAGAATAACCAAACTCGTTCATGTCTAAGTGAAAGTACTATAATTTTAAGCAACCAAACATTAAATTTAGGACAACTTTGTGAAATCTGTCTCAATTGGCCCAAGAAGAGACAAAGCGACTCGTGATTAAGAGTATGTATTGACATGTTCACTGAGAAAAATGAGAGAGAATTTAAATGAATTAGAAAGAGACAAGACAAGAAGCATGCAAATGGGAAACTGATTGAGCAAACGTGCTTGTATGATGCAACAGGATTGCCTTGAAGAAAAAGCAGACATTTAGCACCAGAATCGCACAAGTACGGAAAAATGGATTTAATCAAAGTATCACTTTACTCAGAAGATGAATCTGAAAAATCTACACATTCTCTTTCCCGGCCACATGTATTCTTGTTTTGCAGAGACGTATGCAGGGTAAGAGCTGCATATGCCAAAACTGGAAAAGCACTCATAGTATCAAACTGCGAGCATTGCAAAATGCTGATCTCTGAGATTACCTTCAGAGCCAAAAAAGCAGATTATAAATTCCTAGACATTAAGATGTTGTTTCTTGCATTTTCAGATGAAAGTAATTCCTTTATTTGCTAGGCTATTCCAGTAGCAACAGCATAATCCTATATAGCTAGTGTTTTAAAATATATATATATATATACTAGTATGGTCAGGCCGGTGTCTAGTATTATTTTAGTTTTAATTATAATTTAAAAATAAAGAATGCATTAATTGAGGGCAAAAAGTTTTTTATCTCACTTTCTATCTCACTCATTATTCTACTATTTAATGAATTGTCAATATTTTTTTTTAGATATAATTATGAATTTTAGCAGAAGAATCTTAACTGTTCATTAGATAGTGTGATAAGATATGGAATAGGAAGTGGGGTAGAGGATTCTTAGCATAGATTGAGTTACATAAGATGTGTTAATAGTGATTGTATGTGGTTTTGAAAAAATATATATTTTCAAAAATCAAAATCGTTCTTAATTTTAATCATGCTCTATATAATTGTCTTGTAAAAAATCAAAAAAAAATAATGATATTTTACCGTTTAATTAAACTACTTTATATATATATTAAAATTTGAAAGAAATTTCACCGTTCAGATGTGACATGTAATTCTATGGTGAATTTTAACATTTCCAAATGAATTGATTTTCGGATATGATAATTTACTCGACAAGAAAAAATTAATGGTATATTCAAATTAATTTTTTTAACTTTTAATTATTTAGATATAAGTAAATGAACAATAAATAGAGTGTTGTGAAATTACAAATTTCATTAAATTTTTTTAAAGATGTAAATTTTTTTTACATTTGAATGACATTATCGGTAATACCAAGCAATTAACAGCGGATGATCTTAGCACAAGCTTGCATTAAAAAATTAAAAAAAAACCACCTCCCCCATACCCTTACCAAGCAATTAACAACGGATGATCTTAGCTTAAGTTTACTTTAAAAAATAAATAAATAAATCACCTCTCTTCGTATCCTTTATTGAATCGAATAAGAAACTAATAAATCAAATAAAAACCTTTTTACTACCTAAGCTGTATTTCGTTATCACTCCTCGAAATACTTATTTCATTCCTAAATTTTAAATTGATCTCACTTTCTATTTTTGGACAGTCATCTGTTAAATCTTGGGATAAAAACTCTCTTAAATTTATAATTAGTATCTATAACTTTAAAAATCAAAGTGTATCTACTACTACTCTTTCTTTTGAATAAGATGAAAAGTTTGAAAAAAAGAGGAATAATTATTTATTTTATACGAATATTTACCAGTCACATTATAAAAGTATTTAAAATAGTCAAATATTATGTCAAGACACTCTAGTTCAGTATATGTCAACCTTGCCAACATGATAACTGTACCGTGCAAAGCATGACCGATGCCCTCCATTTTTTTAATGAATATGATAAGTAAAAGAGTAAAAAGTGGAGATTTTTATTGATTAGGAGAAATATGCATAGAAATGATCATTAACCAACAAAACATATAATTAAATAAAAAATTGTAGAGAAAAAAAATGATAGAAAGTCTTAATACAATATTTTTATTTGCGTAGGGGTTGATACTTTTTATAAGTCATTCATAATCCAAGTATTAAGCACTTCAAGTATATAAAGCAAGCATGTAGGAAATTTTTAGATATATCAAAACAGTATCAAATAATTGAATTACTCAACTGAGAGCACATGACACTTAAAAAAGCCACATTTCAATAGTCTTAGATATATAAATGGCAAGTTGTCCACATAGCAACTAACTAAGATGACAGTGGAATGTGATTAATTGACAAAATTACCTCAAAGTACTTCAAAGACTATACATAAGGTAAGGGGCATAAATGTATTTTTTCAGCCAAAAAAAAGTCAAAGTCATCTTCCATGTAAGCACACATTGCCACATGGTAATGGGAGGAAGCCACTTGGCATAAGGGGAGAGTTTATTGTCTTTTTTATATATATATATAGATATATATTTGAGAAACTTTATAGGATTTTAATGTTTGTTTCAATATGAATTTAGGTAGTAGCAAGTCGTGGATTAAGTTTCGTCGTAATTGTGTTATAAGTGGCAAGGATTATTTGGAACCCGAATATATCTGAGTTAAACATAGCATTTCGATTAGTCGTTAAAGTAAGGGTTCTAATTCTATTCTTCCATATTTTTTTTGAAAATTCTTCGTAAAATTTTTGTTTGAAAATTTTATGTATATATTAAATCGGATCGAGTATAGTTTACTTTAGTGTTTGATCATATAAAATTATTATAAGTGATAATTTGACGCGAATAATGACTTGTGTTGTGCATGTTTAATATATTTGAATATTATTATATTGTTTTGGCTCCTGGTTATCTTTGGTGGAATTGGTGGGAGTTAGTTCCCAATACTCTATATGAGTTAGTTCCCAATACTCTATATGAGTTTTTGTTATAGCCTTTTTTTCAACGGGTTATAATAGTTGGACTTTGTTATGACATTTTCCTAACAGGTTATAGTAGTTAGAACTGGATATCGACCTTGCCAACAAAACTATAGAGAATCCATGAGCCACTTATTGATTATTGTATTGTGATGATACTTTTGTTATTGACCTTCTTTTTGTTATTGTATTGCAATTATTTGCACACTTGATAATGTCACTTACCTATATTAGTTAACGTAAACCTCTTGTGCAGTGAATCAATTGTGTATTTATATATATGTATGCATGATTATGATGTTGGTAACAAGTTTGGAAATATATATAATATAACATACTAATTGTGTATTTATATATATGTATGCATGATTATGATATTGGTAACAAGTTTGGAAATATATATAATATAACATACTCGTTCTAATGGAAGAAAATTCGAATCTCTTGCTAAACAACGTGTATACTCACCCCATTATACACATTTATTTTTGCGGGTGAAATAAATAGTTTTGAGTTTGGGTCCGATAATCAAGTGGATTATTGAGAACAGTGAAGTTCAAAAAGAGTATTGTGGTGTTAGATGTTAAGATTTATTCAGTTAATTTTTAGTTTCGTATGGATATTGTTAGTTCTAAATTTGTTGGATATTTTATGTTAGTACTATGAAAGTTGACGACAATTAAGTTACAGTGCAAATGTGATTTGAATATTTTACTTTGTTTTGTTTTTATGAATGTTAATGTAGTTTACTTATGATATTGTGTCTTGCAGTTTCGGAATTTTATCCTGAAAGTGCGGCATGTTACGTCCTCCGTATTGGGGCGTGACACCATTCTTCACACAAATTCGCAATCTCCGATAACAAAGTCGAATCTGACTCGAATAGAACTAAATTATCGTGCAATTCGCTAACTCCGGGGAGTAAATCAGAAGCCGAAAACGCACCTTTAGGATGTGTAATGCAGAACGAAGCAACATATGCATAAATCTGGAGGTGCTCGACGATTGATTGCTTCTTTTGATTAGCATTTTCAGCGGTGGCGGGTGATGCGCCGTGGCTTTTCCGGTGACGAGAGGAACGGCGAACGCGTTTAGTAGGCGGTGTTTGGGGTGAAGTTTGAGGGCTGGAATTGGTAAGGGATCTGAATCGGTTCATTGACTGGGAAATTGAGAGGTGGAGAGAGGGAGGAAAGAAATGAGGTCGGAAGAAGGGGAAAGGCCATACATTAGGGTTTTGAGAGAGGAGGGCCATTTTGAAGATTTTATAAACCCTAGTGTTTTAGCCGATGAAAGGAACTCTTCCGCTGAGGTTTGCAATGATGAGCGAAGCCGCCTCTTATGCTTCTCCATTGAAACTGAAAGTACAGTAGTGTGTGTTTTTGTGTGTAGAAGTGCGTATTTTGCATCTTATCAGTCGCAGTGTAGTTGGGAGGGAGGGTTTAAGGGTTACCTGTGGTGAGGTTAGCTTGGGTGACAGATGGTCGGGAAGACACCATTGGTTTGAAAGGTATGCAATGCGAGGGATCTTTCTTCTTGATTTGTCTGTTATCTTGTGAATTAAATATCCGTGTATCTTCAAATTTGAAACCAGTTTTTGGCGGACACTTCCGGCGAGATTCATTTGACTAGGGAGAGAAGGAAAAAAAAAAAAATTGTGGATAGGAAATTGGCCCTCCCAACACATGCAAGAATGCAAGGAAAAAAAATGTGGATAATTATAAATAAATAAAAACTAATTTTTGACAAATTCTACAATTAATATTGGTAAGAATAAGTTAATTGCAAGATGAAAACAATTTGTAGCCTCCAAAACCAATGAGACTTCAATTATTTATGATATAATTCGTCTAAATGCAAATGAGAGTTCAATTATTTATGATTATTGATCTTGGTACATTCTAGGCATGTTATTTAAGAAAAATATTTAATTATAAATATTAGTAAAAAAAGTATGTCTTTATGGATGTGGAATTTGTAAAATTTTATATAAAAATTTAAAAAATGAAAAAAAAATAAGTAGTGAAAATAAGAAATCAGATAAGAGGTTGCAAGGGAATCAAGTGGGTGATTAGTAATTATACATAAAGGTATGAATTGGAAATAATTATTAAGATAAGAGTGAGTTAGGTAAAATAAGTGATGATATCACACTAAACTCTGCTTATGCGTTATATATAGTATAAATATAAACATAGTTAATTATAGATACAGACATAGATGACTCTAATTTGATAATTTAGTGTATTTGAATTATAAGGTCATTTTATAAATAAAATTTAAAGCCAAATTTAGTAAGTTAGTGAATATGTGAATAGCTTTATTTGTTTGATATTTATCTTAAAAGAAGATGGGTAGTATTTGTTTTTTTTTTTTTTTTTAAATCATCTCTTTCTCCTTACCATTTAGTGACTCAAATCCATGATCAATAGATAGTAAGGGAAATGTCTTACCACCTGAGTTATACTTTGTTGTCAAGATGAGTAGTTTTATTTTAAAACTTTTTGGTGTTAGCTTTTGAAAATTAAATTTTTTAACTAAAAAAGTTAGTTATAAAATAAGGAGAAACTGTCAGACCAATTGGGGCTCTCTATTTATATATATTATAGATGTTCAGTCAACTACAATATATTTTCATAAGGTTATTTTGTAGGGCAAAGACTTAGGTAGACCCGGTCTTTGACCTTGCTTGTAGACCCTGTGGTGTGGATTAAACTTTAGAAAATCTATGATATCAGTTGATGTAAGCAAGATTCTTTAAACTTTAATCCTGACCACAGAATTTATGGGCCTAGGTGGGGCCAAAGATCGAATCTACCTAAATATTTTCCATTTTATAGTACTAATACTAATCAAACTTTTTAATTTTTAATAAATTGTTGAAATTTTTTATGGATGCCTATTTTTGCAAAATGATCATTTATCAAACACAAACCATAGAGCATGAGACCAAGGTCCATCTTCATAGATTTAACCAATTGCTGTACCACAGGGATAGCCATGTTTAGACAGGATTTTCATAGGATCTATTGGGTTGGGGTACATAGATTTTGACATTTTTCAGTTGAATCAAACACCAAAAATAATGGAGTACATCTTTGGTTACTCTAAAATACTTTTTTTTTTCCCTATGACTAAAACACATTTGAGGAATTATCGTATAAAAACTGGTTACATTTCAGGCTATAAATTCTTACCAATCTAAAAGTTCAAAATATTCAAAATCAGTTTAATGTATGTCCCGTTCAGCTGGACATACAGATGCACAAGAATGTCAATCGCAAGATTCTATTATACTTATATATAAATATGCAATCAAATAGGTCTCATGCGTAATCCATCACATAGGATCCTGTGATTGGTCCCTTCGTGTATCCATATATCGGATGAATATGACTTATGGTTTACTGATTCAAAATCCCTACTTTACGCATTAAGCGTTAGAACAACAAAATGAAAATGCTCATTAAGTCTAATATCATTTCATTTATCTTCTAAACTCCGAAGTAAGATGGGAATAAACTAGTATTGTTTCTTTTCTTTTTCTTGGATTGTGTTAATTTATTCTAAAACTTTATTGAAAATGATATATCGTATGATAAAAATGTGAATGGAATGTGTTAAAAAAATCTTTTAATTTGTTTCTAAACCAAAATACAAACCAAACATAATAATGCAATTGTTACTCCTGAAATTCTTGCTATAGCTGTGCCATCCTCCAATTGCTTTTACTTTCTAGGATTTTCATTTAGCAGATGGGTAATCAAGCATATTGTTATAAAACTTTATATTCTCCACATACATGATTTCAGTTCAGGGTCGGCGGTGACCCCAAGTACAGCTAAACTAAACACCGAGGGAAATTGCCTGAACAGGAAAAAGTAGCTTCCAACCTTCAAACAAATCCAATCAAATTCAATTTTTATAAATATTGAATGGCCCAAATGTAACACAGATGTATCAAATCAAACAAAACAACTCTCATTCTTCATTCCCTACAATTCATTGGCTTTTTTAGCCTTCTGAATGGCAAAGGAAGCATCCCATGACTTGTTGATGGGTACATAAATTCACGTTCCCCGTCAAAACAAAACAAAAAAAAAAGAATCTAAATGGCACCAACAAATTACAAAATCAAAACAGGTAGAATGCAGTAATAGCATTCAGCAAACACTATTATCTCAACATTCAACAGTCTATCCACTCTTCAGTTGCCTTGTGGACCTCCTTGGTACACCAAAACTGGTTCATTAAAACTTTAGTCAGCTTCTTGCTACTTCTCACTGTAGGCTAAAGGTATTCTTTTTCTTTCTTTATTGATATCAGTCCCTCTTTGCACTATTTGCTTGATTGTCACTGCCATAAAGAGGCAAAAACTTCAGTGCATAACGGAAAACAAAAGAATCTGACCATATGTTGGCGCGTGTTAGCTTTTGGAAAAATTCCATTATCCAAGCTTATAAATAATGCTTAACAAGCAGTTCGATGCCCTTGATTGCAATCAAAGAAAGCTTATTAATCTTCCACTACAGTTTATGTTTCCTTTGCAAACGCTAAACTTCGTTGCTGTAGGTGTACCCAAGTCTTCTTCTGGTGCCAACTGCAGAGGTAATTATTGAAGAATTTTAAAGACAATCACTTGAGTTTGATTGCTTTAATGTACAATTCATAGGACTCTGATGACTTGGGGTGTTTGACTTAGCCTTCTGAATTTCTTGCATTAGATTGTAACAAAATAATACGTGGTCCTGTTCCAGTGCAGTACGGGTGCAAAAATCAGATAGTTATGACTTGAGTGCGAGGATAGAACAGCAACCTGAAAATCAATCATTATGTGGATTAAAGCAAGGAAACTCACTTTCTGTGAAGAACCCCCTGATGAGATTACACTCATCTTGAACTCCAGTATTTGTTTTGTTGTTTGACAACCACAGGCGGCTAAAACAGCTGCAGCAGCAATCATAGACGGTGGAAATTTTGCTAAATTAATCTCTGTATTATTTAGAAAGAACCCAAATTAGCAACAAATTTGTAAAACCAAGTGCAATTCAATATCTATATAATTTTGGATTACCTTTAACTATAGCCAGAGTGAGTTCAATGGCTCTGGAAATGAGCCCTTTTGGTCTTGATTCACCACAAAACTTGGTGATGAAGTAGAGAACTAATCGAAAGGAGTGGATAGATTCATTTTCCATTCCAAGGTTTCTAATACCAATACTTCCATTTTCTGAATCACACTGCTTTCAAAATTACATTCATTCATGTGATACTCAGATAGTGCTGGTGCTCTACACTCCTCCATCTTAGCCGCCAAAGATAAATAAGCAACTGATAACAATCGAATACCCATAATTTCCCCTCCTATCAACATCAAACACATTCACAAATTCCTTGTTTTCCACCATCCAAAAATTCATCATCCGATCATATTTCAAATCACATATAAATCATTGATTACAAGAAACAAAAGCTAACAAATTTCTTACCTCAATGGATAGTTTGGAAAAAAAAACCGATCAAAGTAGATCAATGATAAATAAACAGTCTGGAAGTGAAATCCGAAGAAGGCCCTAGTCTGTTCCAAAACATACAAACTATATTCAGATGAAGAATTACCCAAAAAAAAAAAAAAGCAATTCCACGAAGTACAAACATCAAGAATCCATTTTACGGCATCTAATCGGACACATTTCAACCAACATTCAGCCATCTTGACTGAATTATAACTCGCAGATTGATGGCCAACATTTGATTGTAAAGCGGCTTCCTTGTGAACTAGATTTTCTATAAACTCATCACCATCATCATATTCCAAAGATATGACAAAAGTTTTCATCTTTATCATTGTATGGACTGAAGATGGATTGATCTTCGTCGCACAAGAGGCTAGCCAGAGACGACAATGAAGTATGAAAACTTCCCATCTCCATGTCAACCGGGCAAAATCTTGGGTGCCCAGAAGTCGAAGCTAAGGTTGGGTGGCTGCGGAAGGGAGAAAGAAAAAGGTTTTTGAGGCGAGAAGAGAAGAGAAGAGATGCAGCAGTAGCTGAGTAGCGGTTTCAGTGCCGCCAAATTTTCGCGGATGAGATTTATGTAGCGCCTTTTTTAGCGGTTATACATTAAGCGTGACCTACACAAGCCTATTGTCTCCCTGTATTCATTGAGTTACTTTTAGTTACGTGCTCCACAATATTGAGTATATATGACAGTAATTAAAATTATTGAAAAATAAGATATTTTATTATTTTTTAATTATTTAATGGTAAAAAATATTCACTTTACAATAAGAAATGAATAATAATTTTTTTTTTATATTCGTCACTAATCAACACTCTTTTTTTTTTTTTTTTATAAATAAATCGTTTATGCATTGGTGTATAAAATTTTTTATACCATCTTATTTAAATACATGATACATGTGAAAAATAATTTTCAAAACACGTATGTGAGTCATGCATCCAAACCTCATGGTGTAAAAAATTTTATATATCAGCGGTGTATGAAAGATTTATTCAAATTTTTTAATAGTATTATTAGTATCAAATAACTCAAAATAATGTATATGTGCCAAATAATATCCTCTCCATTTTAAAATAATTATCGGTTTTTGATTGGTGTATACAAATTAAGAAAATTAATAAATTGCATCAATTTTACGAAAAGATAATTTAAAGTAACTAAATTACCCTTTTATATTAAAATCCTAACTACATAATCTTCCTTTCATTTATGTGACACTAAGAGTAAAAGTTAAAAAATATCATTTAATAATTTTTTTAATTTTCTAACATGACAGATATTTAGAAATTTGTCCAACGCGACAATTATTTTAAACATGGAGAGAATACTTTTCAAATGAAATCTAATTTTGTTTTTAAAAAAATCAATAAGAAAGGAGATTATAGTGTGTGAGTTTTCGAGAAAAAAATATTTATTATCACAAAAAAAAATTTAACTTAAAATCACAAGATAAACCTAAATTGTTTTCTTTTTTTAATAATTTCCTCCCATAAATCAAAGATAAAATTATAATGGCAACATGTTATATATATATACACACACACACAAACTAGAAAAGAGCACGTGCTTTGCACGTGTAACACTTCTAATTTATTGAAAATTTTTATTTTCTAAAAAATAAATAAGTAATTAGTGAATGATAACCAAGTATGAAATTTTTAACTGTTTACAAGATTTATATATTTTTAATATATTTTTAATATCTTTGCTTTTTTTCATTGCAATTATTTTCACCTATCTTTTTTTTTTTTTTTTCAATATTGTTTGTTATTTGTTACAAAATTATATATAAATTTCATTTTTTCTTAAATATTAAACAAATTTTCTCTTTTATGAGAACAACGTATAATAATTGTATTTTTTTTATATTTCTCTTCTAGGTACCTGGATTATAATTTTCATATAGTGTCACCACCAATTAATTAAATAATTAAAGATTAAAATATTTTTCATAGTATTCAATTTTTTAAATATATGTGCATATTCTTTGTCATTATAAAAAAAGATAATATCATTATCAAGTATCAAATATTATATAGATGAAGTATTTTAAAATTATATTAGTTGTGAAAATATTAATAGATAATCGGATGAGATATGGATAATAATTACAAAAAAAATGATTAATAAAAGTTTCAAAAAATAAGAAAGAAATTGAATCTAATTAAAATATAAAGAATATATATAAATCAAACAAAAATTATGTCTTATGTATAGGATAATTAAACATATAAATTATACATTCTCCATATTATAAATAGGTATTATATAGTATATTAAATCATTATAAAAAATTGAAATAATAAATTATTCTTTTGTCTTGCTATAAAATTTTCAATGAATGTTAGATAAAAGAATCCTTTATCTTACTCCACAATACATGAAATGCTAATAAAATTGTAGTTCTAAATATAACTAAAATGACACGTTATTACTTTAAGTTGTTATGAATTCTTATGAATTCTAGAAATATGGATATCCATTCATCCCCTAAACACATTGGTTAATGTGATATTCATCCCCTTGAATTTTGTGAAGGTTTATTGATTCCCGTAAAGACTTATTGATTTTCGTGATTCATGTATCATATTTAAGGTTTATTGATTCCCATAAAGACTTATTGATTCCCGTGATTCATGTATCATATTTATGAATCCTTTATCTTGTAACCCTATGAATTTATATGTGTTGTTTGTTCTCAAGGAAAATGTATTATGAGACCTTCACTAGTTAAAGTGGGGATTGAATCTCTTGCATTTTTTGAAAGAATCCATGGTGATATTTGTGGACCAATTCATCCACCATGTGAACCATTTAAGTATTTTATGGTGCTAATTGGACAGATGCATTTACAAGATGGTCGCATGTTTGTTTATTATCAACTCGTAACCTGACATTTGCGAGACTACTTGCTCAAATTATCAAGTTGAGAGTATAGTTTCCTGATTATCCAATAAAGAAAATTTGATTAGACAATGCTGGTGAATATTCGTCTCGTACTTTTGATGACTATTGTATGTCAATTGGCTTTAGTGTTGAACATTCTGTAGCTTATGTTCATACCCAAAATGGTTTAGCCGAATCATTTATCAAACGATTGAAATTAATTGCTAGACCATTGTTAATGAGAACAAAACTCCCTATATCGGCTTGGGGACATGCTATTTTGCACACAGCAACACTTATACGTTTAAGGCTGACAAGTTACCATAAATACCCCCTTTTCAATTAACTTTTGGTTATGAGCCAAATATTTTTCATCTAAGAATTTTTAGATGTGCAGTATATGTCCTTATAGCGACACTACAACGTACTAAGATAGGACCCCAAAGAAGGTTGAGAATTATATATTGGATATGATTCACCCTCTATCATTAGATACCTTGAACCTTTGATAGGTGATGTATTTACTGCAAGATTTGCAAATTGTCATTTTGATAAAATTCATTTCCCAATATTTGGGAGAGAAAATGAACAACCGAAAAAGGAAATCACGTGGAATACACCGTCCTTAAATTTTCTTGATTCTCGTACAAAAACTTGTGAACTAGAAGTTCAAAGGATAATACATTTACAAGAGATTGCAAATCAATTATCTGATATATTTGTTGACTCTAAAAGAGTTACGAAATCGCATATTCCTGCAGAAAATGCACCAATTAAACTAGATGTCCCAGTAGGATAATCTATAAGTGCTATAGCAAATGAGTTTAAAGCACGCCTGAAGCATGGTCTTCCTCTTGGTTTCAAAGATAAAAATTCTCGAAAGAAAAGAAGATCAATTGATCAAAATATTCTACTAGAGGAGTCGAGCATTAATACAGAATTTCAAAAGATCATCAGTGACAAAATAGATTCAAACTCTTGAAAAGCAAATTCTAACTCCCAAATAGTACAAGTTTCATACTCCAGAAGAGCATGTAAATGAAATTTCTATAAATTTTGTCACTACAAGAAAATATTGGGACTAAGTTGAAACAATTGTTGATAGTACTTTTGCATATAATGTAACACTTGAAATTATGAAAGAAATTAAGGATTTTAAACCAAAATCTGTTGAGTAACGTCGGCATAGAAATGATTGACCAAAATGGAAATATGTGATTCAATCCGAATTGGATTCACTTGCTAAACGCGAAGTTTTTGAACCTGTAGTCCAAACTCCTGAAGGTGTAAAACCCGTTGGATATAAATGAATTTTTGTGCGAAAACGAAATGAGAAAAATTAGATTGTGAGATACAAAGCGCGACTTGTAGCGCAGGGGTTTTCTCAAAGGCTAGGTCTCGATTATGATGATACATATTCACCAGTAGTGGATGTAATCACATTGCGATATCTAGTGAGCCTGGCAATATTACATGAAAAGCTTGATATGCGATTGATGGATGTAGTCACTGCTTATCTATATGGAACATTGGCCAATGATATTTACTTGAAATCACTGAAAGGTTTAAATTACCTGAAGTATGTGATTCAAATTCTCGAGGAATTTACTCCATCAAATTGCAAAAATCTTTGTATGGCTTATGTGATTCAAATTCTCGAGGAATTTACTCCATCAAATTGAAAAAATCTTTGTATGGCTTGAAATAATTTGGACGAATGTGGTACAATCGTCTCAGTGAAAGTTTGATTAAAGAAAACTATACAAATGATCCGATATGTCCATGTATTTTTATCAAGAAAAATGGACTGAATTTTGTGATCATTGTTGTTCATGTGGATGATTTGAATCTTATTGGAACTCCTAAACAGATTTCAAAATCAGTTGAATATCAAAAAAGAGAATTTGAGATCAAGGATTTTGGAAAAATGAAATTTTGCCTTGGTTTACAAATTGAACATCTGGAATTTGTCAACTGATTTACATTTATTCACCAATCAAATTATACTGCTAAAATTTTAAAGCGGTTCTATATGGATAAAACATATCCATTGAGTACTTCAATGGTCGTCCGATCACTTGATGTTGACAAAGATCCTTTCCGACCACGAGAAATAAATGAAAAACTACTTGGTCCTGAAGTACCATATCTTAGTGCAATAGGGGCACTTATGTATCTTGCTAATTATACAAGACCTGATATATCATTTGCTGTGAATGTATTAGCAAGATTTAGTTCTTCTCCTACACAACATTGGAATGGAGTCAAACATATTTTTTGATATCTCCAAGGAGCACATGATCTTGGCTTGCTCTATTCTAATAAATATACTCCAAAGTTAATTAGATATGCAGATGTTGGATATTATCCGATCTGCATAAAGCACGATCTCAAACTGGATACTTATCCACATGTGGTGGTACTGCTATATCATGGCGTTCTACGAGACAATCTATAACTGCCACTTCTTCAAATCATGCTGAGTGTTATAGCGATTCATGAAGCAAGTCGAGAATGTGTCTGGTTAAGGTCAATTACTCACTATATTCGGAAGAATTGTGGGTTATCCTCTAAGGAAGAAATTCCTATAGTATTGTTCGAAGACAATGCTGCCTGCATTGTTCAATTAAAGAGATGATATATAAAGGGAGATAGAACTAAGTGTATTTCACCAAAATTATTCATTCTTTACACATGATCTTCAAAAGAATGGTGAAATTAATGTGCAGCAAATCCGCTCAAGTGAAAATTTGGCAAATTTATTTACCAATGCACTACCAACTGGTACATTTGAAAAATTGGTCAAAAGAATTGGAATGTGTTGGTTTAAAAATCTTAATAGAAGTTCTTAACAGGGGGAGTAAGTACATTGCTAAACACTTTGAATAGTGTACTATATTTCCTTCACTAGGGTTTTTTCCCATTGGGTTTTTTTCTAGTAAGGTTTTTTAACGAGGCCTATTCTCTGTGTAATGGACATCCAAGGGGGAGTGTCATATGAATTCTTATGAATTCTAGAAATATGGATGTCCATTCATCCCCTAAACACATTGGTTAATGTGATATACATTCCTATGAATTTTGTGAAGATTTATTGATTCCCGTAAAGGCTTATCGATTTCTGTGATTGATGTATGTTATTTATGAATCCTCTATCTTGTAATCCTATAAATAGAAGCCTTTGGTACCTCATTTTGATGAGCTAATAGAAAGTTGAAATATTTGATAATTTTCTAATATCTCTACTTTTCTACATTTTTACTTCAGTTAATAACCAAATTTAATAATTTTGACTTAGTTTTATTATATAAGTGAGATTTTATATATTTTTTGTATCACAATTAATTTTTTGCTAGCATATTGTGTAAAATATATATATATATATATATATATAGAGAGAGAGAGAGAGAATATATAGTTGTGTTATCTCTTAAAGTTATGATAATATTCACTTCAATACTTAATTAATGCTCTAAGCTCTATAACTCCGATCTAAAATAGTTTTTTATTTATTTTTAGGTTCATAGGTTATAATTTCTAATAGCTACACCACCAATAAGTTAATCAATTATAGACAAAGACTTTTTCCATAATATTGAACTTTTTTGAGATATGTCTATATATTCTTTATCATTTGTAAAGGATAATATCACCATCTAATATCAAACATTATTTAATAAATGAAGCGTGTCAAAATTCTTTTGTTAATGAAAATATTTACAAGAGATTAAATAATATATAGTAATAATTACAAAAGTGATTAAATAAAATTTCAAAAAATAAGAAAAAATAAACCTAAATATAAAGAACGAAGATATCAAACAAAAATTATGTTTCCTGTATAAGAAAACCAACAAATTAAACTAATATATTCTGTATAATATGGATATGTATCACATAGTATATTAAGATCATAATCAAAAGGTGAAAATAAAATTTATTCTTTTATCTTATTCTGAAATGTACAGAAAATTAATGAAAAATTTTCTATATTACTCTAAATGCACTCAGCAACTCGAATGAAAAATATTTAATTCTAAAAACATCCAAAATATTATGTAATTTCGATAATTTCTATTATAATTGATTTTTTAACATATTGTGTAAACTAATTATTTATCCACATAGAGAATATATTGGTATTTTAATATTTCTTAACCTTATGATAATATTGATATTTTGAACTCTTCTATTCATCCTGAATAGTATCGAATATGATTAACTCCAAAATTATATTTTGATATAATATTTAGTATAAAATTAAATTTACATTTATTAAATATATAAACAAAATGAAGGCTAATAAAAGTGTATAGATTTATTGTTTTATTTTTTTGTACTTTTTCAATTAATTCCTTTTATTATATACCAAGATATTTAATCTACGTCTTTATTATTTTGTTAAATAGTGAAGAATTACATTGTAATTTCCAAAATCAACATGTAAAATCAATCTATATCTGCGATTATTTTAAAGTATTTAATAGTATGATTATATTTAAATAATATAATTTTATCTTTTAGAGTACTTACTTGCTTCTTTTTTTTCTATATTGTCATTTATACAATTTATATGTAGTATTCTTATACGTCTTGTAATAATTATTCTAAACTATTTTGAGCATGAATCATACAATTGGTTTAACATTTTTTACCTTATCAATTATTAGTCCAAACTAATATTTCTTTGTTGTTGTAGCATATACTGTAACAACTGATATTGTAATTACAAATTTGACGTTTAAATTCATTATAGACCTATAACTATTTAAAGTATTGTTACAATCATTATTTCAGAATATTTAGGGTATATACATTGTATCATGGATTGAACTTATTTTCTACCTCATCAATAGTTCATCAAAACTAATATTCTATAAAATGATGTTATTAAAGATAAAAATTTAGTAATACAAATACTATTAAAGAGATATAAAATTAACAAATACTTTTATCTCAATTAAAGATTATAAGTTTTTTTTTTTTTTATTTTGTTCCTGAAAGTTACTTTCATTGCTCTGATGGTTAATTTTCTTTTCTTCATGTAGGACAGAAAAAATAAATCTAAATTAATCGTAATATAGATTTTAAAAAATAAGGAAACAAAGTTATATATATTACATAATTTTTTATTTTATATAAATTTTAATTATTGATTTGTATGATTATTAATTTTATGATTTTTAAGTTAGAACATACTCAAATTTTATACTCATGGATATATCTCTCATGTTAACCAAAATTTTAAGTTAAATAAATCACTATAATCAAAGAGTCATGAAACCATTATAATTGATCATCAGTTGAGGAAAGTTGTGGTTAAAAAATAATATCAGACAAATTTGTCATCTTCTTCAATTAATCACAACCAAAAAGGCTAGCAAAAATGCCAAATTTAGTTTCAATGTATCTTTTCATCAAATTCTACATGAATTAAATATTATATTTTCATCAAATTCTACATGAATTAAATATTTTCTTTAAGAAAAGTTTATTTATCATACAAAATTAAACAAAAAAAAATATTAGCAGAATATAATAGGGGTAAAATGGTTAACATGTTTAGTTAACATAATATTAGGACTTTACTGATTAATAGATAATGTTAGATATTAACCTATTAATGACACTAAAAAATTGATGAAGTGTAACTAACCTTATATATAAAGCACGTAGGGAGAATGATCTAATTAAGTTTCCTAAACTGGGCATACTTGAATGAACAATTAGAGAAAAGAAAATAATTGTAGTGAATTTGGAATATTTATAATAGTTATAAAATATTGTTTTTATTATGACTAAAAAATAGAAACAATTTGAACATATATAACAGTTACAAAATATAATATTTTTATTTTATTCTTTGCATAAATATGAATAATTTTTTTACTCTTAGAATTATATACATTTTATTACGTATTTATGCCAAAATTTCATAATAAGTTAAGGAGTAAACAATTTATTTTATTAATATTTCATACATTTTAGAATAAGATAAATGATGTTTTCATGAACATTCGATTCATTTTAAAGCAATATAAGACAAAAGAACAAATTATTATTTTAATTTTTTATAACGAAATTAATATACTATATTATACATATCCGTAATATGAAGAATATATTAGTTTAATCTGTTAAATTTCTTATACATAAGACATAATTTTTGTTTGCTTAATTTAGTCTTTACATTTTAATTAGATTCATTTTTTATTTTTTGAAATTTTAATTATAATAAATATTTTTATGCAAATAAAAGTATTCTCTCTTATTATGTATTTATGTCAAAATAGATGGTTGTATTCTAAACAATAGGTAGAATAGATTATGAGTAATTTAATTAATTATCTTTTCTTATTGAGAATTAGAAATTATATTATACATTTTTTATTTTTTGAAATTTTAATTATAATAAATATTTTTATACAAATAAAAATCTTCCATCTTATTATGTATTTATACCAAAATAAGTAGTTGTATCCTAAAAAATAGGTAGAATAAATAATGAGTAATTTAATTATACTTTCCTATTCGGAATTGGAAACAATAATATTTTATTAAGGGTGGGTGTTTAGTTATTACAAGAAGTAGAGAAACACTTAAAATATATTTTCCTATTAGGTATTGGAAATTATATTTCATTAAGGGCGGGTATTTTAGACATTACAAAACAAGTATATATTTTCTATTGGGAATTGTAATTATATTTTATTAAATGTAGGTATTTTAGTTATCACAAAAAAAAAAGAGAGAAACACTAGGAGGGAAGAAATAAAATTTTGAAAAAACAACTCGCATATATATAATAATTTTATATATATATGCACACTTACAATGGTGGAATGAATACAAGTGCAGTGATAAGATATACATATAACGGGATATATACACTACCATTTAGTTTGAATTAAAATCACATATATTGAAATTATATCACTACTTACACTACTCATAAATTACCATTACAATACTACTTGTTACTTGACTGCGTTGAAACTTTTTTCTTGTCTATGATGTTGGAGTTCTTTGATATAGGTGTAAGAAGAATATATGAATCTCTGAACTTCTGCCCGCAAAGAAATTAAATTCACAGATTTTATTTAGTATTTGGTTTATTTCTTAAATGACATAATTACAGGTCATCATTTGCAAAATATAACACGTGTTGTAATATAAAAAGAGTAAAAATTCTTGTTTGGATTAAATCAATATTATAGTACAGAAACCCTTAGATCCATGAATGATGTGCCTTCTTTAGTATGAAGAGTTTCATGATACAGGTCAAAGACTCGATTTAAGCAAAAATTTGTCAAAAAAACATGAGTGATGTAATTTTTTTAAGAAGAAGATATCCATGATATTGACCAAAGATCCACTCTAAACAAAAATTTGCCCAAAAAGTATCATAAAATCATCTCCACTTCATGATGTACATACAAGTCAATGATACGAGAAACAGCGTAGTCCTCAACCTATACGATTAAATACAATAATTCCAACTAAATAACAACCAACGAGAAACAAGGATTAATTTGATTTATCCTCATAAGTATTTAAGTTGTTTTTGCTTGTTCAAGGTGCTTGGAGTTATCAAAGTACCTTGCATTGCATCAATCTCCTCCCGATGCTGGCATGTTTTTTCATAATTTGCGGTTTCCCATGTACGGGTAATTACATCATGCAGTGTTTAATGTTGTATAATGCAAGACGCGTTTCCTTTACGGTTCAACTTGAGGTCAAGGTAAACTGCTTTGCAAACTTGTGCCCGAGAGGCTGAGACAATGTGCAAGCCTTCTGCATGGTGCAGATAACAGGTTTTTAATTTGAAATGCTTTAATAGTTAGCTTTGCAACAGACATTTTCACATATTTGTTTCAGTTTCTTCCTTTGCAGAAGGGATTTTGTGTACCAGGTTAAAAGAATGTAAAACTGTTATAGAAAGGAAAATTATGCCCCAGAACCAGATATTAGAATGAATAAATTTAGGAAAAATAGTTGAGACGGGATTGTTCTTTTACTTGCACGGTCCAGTGGCCTGGCCTTTGTCCCGGTGAATGGCAATGCAAATTGATGTAAAAATAGAAATGAGTTTCTTATCTTACCTTGTGGTTTTACAGGGGAACTGGAGATTGAGATAGGCTTGTTGCATGCCGTGGAAATTCTAATAATCATCAATGGAACGGACTCATTTCTGTACATGGATCTCCATGTACCTAAACAAGCAACTGGGGAAAAAAATTGTCACAAGCCCAGGGTTGAACCCAAAAGTGGGGAAAGAAATCCCAAACACCTTTACTGTGTAAGGAACTAGGGTACGAACTAGAGTCTAAATAAGTCGTATCGACATATGATGTCGAAACTGCATTTTCGCATAGGTAAACTTTTTACCCAGAATTGGTTAGTGAAGAAAACTAGCAGAACATGCTTTCATACCCAGAATATTTAATGAATGCTCTTGAGGATAAAATGAAAATGTTGAAAAAGAGTCTGAAGGCAGTGGAAAATAGTAATCATCATTCATGGTCCCCAAATAGTATAGTTCGCAGACATAGAAATTTCGCTCTAAATCAATTGTCTTCGGTAGAACAAATTTCTTATTCTTTCAATTGAAACAATAAATATTTCTTGCAACTAACAAAGCCTTCTAGATGGATCAATTGTCAAATATCCACCAAAATACAAGAAACAGAACCAAAAGCACAGACCTGCTAAAAAATAAATAATGCAACTGGAAAGAAAACCACTTGAATAAACCGAAACAAGCTGCACAAGTCACAAAAAGGGCTCCTCCACAAAACCAAGCAGATTGTGTTCATATCTCAAAATGCCCAAGGCCAAATCAAAATTAGCAGAAAGAAGCTAGAGTGCTAGGATAAGAAACTCAAAGTGCCCCAGGTATCAGTTCAAAATCATCCACAGTATATGAAACATAGGATGAAAATATGTGGAACTATTTATTTGGCGCTTTGCGCTACCTGAAGATGAGAAAATCTGCTTTTCTAACGTAAAATTGCAATAGGTGCTTGCAAAATACTATTAAGGCTTGAGAGTGAGGGCCACTCCAAACCTAGGAGATTTTTTCCAGGGCCTTGGTGTCAAACTCACTAGAGATGGTCAGAACTGATTTGGGTATGAGCTCATGCTGCAAAAGGGTCCCTAGCCTCCCATGATTGTTGAGCCTCATCTTGAGAACTGTAAGGGCATCAACAGCATAAGCCCCTCCAACTGTGACTGTGTTCTCATTCGTGGAGAACCTTCTAGTAATCTCTGCGACAGCAGAACTTCTCTTCAGTTGATCCAGATGGTGTACATATGATGCATTTATCGTGTCCCCTTTGTCTCCCCTGAGAGTGGAAAGATTCAAAACTCAATTAGGATGACTATTCCCACCATTATACAGTTGCACTGTGGATGGGGTGTTATGGCAATTAAGAAGCTGTCAACCTCAACACCAGGTATGGACTCACAAAATTACTGAAGCACAAGACTCTGGTTTTGTCACACTGATTCCAGCATTATACTTAGTTAATGCACCTGATGTGGTCTCATAACCAGCCTCTGCACCTAGGGAAAAGGTTATCCGATGCACTGGTGTACCAAGGGTGACGGACAGATCAATTGCTGGGGATTGCTTCAGTGCAACAGCAGTAGTTAAGGTAGCATGTTGATGGAAGTATTGGACCTCAACCTGCACAAAGAAATTAAAAGCTAAGAAACTCTGTACCTTGCCACAACAGGGCAACAGGTGAACAGAAGATCTAAATCTAAGTAAGTTGTACCTTGCCAGAGTTGTAATTGGGAAACTTGAGAGAAACAATGGCCTTTGTTGATGGGACAATCTCCGTCAAAGTAAGAGTAGTTGAGATCTACAACAGCAAAGAAAAGGGAAAGAGGATCAGAGAAGACACATATAGAGGTAAGAAACATTTTTTTGTAAAAAGAGTATTGCCAACAGACACTGGATTCTGTGTCAACTTTGACATCGATCAAAGTATTCTTATACTTGTACTGAGCTGCTACGTCTCCAGTTGAAAGCCCTCCTTTGTTTACAGCAGTTGATGTCAGGGCCTACACTTGAGGAAAGTAACATCACGACAGTACTGACAATATGCTTACAGGGAGCAAGACCAGCAGCTCAAAAACTAAAATCACTAGAGGCTATCGGCAACTAAAAATCATGAAAACAAAGTGAAGAAATAAAAATTGTAGTAGCTCCAATAAAAATATCCCAGAAAATAAGTCCAAAATCAACTAAAGGGCGAAAAGAAGATCCATAAAGAATCAGTTATGCAATCCAATGGAGTGTAAGGATGGTCCGACAAGATTCTCCTATTACCCGTCATCAATTTCAAATTTTCTCTTCCAAGACTCCTTCCGAGAAATGACTTCCTAAACATTGCCAATGCACCACCAACCCAAAACAGCAATACGAGAATGGATGGAAATTAAATAGTTAAAAAAAAAACATTTGCAATACATCATCATCTAAGACAAACTACACTTTAGTCTGTCAACAAAACAATCTATTCGATTATTAAAAAATGATTAATATAGCAATTTACTGCAGCTAAGTACATTAAGAATCTATTCGAGTACAACCTACGAACAAAGTTAATATACCAAATTAATGCAGCTAAGTAGATTAGTTGAGCAAAACGAATACTAGTATCATAGTTATAGTTGAGATTACAAATTTTTCAATCAGAAGAGAAAGAATGATAACAGCAAACTCACAATTCCAATATAACATACAGAAAATATTAATTACTCAAAATTTTCAAACCCTAGCTATTTCGTTCAAACAAAAGATTCATATCAGAATTGTAAGATCGAAATTAACAGAAAAATAATTAAAAATAGATAGAGAAAGAATGAAGTTCATACCAGTCCAGTAAAACTGGATGAGGAAATAGACAGTTTCTGATCGGAGATGTAGTCCTTCGTCAACAGATCTACGCATCAAACCACTACTACAATTAATCTAATCATATATTGGAATGAGTGAGAGAAATTTCAAATGATATTTCAAAGTATAAATAATTAATTCAACAAAAATAAATGGAGATTACCTTTGGCTTTCTTGCCGATATCGGAGAAAAGACCTGGTCCTGTGCTCATCTTTTCCAGAGAGAGAATCTAAGCAATCGACAATTTATTTTTTTTTTGGGGGATGGGGGTTGGGGGTCGTGGTGGGGGGGGGGGTGCTGGTGAAGGGGTCTGGAGGCACCGAGTCTGTGATAACCTAGGAAGGAAGATAACGAGAGTGGATGTTTTCGTGGTTACCACGAAAATCGTAGGCAGATAATCTGGATCGTTGATCTCAATCACAGGGCGCCTCTGTTCCCTTCTTTTCTTTGTGATTTACCATCATTTATTTATGTGAAGAGTAATATTGTTAAATTCAGTAATTGATTTTGTCACTCTTAATAAAACTTTAAGCACTTCAAAATAAATAAAATACGTAAATATGTAACAGCTGTTATAAAATTAAGTCAAGAATATTAATCTTGACTACAAAACAAATTAATGTAGAAAATTTATAAGTATAGACAATAGAAAAATAGATTGAGAAATAATAAAAAAAAATTCAATATTCTATATTATCACACCTCTATTAGCCTTCCAAATGACTTACAAATGAAGTATCAAAACCCTTTATTTATAAGGTTATAAGATAGGAGAATCATGAATAAATACTTAATATGATACATGAATTAAGGGGATCAATAAGTTTTCACTCAAGGGGATGAATATCACATTAATCGATATGTTTGGGAAGATGAATGAACATCTGCCTTATAAAATTCATAACACCCCTCCTTGAATGTCCATGCATTAAAAAATATGCGAAATATTACTGTCTCGTTAAAAACTTTTATCAGGAAAAACCTAGTGGAAAAACCTTTATAAGGAAAAACCTAGTGAAAAAAATCATGGTGGAGGAAAAAAGAGCACAGTGCATATTCAATGTTTATAGTACACTTTTACGTGTTGTCTCATTAAAACCCTTGTCAAGAAAACTCATTGGGACAAAACTATAGTCAAGGGAAAAAGAGTGCAGCGTGTACTTATCCTCTCCTCATAAAAATATCAATTGATATCCTTGAAACAATATTATCATCCCAATTTTACAAATTGACTTCTCAAATGTTGTTGTTGGTATCACATTTGAATAAATCTACTAGACATTATATGAGCAAATTTGTCGGATATCAATTTTATCATTCTTTTGAAAATCATGAGAGAATAAAATTTTCAGAGAAATGTAGCATCCCTTTAGTTAAACAACATATTAAGCATTGTCTTTATATAATATCATTAGAAGTTTCACTTCTAATGTTAAACTACATATCTTTTGGATATGTTGGGTCAATAAATATAGCCAAACATATTTACTATTACTTCATATATTGCGATTATTTCAACACTGATTGCAATAAATAACGACTAAAATTTTGATCGTCATGATATTAATTTTTCATATCTCATTCAAAAATTGAACTTTGTATTGGATTAAATGAATATCTAACATCTGCATCACCAACTGACTTTGATTTAGATATGTTTGAGTAAAATAGACTCATATCAATAATGTTTCGGAAAAATTGAAATACATGCCATTATAATGATGCCATTCTAATATTTTCGTATTGATATTGGAGAAGAAATAGATCGTGCTAACGAATTTGCAGTACATGTTAGCATTGAGATATATGGTACTTCAGGATCAATATGTTCTTCGCCATTCTCACGAGAACGAGAAATTATTATTCTTGATATCAATCAATCTCACAACCATTAGAATACTCAATAGATGTATTTTATCCAAATAAAATCATTCTAATACCGTTTTGGTATAGTTTAATTGATGAACAAAAATTTCGT
This sequence comes from Cinchona pubescens, assembly GCA_025175665.1. Lineage (NCBI taxonomy): Eukaryota > Viridiplantae > Streptophyta > Magnoliopsida > Gentianales > Rubiaceae > Cinchona > Cinchona pubescens. Next base: position 263,470 of record JANKKI010000002.1, on the reverse strand, counting down.
TCGATAAGTGTTCAAACTATAAATTTTTGTCAAGATCAATTTATTATCTTTTGAATCTCTTCAGGAGTTCTAATGAATTTCTTTAGAAATTCAAATAATATTTATACCATTAACATATATAGCAATTATTACAAACTTTGATTTTGTGCCTTTTGTGAAAATGTATAGGCAAATTAGGTCGTTTTTATAACTCGTACTCAAGAGATACTTATTGAGGCGATTATATTATATTTGTCTAGATTGCTCCTTCTCTGAATGGACTAATCCTTACAGGATTTTTGCAATCTCATTAAATAATGTTCTCGGAAAACTTTACATGTTTCAAACATGTTAAATCCTTCAAAGATTTTCATATAGATATCGATATCAAATAAGCCATACAAAATATGCTCAATATCCATTAGACGCATTTTATTTTTTCATGAACTGTCATACAAATTAGATATCTAAAAGTGATTACATTTACCACAAGGGAATAAATCTCTTAATCATCAATATCGGATTTTTTACGAAAACTTTCGCTTGTGTGCACAATTTCATTCTTCTCGTTTCATTTTGCACAAATATATTTGTCTCCAATCAACTTTACACCTTTAGGAATTTGAACTGCAAGTCCAAAATCTTTACGTTTTGAATGTGAATTTTCTTATATTGCATATTTCAATCATTGCTATGTCGATATTGTTCGACAAATTTACATTCAAAATTCTCGTTTTTCATTCAAAACATCAGCTGATATTATAAATAATAATATATTATCCCCTTGACAACAATATCTTTTCGATTCTATCTTTTTCAATAGTGACATAACTTATCAAGAACTCTTTATTTTCATTAGATTCAGATATGTGATTAACTTCTGAGATTTTTTGATTAGTTATATCTAGGGTTTTTTGATTAGTTATATATAGGGTCTCTTCAGGAGCACTCGCCTCCATTTTATGACCATTTCTAATATTTGCTCATTTTGTCTGACAATGATTCTTATCATTTGGAACTAATTGGCCAACCACAATTTATGCATGGCTAGCTATTATTTATATGGTTGTTCTGCTGAAAAAGCAATTGGAGCATTTAAACTGGTATGTGAGATTTTTCTCATTTTAGATCAGTAATGAATCTGACAATTGATTCACAATATTTTGTAAATGAATTATTTTGTGGAGTTCAAATTCACATACTTTGTACGAGAATCAAAATATTATAATTCATTTTATTCAATTTTCTATCCAACTGCTTATCTTTTCCCCTCATGTTGGAAAACATCTCCATTTCTGCAATTGACAAATTTTGTCGTATATAAGTGTCCTATAATATTTCAAAATATTTAATCATAAAAGGCAACTCACATCATACATATATTCTCAACTTTCTTTTATGAACCATTTTTATGCACTGTGGTAGAGTAACATATATTACACAATCAAAAATTCATAGATAGAAAAATTAGATTCTTGACCAAAAGTCAATTATAATTGGGAGAATAACTTGTTGATTTGCATATAAATGCTGCTGCAAGCTCTTATAACATGTTTTCATAAATAATTATCTAACTATTTTGGAGACATTTTATTAACAATTTTTCAAGACCATTTAGAGTATGAACATATATTTCAGGATGTTCAACAGATGCCTGAATTCACCAGTATTATTAAAATAAATTTCTTGATTGTATAATTTGGAAATTATTTTCATAACCAATCTAATTATTTGAACAAACAATCTCATAAACTCCAAATTGTGACTCGATAACAAGTACACATATGACCATCAAACAGATGTCATTTATCAAAATTATAAAATATCTAAACGCTACACATGAAGGGTGAGTGAGCCCATATATCTTTCCCTTATTTCATTCCAGAAATGTAGGAGATTCAAACCCTATTTTAACTAGTGATTATTTTAATAATTAATTTTCCTTGAGAACAAGTAATATAAGAGAATTCATTGGATTGAAGAATCTCCTGGTTCTCCAATATATATCCATGTGAATTTTTCAATAATTTTTACTCATCATAATTAACCCGGGATAGTCTAAACGATCATTGCCAAACAATAAAAGTATTTGAATTAGTAAATTTTAGGTTTAATATAACATGTGTTTCAATTGTATATTACAAACCGAAAAGAAAGATATGCAACTTTTCCATAGCACATTTCATTCTAATGTTACATAGATACTCAATAATTTTCTCATTTATAGTCTCAAAATGATATAATTTTCAGCGAATATCTTTAATAAATTTTTTCAAAACTTAATAGAGAAAGTACATTATTTATAAAGAGTATCTATTCCAATTTTGTTCCTTGAGGGAGACATATATTTGCTTTACCAAAGCCTTCAATTACTACCACTAATGGTGTTAGAATTTGATTCTCCTAACTTCAGTGGGAAAAATATTTCACACTTTTGAATATCAGACATATATTGTTGCACTGTCAGAAGAATATATTCTTATATCTCAAATACATTTGAATTTATATTCATACAAAATAAATATAATAATAAAGCAATACAAAATAATAAATTGATTTAAAAGAACAAGACATATAGAATTTTAAAATTATAATGAAAACATGCTAAATATCACGATTAGATCTTTTCATCGTCAATCAAACGGTTAGTATTTCCTTCAGGGAAGAAACCAATAATACAATGACCATGGTCAAGATCATTACAGCGAAAACTTGTTTCTATGGCTTTTTCTTTGCCTTTCAATAGTTCTTGATAAAATTCAACAAGGTATTTTGGCGTACGACAGATATGCAACCAATGTCTTTCACAGCATAACAATAACGTTAATATTTTTATATCATTTTTAATGTATGACTGATATCTTTTTCTTTTACCTTTTCACTAATCTACAATTTCTGGTGGTGATATATAGTATTATAATCAAAGTAGTGCTTACTGATAACTATCATGAATATATTAGTTTTGACCATTATTACGTCCATAGTACTATTTAAACTTTTGTCATATTCACTTCGGAGAATAGAGTATAATTAATTGGACGAAATTTATTTGAGTAATAATTCATTATTTCATTCAATCATAAGAAGACATAAGGGTTAGAATATTTTCTAAAATTCTTTACTGGTATTGCTTCTTCAGGAGCATAATTGAGGTAAGAAAAGTAGAGAATAGTTTTTCTAATATGTACTCATCAATGATCCATATAATTTTTTTCACAGATCTGCTAGATTTTCTATATAGAAAAATTTTAAATCATTCAGGAATATAATGACAAAAATAATAGATTTTGTTTAGTCTTACTTGGATATAGTATTTTGCTTTTTTTAATTGTATCTTCAGTACACGTGAAATTTGAATGAATTTTAACATCCAAAATCACAACAGAGAGTTCTTTCCCATTATACCAAGGACAATAAATTCAAGTTTGGTATAACTCGACATGATTCAAATTAATCAAAATAAATTTTAAAAATATTATGTTGATATAATTGAAAATATAAAAACAAAAGATAGAAATAAAGAATATCCAAAATCTTTAAATCATACCCTTGGCCGTGATAATTAAAGTTGTACGTATCTTCGTCATGTTGAAAGTTCTACGTATCTTTATTGTGTTGATTTAAATTTCTACCTCAATTGGTCATAGTCTTATGCTGATAATGTGCTATAAAATTAAGTTAAAATTATTAAACTTGATTACAAAACTAACTAATGTAGGAAATTTATAAGTGTAGACAAGAGAAAAATATTCAGAGAAATAATAAAAAATTCTCCAATACTCAATATTATCAATTTCTATTGGCCTTCCAAATGACTTACAAATGAGGTACCAAATCCTGCCTCATTTATAGGATTACAAGATAAGAGATTTGTGAATAAACACTTAATATGATACATGAATCACGGAAATCAATAAACCTTCACATAATTCAAGGGGGTGAATATCACATTAACCAATGTGTTTGAAAAGACGAATGAACATATACCTTATAAAATTCATAACAAGAGTTAAGAATCCAGTGCATGAAGCTTATTTTTTTAGTGTCAAAATCATTTATTTTATTATGTTTTTTCTTTTTCTTTTTATTGGTCCATAATAGTAATTGATTTTAACTTTTTCATGTTTTGAGCTATCTTTGTAGGAAAACAGAATTTTGGACTCACTTATAAACATTGCAGTTAGAATTGATTCTCATAAAATTTAACTTATCGTTGAAGTCATTTATTGCAAACTAAGACTGTCAATTGAGTTTCGTGAGTCAAGTTTTGCAAACTCTAAACATGCCTTACAAATTTATTTAGGTTTTGTATCTTAATCGGGTCAACCCAAACTCACAAATGTTCTTTATGAAACTTATATTTGATTCACAAAATTATTTGAATTTCGGATTTTAATTGGGTTGGTCTAAATTCACATTATCTAATAAATTTTTTTATAGTTTATTTGTTAAACTTTTATTTTTTACATTCGGTCAACACAATATAGAATAGTATGTACTACTTATGTCAATAAACAACAATTAACTATATTATTGAACCACAACATTTTAATTAAATTAACTAATGATGTTGGATTATTATTTTTAGTCACCCGAGTTTAGTTAAATTAATAGAATATTAGAATCATGTAGTACTATTTAATTTAGGATAAAATTAGTATTATATATATATATATATGTATCTATATATATATTCGAGCCGTATTTTAATCGAGTTGAGCTTAATAAAACCTATACTCAGTCCAGCTCATTTAATATAAAGATCGATCCTTTATTTATCGAATCGGACGGGTCTCGATTGAGCTGGCATGACCCTATTCATAGCCCTATTGGAAACGGTTCAATCTGCACCACTGAATAGTGGTGGCAATTTATAAATAAGATCAAAGACCGAGACCATCTTTGTCCATATATTAAAAAAAAAAAAAATCTCAAGAAATGTTCTGCTGTGGTTGTTTACAAGAAAAAGGTTATCATTTTGTTACTTAAAGCTCTTAAGCGATAACTAGCTCTATTTAGACATTTATTATCTTTTTAACAATATTTGAAATACATAATTTGAAAAATAATAACTAATTTTTATTATCCAAACAAAGTTTGTCTTCAAATATATTTTTGATTAATATTGAGTATGTTTATGGTTGAATTATCAAGAATAACAATAATTATAGTGAAATTATTAATAATTTTAATATATGGATTGGTCACAAGTCAAAATATGGTTACAATTAGGGCAATGATAATGCCACAGTTAAAATCTTATCTTAATGTAAGAGGTGTTCAAAAGTCAGTCAAGTAGAACGGTTGAATCGAGTCAAATCGAAAAAATAATTTGACTTAATTTGTCCGAGTTTCGACTCGACTTTAACTCGAAGTCAAATTAACTAAGCGACTTCTCGACTTGACTTTGACTTAACTTCCAAGTCAAACTACCGGTCGACTACCGTTCTATAGTTTGACTGATTTACCGGTCGAATAAGTCATTCGATTTTGTCAATCAAAAAGTCGAACTATATATATATATATATATATATATAAGAGGATCTATAATTATAATAATATAGTAATATATTTGTGTACATAATATTTTAACCATGATATTCTTAATTCTTAATAATTAAATATGTTAATAATTAATAATATTTTTTTTCTTAATACTTAAATATCTTTTCTTTGTATAATTGTTAGAGTTATGAACATTTTATGTACTTACATACTAATATAAATGTACAACTTATTAATGTAACACTTTTATTTCAATAATTAATTAAAGGGATTATCAATTTCCCATTAATACATATAAATACTAGAGTTAAGTAATTATATATAATTAACTATTTATTAAAAAATATATACATACACACATACATACATGTTCTTTAATCATGTTCATATACTAAAATTTGTATAACTTATAATTATAATAAAAATATATTTTACATAATATCTAATTTATATACTTATACTACATAACTTTTTACTATAACATTTTTATTGTCAGTAAGTATATTAAATGTATTATTAACTTACTATTAATATAGATAGAGTTAGGTAATCATATATATTCCTATATACGTATAGGATATAACTTAATTGAAGTGGGTGAGTTAATAAGATTTTGTTATATGAATTAATTTTGGTAAATGGTTCTTAATTTGTGATTTTATAAATAATTTTAATATCTATATATGATATATACACTAATACACATTCATATATTAAGTTTTGTATATACACTAATACACATTCATGTTTTAAGATTAGTATACACACAAAGATATGTGTATAAATTTGTAAATATAATCTATTTAAAAATTGTATATATAATATATCATGAATTATAGTTTTGTACACATATTATACGAGGATGATAATGTGAAAATTGAAAAAAATTAAAAAAAATAAAATTCACGATAAAGATATGCATAAATATAATATAAGACAGTAAAACTATTTTATAAGAAAATAAAAAAATAAAAAATGAAAAGGATATTTTGAATTTGTAGAAGGATATGAAATTTGTAGAATGATGTACTAAATTTTAGAATTAGAATATGAAATGAAAGAAATTTTATGTTCGACTTATTCGATTTGTTCGATTTACCGGTTAAACAAGTTGAATTTAAACGACTCGACTTTTTAATTGACTTTGGATTTATATGACTTGATTTTGATTTTGAGATTTTCAAGTTGAAAGTCAAACAAATCGAAAATTCGAATACCGGTTGAATAAACACACCTACTTAATGCCACAACAATTTTCGTTTAAATGACAAAAATGCCCATAAAGTTAAAACTATAGAAACAATTGTATTCTACTTATTTTCCTGATGGGTCCCATACTCTTACTCACTTCTGGTCGATCAGCATCATTACCATCTCTTTCACCAAAAACGAAAGCCTGTAAGGCTACAGCCTCATTACCACTACTACCACCGCCTAAAACCTTACTCCTCTCCCTGTTGAACTCAAAAGAAGCAACGACTATATAATAGAAAAAAATTAAGCACTCAGTGAAAGAATTTCACAAAAATAATAAATGGAGCTACTCTCAGGGAGTTAATTTATTCGTACAACTAAAGAGCCTTATATAGGCAGCAATAACACGTTAACAATAAACCCACTATCACTAAGAAATAGGAATGGCGTTAAACTAGCAAAAGACTCGGTATAGAATAAAACAACTAACAGACCCACGACTAACAACATCAAAAAATAAACTTGGTCAAATAAGAAAACCATCACGTGCTAGTGTTGTAATTTCAATACTTCCCCTCAAAACCAGCTTTCCTTCGTTCAATCGATGGCAAAACTTTTTGAATTGTCCGACACTTGAGCCTTTTGTGAATAAATCTGCAGCTTGGTCATCTATCTTAATCTGTTCCAATCGATCTCTTCTTGCAGCAACTTTTTCCCTGAGAAAGTGATAATGCACTTCCACATATTTAGTTCTTGCATGAAAAATTGGATTTTCTGCGAAACGTATTGCCGACTGATTGTCGCAATATAAAAGAGTTACATAATCTGTTGGCTGGTGCAGGTCCTTCAACAATTGCACTAGACAAGAGCTCTCTTGAGCTGCCATTGTAGCAGCCTGATATTCTGCTTCTGTCGTTGACAAAGACACGGTTGGCTGCCTTTTACTGCACTAAGAAATTGCTCCTGACCCAAGCATAAAAGCATACCCAATGATTGAACGTCGGGTATTATGACCACACGCATAGTCGGCATCACAATAACCAACTAGCTTGCAATTTCTACCTTTCTTATACAAAATACCATAGTCTAAGTGTCACGGGCTCACTCTTTTTAGTGCTCCCAACTCGTGCGGCACTTAGGTTTTCACCCTAAGTCATCCTTTCTCACACTGTCAACAATAGAAGAGAGAGAGAATTGAGAGTACTGTCAACAATATTCGGAGAGAGAGAATTAAGAGAATGAAAACTCTGTATATTTAATTGCTCAACTTCTGAGATGTGTTACAAATGAGGGGTTAGCCCCTTTTTATACTCTAAGTAAATTATTCTAGAACCTACCAAGTTAGATACAAATCTACAAGATTCTGAGAATTCTATACAAAGAATATTCCTTCAAGAATATTCTAAATCTACATGATTCTGAGACTTTTTGATTGATTAAAATATTAACATGACTTAATTTAAGAATTAAGAATATCATGGTCTAAGATTACTTAAGGAAATTCTATGAATTCTAGAATATTCCTTTATCTTATGGGCCAATCATTTGAACTTACTTTTATTTTGGGCCAAACCTCTTCATCAAAATGGGCGGATCGTATCACAAACATACTTTTCACATATCTCAAAACTCGCCAAACTACTTCCAAATGAGACTTCTTCAGATTTTGCATATACCGACTCATCATACCAACAGAAAAAGAGATGTCAGGTCTGGTTAAAGTCAAGTAGATTGGACTACCCACCAATTATTTCCTGTACATTGTTGCATCTTCCAAGTCTCTTCCTTCATAAGCACACAGTTTGGTGTTTGGCTCCATTGGCGTCAAAATTGATTTGCACTCAGACATTCTAAATTTCTTCAACAAATCCTTGGAATATTTTTGCTGATGGAGAAATATTCCTTTTTGAGCGCGATCAACCTCTAGGCCAAGAAAATGCTTGAGTTGTCCAATTTCTTTCACCAGAAAACGAATTGATAAATTCTCCTTTGTTAGGAGAATTTCTTCTACACAGTCACTTGTTACGATTAAATCATCTACATATACTAACACTATAGCTAGCTTTCCTTCATTAATTTTGACAAATAAACTAGAATCCGAAGATCTCATAGAGTAACCACGAGTTAGGAATTCAACAATCTTACCATATCAAGCCATTGGCGCTTGCTTTAATCCATAACGAGTCGTCCGTAGGTTGCAAACATATTTATGATGATCTTTACTTTGAAAATCTATCGGTTGATCCATGTATAATAATCTCTCGATCCAACTCCCCATGTAGAAATGAATTCTTCACATTCATCTACCACAAGTTTGAATCTTTGCTTATTGCAAGTGCCAATAAGACTCGCACAGTTGTGAACTTTGATACTGGACTAAATGTGTCATCATAGTCTAGTCCATATTGTTGAGTGAATCCATGAGCTACCAGACGAGCTTTGTGTCTTTCAATTGACCCATCTGTGGGGCGCTTTATTTTATAAACCCATTTGCAGGAAATAGGTTTCACATCTCTTGGCTTTGGTATGAGCTCCCAGGTCTGATTTCGTTTTAATGCATCAATCTCTTCTTTCATCGCTTTTGTCGATTCTGAATTTTGAGATGCCTCCTCAAACGTCTCATGTTCTTTTGCATCTGCTTCTTCTGTTATGGCAGTATTGGCATATTTGGTTGGGATTGGGCTTTTGAATTCTTGTTGATCTTTTAAGTTGAGTTTGTGGAATTGGTACTTCGGTTTCTCTATGCTTGCCTTTAAATCACTTGATTGTTGGTAGACACCTGTTTGCCAAGGATTTTGAGTTACAAATCGATCAACTTCACCATCAACATCTGCATCTTCAACTTTTTCTAAATTCAGTTGAGCAGTTTTCAACTGATTTTTAAAAATATATGAATCTGGTAATATCTCCTTTTTTGACGACCACCATGAAGACGTTTCATCAAACACCACATTCCGTGATGTGTAGCATCTTCTAGTTGTAGGATCACAACATTTTCACCCTTTTCTTTGACTGTCATATCCTACAAAGATACACCTAACAGCTTTCTTGTTAATCTTGTTACGTAAATAATCAGGTACAAATACATAGCATACACTACCGAAAACTCGAAAATAACTAACTGTAGGTTTCATGTTCCACAATTTTGCAAAAGGTGAAAGAAAACATAACCTTTGTTGAGGAAGTCTATTAATCACGTATGCAATAGTCCTTATTACTTCTGACCAAATCTTCCAGGTACATTCTTAGCATAAAACAAATACTTCAACAGATTTCTGCCAGGTGTCTGTTCTTCCTTTCTACTACGTCGTTTTGCTGTGGAATGTTGACACATGTGAATTGATGACGTATTTGACATTGTCGAGGAAAATTGCAGAACTTATCTGAGGTGTACTCTCCCCAATTTTCAGTACGCAGGCAATGATAAATAAGGGATTAAATTAGGATACATTCTAAAATAAGGAACTAAAATAACTTTATTTCTATTATTTTTTTTAAAAAATAAAATACTAAATTAATTTGTTATGATATATAAAAAATCAATTCGATTGATACTCTAAATATAAGAAATTTAATTAATTTTGTTCCTAGAACTTATATATACACGGAAGGAAAATTGATCAAAAACGCGCCAATTGCAAAATTTTTGTTGAAGTATTTCAAATTGGCTGTAAGACTAAAATGCCAAATGAATCCGCCCTACAATTTGTAGCATTCAAAGTGAAAAATTAAGGTTTGCTAAATATTTATTAGTGATCCTGAAGTACTTTCAATCATCTCCTTATTGAACCCGTATTATCCTTGGTAAGATAAAAGTCCAGAAATTTATTTTATTTTAGTCAATATATATATATATTTCTTTCTACTAAGCCCTTATTGGTGGCATAACATTTACAATCGAGTATAAAAGCTTTTGAACTCTAAATATTCTCAAATTATGTAATAATAATTATGAAAGTACCAAACTATATTTCGAACATAGATTCAAACAATTTGTATTTTCATTAATCAAAATGACTCAAACACCCTAATTAGATTCTCTAAAAAAATTATTTTTAAAGTAGCAAAATGACAGAGTTTTTCAAATCCTTCCATTAGTTTTAAAATTACTAATGAATATCATCATGTCTTTCCCAAAAATAATAGACTAAACTTGCAAAGAGATTTTTTTTAATTTTTGTTTTTGATTTACTAATTTATTACCTTAAGAAAAGCTCAAGTCATAACTTATGTATTATATCATAGAATATTTAAAGATTTTTCCATATAGATCATAAGTAAAAGAATTTAAATATAAAAGAAAAATCTCGTAAAGTAAATGCTTTACATGGATATTCAAGTCATTTTGATTCATTATATAAAACTAATTTTGGAGTGTTGAACATATCATGAACAAAATATTATTTATAAACTAAATGTATATTTGTGTGAAAGACACATAAATGACAGAAACGTCAATCACATATAAAATGTATATCCTATTACTTGTTTACATGTTTTGGAGTGCCAAAATATTATGTATTTTTTGAAGTATTAATTGAAGAAATAAGTGATGTACACAACTAAAGACTATGTATAAGATTTTAATATTGTATAAGTTATAAACGTTAATAATGTAAATATGTGTAAGATTATATTATTCATTTTCTGAGTAACAATTCAAAAAACAAATAATATAATTATGCATAACACTAAAAGAATCCTGTAAATCATAGTAAGTATTAATAATGTAAATATAGTAGGATTATATACTATAATTATAGGAAACAATTAAAGTAACTAAGAATATATATATTGACAATTGTTGGTTTTTATTGAGTATACTTTCTTTTGAATTATTCTCATTTAGTAGAAAAACTTTTGCATTAGCCTCAATTGAATAAAGTAACTTTTTATTTATTCTCAACTGAGTATATTGATATTTAATTTTTTCTCACAGAATAAAATAACATTTTGTTTAGTTTTAATTGAATATAATAACTTTTAGTTTGGCCCCAATACAACATCATGACATCTGATGTACCCTCAATCGAGTAAAATAACTTTTGGTTTAATTTCAAGTTAATACATTTATCTTGAGTTACCGACATTTAATTTACTCTTACTTGAAAATAATTGATTTTGCTTTAGTGTCCATATAATACATTAACTTTAATTCGTTCTCAATTTAGTAATATTAACGTTTAATCTATTCTCACCGAGTACAATAAAATTGTAACGTATAAAGTTGCCTTGATTTCGTGCCATTATTACTTATGTGATTTTACAACAATATTTGGTTGAAAAAATCTCATATAATCTATAACACTAATAATGCTCAACATAATGCTTTACAATGAAGAAAATAATTTTTTGTACTGAAACACAACCAAAATTTGAACACATGTTCATATATTTTGGTTTTACATAGTTAAATATCACAAAAAATTCTAATCGTGCTCGAAAAATAATATTTGAGATACCTAAATTCATTTCAAATACATTTCAATTGAAGGATTTAGTGAACATAGAAGTTTCATCTATTTATTGGAGTAACTTTTAGGGGTAAAATCAAAGAATTTTAAATTTTGCAAATTCAAAAGTGTAATAGAAAGAATTTCAAATAATTTTATCTTTACAAATCTATCTAACAAATAGGTAGATTTATAATTCTTCCAAACACAACCTTTATGTATTTTAGACTATCTATATATAAAAAGAAGTTATAATATTATTGCAAAAAGAATTTTCTAGTTGCAAGAAAAATTGAGACAGTTAATTATGTTATTTTATGTTAACTCATATAAAGAAATAATAATTTATAAATATGTAATGACTTTATGCATGTTATCTGTACCAATATTTCCAAATATTATTTGCGTAAATTAATTTCCATGTAATGAATGATAGTCTTTCTCTTTACACATTAGATTTTTCCTCACAAATTACTTTTGACAGAACAGCAGACCCCACTTCCCCCCCCAAATCAAATTATGAAAAAAATTTATATGAACTAAAGTATGTGGTATACACCTTGTGATTTATGTTTGTCCTAAGATACTTTGTGATTTATATTTGTCCACAAACTTTAATTTGTGAATGAAATATTTTAATTTTTAAAATTTTTAAATTAATGTATGTAGACAAATATAAACCATAATATATATAATAGTTATGGAGTCATATACCTTAATTTACACAAGAATTTTCCAAAAACTATCTTACCGTTCTTACGTGACTGTAACGTAGACTTACAAATCCATTCTTCTTTTTTTACGGTATGTTCCTAAAAAGACTGTGGAAAAAAAAAAGATCAATATTTTTGAAATCTTGTGAATTTTTTTTGACATTCTAAAAATAGAAAAATTGCATTTAAAAAAAACAATTTAAAGGTCGCTTTTAGTGTTAATTACTAATTAAAGAAAACACCAAATTCCTTCTAACGCCTTATCCTAGTTGTCCAATTAAAGTTCCTCACAAAATTAATACCACGTCCCTCTCTCTCCTCTACGACCACTCCCACCCCCACCCCCATACCATCACGAGGTCGGATCTCGTTATGGTTTGGTGGTGATTTAGTTTTGGACTGTGGAAGAATAGGAGGAATTTGTGTTTTGATTTTGTGGTGATTCTTTCTTTTATTTTTTTTGTTTAAAAATGATCTTGACTGGTGTGATTAGAATGATTTTGATTGTGTTGAATGGAACGGGGAGAAGAGAAATGAGAACGAATGTGGTGTTGACTGCTGAGGGAAGGTGAACATGGGTGGAGAAACAAAAAAGGTTTGTTGGGTTGGAGACAAATGGGAATCATCCAAGGGTAGTTTTGTCAAGTGTGATAAAAATATGCTGTGGCAATAAGATTTTTGGTGTGGGAATATTATTGCCCTTACGATTGATTATAGGAACACTTTCGCATTAAGCCATAAGGAATGGTTGAAGGAATTAAATTAAAACCAATGGAGTCGTAGTATCAGATTTAGCCCATTGGGCAACGCGATTAGCAGCCTTTTGACCACTCCTGCGAACCCATGAAACCAAACAACATTCAGAGTTTCCCGCTTGACATCTTCAACCAAAATAGTAACCACTTTGGGAAATTTTAAACAATCATTTTATTAGATTTAAAAATTTATATAGTATAAAATTTTAAAATATATTATATTGTATTATATGCGTTTTTAAAATACAATCATAAAATTTTATACCACTTTTTTTTAATTTTTTTATTATAGAGGAGAGAAATTTTCCTAATCCTCCACCCAGGCATTGACTACCGTCAACCCAGTCTCCCTCAAGCCGAAACCACAAAGAAGCTGCAATACAAAAACGAAAAAGAGGAGACAAAAGAGAGAAACTTACAAGTTGTTGTGTTAATCAATTCCCTTCTCATTTTGTTTGGATGGGTGAATTTTAATTGAAAGAAGAATTTAAAATGAATGAATTTGAATTAGATAGATTTAAAATAATATAAAATTTGAATAAATTTTAAATTCACTCGTATAATTATTAAAATTAAATCAATTAAATTATATATATAATTTATAAAATCGATCTAAATCCTTCCATCCAAACACAATGTTTATGAATTTGGGTTCGGAGAGTGAATTGGATTAGGTTGAAGATGAACAGCCAGAGCGTGTGCGCTCACATTGTTAGGCAAACTTTGGGCCTCACTCCGACCCCACTTGACCAATTCCAAGTCTTCTTTGTTGGGCTTTGGATTTTTAACATTTTCCCATTTCGTCACAGCACAAATTAGAAGGCGAGAATCCGTAGAAGACGGCATGAAAGAAAGGATAAAGTAATTACACAATTTGATTTTATATAAATTGGGTTCCACTGCGTATTTAAAATTATTCTTCACTTTTCCATCAAGTGTGAAATAATTTTCAAGAAAGGTTGTTCTAAATTAAGAGATAAAATCTTTGTATCAATTGATATTAATTTATATCTAGTTCGAAAATTTTTAATATGGATCAAGGTCCGTGTAATTACGATACAAAAAATTAATTGAGCACATGGACTGCCATACAATAATTTACAATCTATTTACAACCCTGCCATTCCAATACGCCTAAGCAAAGCTTTGGTAGACACGGAAAGAATCAAGTTCCCCACCTACAACAATGTTGAGTGGTCCTGTCGCACTCAACAAAGAACAAACACACTTTTTTAAGAATTTGATACCAAACAAAGTGCAAAGCTACGCGATAGTATTTTTATATTTTTAGGATAGATTGTCAAAATAGTCCCTCAACTTTTGCACTTTAGCCAGAATAGTTGATCAACCTTCTTTTTAGTCAGAATAGTCCTTCAATTTTTTTTTTTAGCCAGAATAGTCCTTTAACTTTACTATTTTTTAGCCAAAAAAATCTTTTTATGGTGTAGTCACCATAAATTTTATTTTTTATTTATTTATAAATTTCACATGAAAGGGCTATCTTGGCTAAAAAATAAAAGTTGGAAGACCATTCTAACTACAAAAAAAATTGAAGAACTATTTTGATTAAAGTAAAAAAATTTAAAGACTATTTGAGCGATTTTTCGTTTATATTTTTAGGATAGAAATTAAGTTCTCTAGTCAAGTTGAGTACTCCTTTTTCTTAGAAGTAAATAGATAAAAATAGAATAGATTATTATCATTAAAAATATATATAATACTATAAATTAGTTAGTTGTGTTAATAGTAAACTACGTATGAGCAATAAAATTTCCAGCTTGACATGGTCCAGTACATTAAAAATTTCTTACTGCTCACCCTATACCTCGAGGGCTACTTAAGCCACTTTAGTGCAATAGAAGGACTGGAGTTGTTGGATGTTGCTCAGTGCTGCTATAACTTAACAACCAAAAAGCTCTGCGTCAGTATGAACTTCCGCCCCTTCGAGTTGGCCACGGGGGAACAGCCTCTGACGCCCCACACCATTGCGACAGGGGGGGGCTATAGCCCATACACCCACTGCACGAGTGGAATATAGAATGAATATTATAAATTATTAAATAATTAAAAAAATAATAAAATTTAATTATTTTTATTTATTTTAACTAATATAGTACTACTCATTACGTATTAAATTAAAAAGAGAGAAGCTTTTTGCTGAACCGCGTATTGAAACGCGTAAAGGACCGAATGTGAATGACCGTCCAAGAAAGAAAGAAAGAAATCCACAACTCCCAAAAGGCAATCAGTTAGCACATGAAAATAAACTATTGTATTCAATTAGTACCAAGAAAAAGAAAAAACTTACATAAATTCGATCTTTGGTCCTACTTGTAGATTTTGTGGTCAAAATTAAATATTATAAAATATTACTTACATCAACTTATGTCATAGATTTCATAACATTTAATTCACACCACAAAATTTATAAGTAAGACCAAACACCAGATCTACCTAAATATTTTCCTTAAGAATATATCTTTGATTTTGACTTATTTAACAATTCTTTTTGAACCTGTGTGGGGCTTCATTGTGGGGCTAATGTAGATTTTTTTCTTTTTGAAAGTACTATGAGGCCATTTGAATCTTATAAGTTTTTTGATTTCGTATATCCAAGAATTTGTCAATTAAACAATACAGTAATAAACAACATAAGACTTGTAAAAAAACATAGATATCTATTATGTGATCGTTGGATGTCTAACATTCATATATACTCTTCTTAAATGTCTATCAATCACTTAAATAATGTGATTAGTTGAGATTTCAATTAATTAATAAAAATTATATAATTTTAAATATTATACTGTTGTGTTTTAAAACTCATATTTTAAAAATACATAATTTTGTATTATAATCATATGAAATTTACTTTAATTGTATGTCTAATGTTTTATTATGAAACACGGAATGAGCCATATGTTCCAATCAAAGAAAATATTTCGATCTAAAGTGACTTTTGATTCTACCTATAAATTTTGTAGTTAAAATTAAATTTTAAAAAATTTTATCTACATCAACTTATATTATAAATTTTTTAAATTTAATTTACATTACAAAATATATAAATAAAACAAAAGACCGAATCTACCGGGTATCGCCTTCAATCAAATCATACATCCTCAAAGATACATCAGCAGCATGGGGCAATTAGCAGAATTTAATCAAGCAAGTAGACTACAGTTAAGCACCAGGCACCAAGTATATTTTATTTTACTAATGCTCTATCCTACATCTACTCATTTCTCACCCAAGAATTCGGATGTTTATCAAATTCTCTCTTTCTGAGGTTGCTGCTGCCTTCTTGTTCCAATTTCAATCCTCACTTTTTTTTTTTTTTATAATTTTTCTCTGATCCCCGTGTATCAGTATATCCAGAAGAAATGACTCGGAAGTTTCACTTTGTCGTCGTCATCCTCAAATAGTTATTCAGGGAAAAAAAAAAAAATTGTTTTGTCGAAGTTTAAGAGATCCCACCTTGTAATTAGTGATCTTTTTAATTGCAGCCCGCTTTCCTTGTAGTTTCTGGATTTCTTTGCTATAACTATTTGAATGCAACGTTCAGTCTTTCTGCATTGTGTATTATTCTGGAGAAATCTAAAAGCAAGAAAATAGAGAATGGAGAGCTATCTGAATGAGAATTTTGAGGTGAAGCCTAAGAACTCGTCCGAGGAGGTGTTGCAGCGATGGCGAGATCTTTGTGGGGTTGTCAAGAATCCCAAGCGACGGTTCCGTTTTACTGCCAATCTCTCCAAGCGTTACGAAGCTGCTACTATGCGCCGCACCATTCAGGTTCCATCCCCACATAAATAAATAAAAAACTTATTTTTTTTTCTTGGATTTTTACAGGAAATGGAAATATCGGAAAAAAAGAAAAAAAAGAGAAATGTAGGATTGCTGAATTTGCAAACATTTGATGATCTGTTTGAATAAAGTTAAAACCTTTTATACTTAGAAAGATTGATTTTGTGATAATCTGTTTACCCCTGTATTTCCAAGTAGAGGGACAGGGGTAGGGGGTAGCCCGATAATTTATATGGTGAAGAAGTTTTGTATGGCCAAGTTGGCTTCAGTTTTGGTTCATTAGTATGCAGGTGAACTTAGGGGTGTTGTTAACTTTGATCTTCCCTTTTTGTGTTTATAGGAAAAACTGAGAATTGCAGTTTTAGTTTCGAAGGCCGCAGTCCAGTTTATACAAGGTGAGATTTTGTTACTACGTCCTTACTGATTTGTTGGAGAAGGGGTTTTGGATATTCATCATTTTGAGGAATGTAATTGCAGGTGGTCAGCGGAGTGATTACAAATACACAGTACCTAAAGAAGTTCAATCGGCTGGTTTCCAGATATGTGGGGATGAGTTAGGGTCCATAGTGGAAGGACATGACCTGAAAAGGTTGAAATTTCATGGTGGAGTTTCTGGCATTGTGAGCAAGTTGGCCACTTCTACTACTAATGGCACTCCTACTGATGATGAAGCTCTGAGCCGCAGAGAGAGCAGATATATGGAATTAATAAATTCACCGAGAGTGTAGCTCGGAGCTTTTGGGTTTTTGTATGGGAAGCCCTTCAGGATATGACTCTCATGATCCTTGGAGTATGTGCATTGGTGTCTTTGATAGTTGGTGTTGCGACGGAAGGATGGCCAAAGGGGGCTCATGATGGGCTTGGAATTGTTGCT
Organism: Cinchona pubescens; assembly: GCA_025175665.1. Lineage (NCBI taxonomy): Eukaryota > Viridiplantae > Streptophyta > Magnoliopsida > Gentianales > Rubiaceae > Cinchona > Cinchona pubescens. The sequence goes on along the minus strand of JANKKI010000002.1, from coordinate 245,193 downwards.
AGCATATTGTTAGTGGTGTTTGTCACTGCAACGAGTGATTATCGTCAATCTTTACAGTTTAAGGACTTGGATAAAGAAAAGAAGAAGATTTCCATTCAAGTTACAAGGAATGGGTACAGGCAAAAGATGTCAATATATGATCTACTTCCTGGTGATATTGTGCATCTTTCCATTGGAGATCAAGTTCCAGCAGATGGACTTTTTCTCTCAGGATTTTCTGTGTTAATTGATGAGTCAAGTTTAACCGGAGAGAGTGAGCCAGTAATGGTCACTGCTGAAAACCCTTTCCTACTCTCGGGAACCAAGGTGCAAGATTGGATCTTGCAAGATGCTGGTTACTACTGTTGGAATGAGGACACAATGGGGCAAACTGATGGCCACTCTTAGTGAAGGAGGAGATGATGAAACCCCGCTTCAGGTTAAATTGAACGGGGTGGCAACAATCATTGGAAAGATAGGCCTTTTCTTTGCAGTAGTGACTTTTGCAGTGTTGGTGCAAAAGATGTTTGGACGCAAACTGTGGGATGGAACCCACTGGAGCTGGTCTGGAGATGATGCCTTGGAGATTTTAGAATATTTTGCTATTGCAGTGACCATTGTTGTTGTTGCAGTTCCGGAAGGACTTCCTCTGGCTGTGACTTTGAGCCTGGCGTTTGCAATGAAAAAGATGATGAATGACAAGGCCCTTGTTCGACATTTAGCTGCTTGTGAGACCATGGGTAAGAGACAACAATTTGTAGCGACAAAACTGGGACACTTACGACCAACCACATGACTGTAGTGAAATCATGCATTTGTATGAATATCAAGGATTTGATGTGGAACACCAGCCGATTGTTCTTCATTGTCCTCTGAAATCCCAACTTCCGTTGTTAAAGTTCTCTTACAATCGATCTTTAATAACACTGGAGGAGAAGTTGTGGTCAGCAAAGGTGGAAAACGTGAGATATTGGGAACACCAACTGAGACTGCTATCCTAGAATTTGGATTATCACTTGGTGGAGATTTTCAGGCAGAACGACTAGCATCCGAACTTGTTAAAGTTGAGCCTTTTAACTCTACAAAGAAGAGAATGGGTGTTGTACTGGAGCTTCCTGAGGGAGGCCTAAGAGCTCATTGCAAAGGAGCTTCAGAAATAGTTTTGGCCGCCTGTGACAAGGTGATTGATTCAAATGGTGAGGTTGTTCCCCTGGATGAACGATCAATTAGTTATCTGAAGTCTACCATTGATCAGCTTGCTAGCGAAGCTCTTCGCACCTTATGTCTTGCCTATATGGAACTGGAAAGTGGGTTCTCTGCTGATGATGCTATTCCAGTTTCTGGTTATACATGTATAGGAATAGTAGGCATCAAGGATCCTGTTCGTCCTGGAGTGAGGGAGTCTGTTGCCCTTTGTCGTTCAGCTGGAGTGACAGTTCGGATGGTTACAGGAGATAACATCAATACCGCAAAGGCTATAGCTAGGGAATGTGGAATACTTACTGATGACGGGATTGCTATAGAAGGTCCAGTTTTTCGGGAGAAGAGCCAGGAGGAATTGCTTGAATTAATTCCAAAAATCCAGGTATGCTAGACCTTTACAGAACTTGGGCAACTTTCTTGATAGTTGTAAACCACAAGTTTTTCTAATATTTTTTCATCTTGTAGGTAATGGCTCGATCTTCGCCATTAGACAAGCATACATTGGTGAAGCACTTGCGAACCACATTCAATGAAGTTGTGGCAGTAACTGGGGATGGAACAAATGATGCTCCTGCACTTCACGAAGCAGATATTGGACTAGCAATGGGCATAGCCGGAACAGAGGTGAATGTTTGTGATTTAGTTGGTTTTACTATTCTTATTATCGTATTGTAAACAAATTTCTGCTTCCTAGTAAAGCCATTTTTGGATAAATACTAAAATTTTGACTATTCTTATTTTCAGGTGGCCAAAGAGAGTGCTGATGTTATAATTCTCGATGATAATTTCTCCACAATTGTTACTGTAGCCAAATGGGGTCGATCTGTCTACATAAATATTCAAAAATTTGTTCAGTTCCAGCTGACTGTCAATGTGGTGGCATTGATTGTTAACTTCTCTTCTGCATGTTTGACTGGTAAGATATCCTTTTTGCTTTGCAAATTTTACCTTTCTCTGTTTATTCCTGTCCCTCTCGCAATCTCTCTGAACTTCAAAGATAAAGTTAGCATTGTTGCATTTTTCTTATGCTGTCAAGTACTATGCTTCAGGAAGTGCTCCCCTTACTGCTGTTCAACTTTTGTGGGTCAATATGATCATGGATACCTTGGGAGCACTTGCTCTGGCCACTGAGCCTCCTAATGAGGATGACTAATGAAGAGACCACCAGTTGGGAGGACGGGAAAGTTCATTACCAATGTCATGTGGAGGAATATCTTAGGGCAATCCCTGTATCAGTTTTTAGTAATATGGTTTCTTCAGGCATTTGGAAAAACAGTCTTTTTCATTCGTGGTGCTGATGCTGATCTAGTCCTTAACACGCTTATTTTCAACACATTTGTATTCTGTCAGGTAATTTCTTAAGAACATGATGGCTATAATGCTTTCAAGGGACATTTTTCAATTAGGCTTTGCTTGTTTCACACATATAAGCAATTTTTGGATGAGGTTCTATTTATTTTTCTGGAAATACATAACCAAGAAGATAATGGGAAACAATGATCAATCATGTTGGTTTTTTTTTTTTTTAATAAAATAATTTTATTTTTTATTATTAGACCTCAATCATTACTTGAAATCTCAGCATGACTACATGGCAATTGGAAAGACTATGAGCCCAAATCAAGCTACCCGAAAGTTTTTTCTTAAATTTATTGTTTAAAATTTTAATGCTGGAAGAATAGTATATTAGAATAGAACAAAGTAAAATTTGTCAAAAGCAACCTTAACATTTTCTAATTTTCTTTCTGTGCTGAGTATCTGAATTCGCATCTTCTTGTTTATATCTTCAGGTTTTCAATGAGGTGAACTCACGAGAGATGGAGAAAATAGATGTTCTTGAAGGCATACTGGACAACAAAGTGTTTGTGGCAGTTATCACAGCAACTGTCCTCTTCCAGATCATAATCGTCGAGTATCTAGGAACCTTTGCAAACACAACACCACTCTCAATTTTGCAATGGTTTTTCAGTATATTAATTGGATTCCTGGGCATGCCAATTGCTGCATACTTAAAGCAGATTCCGGTATGAAAAGGTGAAGAAGTCCCAATGAAGATTTAGAACATTTAATAGGGAACGCTCATAAAGTTGGCATCTGGGCGGTTGTGCTTCAAATGAAGGGTTGGAATCCTGGAATTCTCTCTAATGCATTTGCATGAGTAAGAACCCAAATGCCTTTTTCATCTTCAGAAGGCAAGTTTTTGGCCTTCAGAATCTTTTGTAAAAAGTGTGAAGCATGACTTCGTTATCACAGACCATTTGTGAGAACAATTCCATCTCTAGGGTAGTTTCATTTTTTTTTTTTTGTTTGTTGTCAAGTGACTTTAGAGTAGAATTAAATGTTGACCAATCAACGAAATCAATGTGCATGAACTTGTTCTTGACTTGCTGGAATGTTCTTCTGGCTTACATGTCGTGTTGAACTTCTGTATAAAGCTTATTAACAAGTTTGCTGTCGTGTTGAACTTCTGTATAAAGCTTATTAACAAGTTTGCCCCTTACATCACCTGCTACTTCCTTCCCTTTCCTATAATTGGTCAATCGAGTTCAAATTCAGGTATCCACGACGAATAAACAATTTCAATGTTGTAAAATTAGACGAGCGATTAGATTAAAATACTATTTATTAGGATCGGGTTGGTACCCCCAATATGGGCTTACCCGAACCACGGGCCTCAGCCATACATGGATAAAAAGAAGTCCTATTATTTACTGTTAACAAAAAGGACCACCCGCTTCATTCCTCTTCCATTTGCTTCCTGTGCTCACCAGACAAATTATGCGTCCAAACAGGTTCAAGCAATGCCCGTGCGCTCTCCAACATCTGCCTTTCGTCGACATTGTTACTGAGCTCCTTTCCTTCTACCTCAACTCGAGGATAAATACCTTGGACAGATGCCAACATTAACTCAAGCTCTTCCCACTCCTGTTCATGCCTAACTAACTTCATGCACACAAAATGCAGGAGACCCAACACACGATCAAAATCCTTTCTTTCTAGGCTAACAAGTGAACCATCCAAGAAAATCAGTCCTACAGCATCTAGTACATCAGAATTTGCTCTTAACAGTTGAACCATCATTTCCACAAGTTTCACAAATGCAGGAAAACGCTGTGATTTAGAAACGCAAACAGCCTCCTCATCGGGCACGTTGTCTCCATAGTTCATAGAGCTCAATCTTTGCTAAAGCAGTTGTCCATAATGGGAAACTGGATGTATCACAGTCAGATGCAGTCCCTTCTGAAGGCTGTTTCAATAGATGCCTGGATCCTAGTGCTAAAATTAAGTCAGGCACCCATGGCTTGACTGCCGTAATAAGACGAGCTGCATATCCGTAGCCCAAGCATTCTTCAACTGAAACAAATAGGTTAATCAATTCATTGGCCAGGTTGAATGGTGCTGGTAGAAATAGGGAAGCTTTGGAGGAACTTTTGAGCATTAAACAGAGAAACTTGGCTGCATATGTGAATGAACTCTTCAAACAATAAAATGTTTCTCTCAAGTCTTCTTCTGTGAACTGCAGCTGACCTTTGGAATACTTTGTCAGATTCATGATGATGAAGTTTATGAACTCCAGTGCAAATTTTATACATTCTTCTTGATTTTTGTCGACCATTCCCATCGTAGTTGCATCAACAATGAATTTGAGTACTGCAGTTAGAACACCTTAAACATATTCAATGTCCTTTTTGGTTTATTCAAGCTGGGTCCTATTTGGAGTTGAGCAAGAACAATAAACTGGGATTAGTATGAGAAGCAGAAATGCAATTTTACTGTTCTGGGGATAGCAATATTTAATAGATGCCACATGTTCTTCATTGAAATAGTCACATGTAAAACACAACCCAACTTGATCTGTATTATTCAAATTAGTCCATAAAGCTGTTCTGAACTGTTTAAACATTGTGTAACTGGTGAGATTATTGCCATCCTTGTTGATCCCATTGGACAAAGTACTTGTTCAAATTATTTGAAGGGTTCACAAAGGTTCAAACATATGCCAACATAACTAAGTCTATGGAAGCACAAGTCTAGAAAAGAAATGTTAAAAGAAACTCACCATCATCGCCACTTTGCCTAGGCATAAAAGTTTTATTTTCTGTGTCTTCTCTGGAGCATTGGCCCTTGTGGTTAGTTTTTGATAATCCTGAAAGCAGTATTCCATTCCACTTTTCTCACAAACATCTGCTCTGAAAATCTTACGTGCACAACTGTTAAATAGATGATCCAATGTCAAGTCCAAAACAGTCTTCCTGGAATTGGACTGCAAAATAGAGTCAAAGTCAATGGAAAAGTATTCCAAAGAATTTACAAGCAATGGAAATACCAACAAATGCTGAAACAGTATGACTTGATTCCCTTTGCCATACTTTCACTCTAATGCGGAATTTCAAGGGTCTGTAAGACAGTAAAGATTATGTGATTAACAAAACACCAAAACCTTTCTTCAGGTATATACTGGCTCTAAAGCTTTCCACACCATAATCTTTACAACAAAATGGCCAAAAAGCTAACCAGATATTAGAAGCTCTCTTCTTGAAAAGAAGCTTCTAGAGAAAATTACCATTAAATCATTGCCTTTGCAGCACCTCAGGGTTAAAGAATAGATGAACCAATTTTTCAATGCCACTCCTTTCAAATGAACAAGTTTTTGGATAAGAATAACCACGAACTCGTACATGTCTAAGTGAAAGTACCATGATTTTAAGCAACCAAACATTAAATTTGGACAACTTTGTGAAATCTGTCTCAATTGGCCCAAGAACAGACAAGGACTCATGATTAAGTGTGTGTATTGACATGTTCACCGAGAAAAGTGAGAGAGAATTTAAATGAATTAGAAAGAGACGAGACAAGAAGCATGCAAATGGAAAACTAGCCGAGCAAACATGCTTGTATGATGCAACAAGATTGCCTTGAAGAAAAGCAGACATTTAGCACCAGAATCGCATAAGTATGGGAAAATAGACTTAATCAAAATATCACTTGCCTCAGAAGATGAGTCTGAATGGCCACATGTATTCTTGTTTTGTAGAGACATATGCAGGGTAAGAGCTACATATGCCAAAACTGGAAAAGCACTCATAGTATCAAACTGCAAGCATTGCAAAATGCTGATCTCTGAGATTACCTTCAGAGCCAAAAAAGCAGATTGTAAATTCCTAGACATCTATAAGATGTTGTTTCTTGTATTTTCAGATGAAAGTAATTCCTTCATTTGCCAGGCTATTCCGGTAGCAACAGCATAATCCTCATCAAATCTACTTCTGACAAATTTGGATGCTCTTTTCCCTGTGACATCTTCAAACTTTGACGGGGTTCTGGTGGTAGATTTGGTTTTCCTCTGTTTAGCTGAGGGATAATTACCCTTTGGCAATTCTATACCAAATTTGACATGGCACCCATAAGCAGTTTTTTGCAGATGCTCTGTCATAATATCAAACACACGATCAAACCAATTACAGGAGAACACCATCTTATGGGCAGACCTCAATTCAACTTGCCTGTGTGTATCAGCACATATATCACCACAATTCATAATCATTCCCAAGCATTCTTTGAAAAGGCCATCCACCGTATTGGGAGAAATGGCTGAAACAATCTTGCAGACACAAGATTTGGCATGAGCAGTAGATGCAGCAGCAAATAGCTGCTTCAGTTTTTCACCAGTCACCTTTCCTCCTTCAGTGCAGCCTTGTTAGATGCATCATTTACTAAATTATCACAAAGATGGGAAGCAGCAGTCAGTAAACCATCTATATGTTGTGCATCAAGCCTGTCACATGACAGAGTTAAACTGATTATAACACTAAACAGTTCCTTCAGAGACTGCAATGATGCTCCCTCTGAGACAGCAAATTCACAAAATCTTGCTCCAGCTGCTGGGGATCTTCTTATGAGTGCAATAAACCGGTTACATGCTTCTTCCTGGGTTACTCTAGAGGGAAAATATGACGGGATAAGAAGTTTTGTGATTTTTTGACCAACAAGTGGGTGATCATTTGCAAGTGTAGACAACAATACATCAAACTTCACCACCTGCATGCTCGCAGTAAACAGATTTTGAGTAAGGAAATGAGAAATTCAGTTGTTGCCAATTGTTTTGAAAGTTTAGCTGTCCCAGTTCAGCAAATACCTTATGAAACTGAAAGTTTCTGACATCCCTTAAAAGAAGGAGAGGAGATCCATGATAGCAACACGCACTGAAAGTGCAGAATCCAGAGCCAAATGCCCCATTCTAGGCAAAAGCACTTTAAGGACTTCATGAGAATGAGGATTTCCAAGAAGATACGTGATTCCATTCACCGTGGAAAGCCTAACCTCAGAACAAGTGTCATGTGTCAAATCATCAACAATTTTGGTAAGTATCTTTGTGATGGATGGTGAAGGAATAACCTCCCAAAACAAATTAAGGATGCGACAACCACCTTCCACAGCCACGACTCTTACATCTGGGCATTCATCCATGAGTAATTTATCCAACAGAAAGAACTGTCTATGAAGCAATGCATCTTCAACCTCCTTTGTAGCATCAGGATCTTCAAGAGGGAACAGGTCTAGAAGTAAATGTAGTGCATTTTGACGAACATTAGAGTTTGCTACCTGAAGAAAAATGATCCAGCACCAAAATTCATGAATATAAATTTATAGGAAATATGTTAATAGTAACTGCAATAAAGCCAACAGGATAGGCAGATCTAAACAGAGAAAAGCAGCCCTATAGTCGATAAAGAGCCATCACCACCTTTACACTTGGAAATTTCAGAGTGCAAAAGAAATGTTTTGCAGTATAGCACTTTGCCATTTATCAAACTCTTTTCGAGTCATTGGAAGTTATAAGTTTTTGTGCTGCCACGCCATCACTGTGCTTGAAACCGGCAGATAAAGTATGTGGATAAACCCTTCAACAATTACTTTTAAACAGTAGCACCTTTGTCAACAAAATGGCAAGACAATGTTCTTTATCCAGATTTTTTTTTTTAACAATTTCAGTCAATTCTTTGTCGATTGAATAGGTCCTGCCAATAGGATTATTTCTATTTATTCAGAGAATGCATTATAGAATTTCTTAGACCATTTATGAACGATAAGTGGTGACATCAGAAAGAACAAACCTGGAATCACATAGGATATCTATAGACTTACAGTGAGCAAGTGTTAGGCATTGTACTGCACTATCAAGATGCCGTGCAATGTCTGTTGCACAGTACTCCATTCAGTGCAATCAAAACAAAAAACAAACATAGAAGCAAAAATTACCTGAAGAGACCGAAATATCACTGGCTCAGCTAGCCGATAAAGAAGTTTCTCAACTCCATCCGTTGTTCTTTGGACAATAAATCCCCCTATAACCCTCCTAATAGACGCAGCAAGTGCCCCAGAGTTTGCATGTGTGGCACTTTCAATCAACCCCTGTAAAAAGTCATTCTCGATATCATCCTTAGACTCTCCTTCCACAGCCTTCCATGCCCGATAAACAATCTCCCCATATGCCTCCAACATGGATTTCTTCCCAAATGGGATCTGAGACTTAACCATTGCCAATGCCTCCTTCACTAGCTGCCCACTTAACTTAAACACAAATGCAACAAACTTCCTCCCCTCCTCCGTCTTAAAAAACACAGGTGAAATTAAACAACGTATTAACAAATCCTTCAAATCCTCAATGCTCTCATCTTCAAAATCGAACAACACAAACGCCTCTCGCTAAGACTATAAACTCTGTGAACATCCACTTTCTTCTTCAAAGTCAACGCCCTGGATAACATAAAAGGCAACGACTGCGAAATTAGGGTTTCTTTTCCTGTCAAATCCCTCTTCCACCACTCTTCACACAAATTCGCAATCTCCAATAACAAAGTCGAATCTGACTCGAATAGAACTAAATTATCGTGCAATTCGCTAACTCCGGGGAGTAAATCAGAAGCCGAAAACGCACCTTTGGGATGTGTAATGCAGAGCGAAGCAACATAAGCATAAATCTGGAGGTGCTCGACGATTGATTGCTTCTTTTGATTAGCATTTTCAGTGGTGGCGGGTGAAGCGCCGTCGCTTTTCTGGTGACGAGAGGAACGGCGAACGCGTTTAGTAGGCGGTGTTTGGGGTGAAGTTTGATGGCTGGAATTGGTAAGGGATCTGAATCGGTTAATTGACTGGGAAATTGAGATGTGGAGAGAGGGAGGGAGGGAAGAAATGAGGTCGGAAGAAGGATCACTCAAGGAAAGGCCATAAATTAGGGTTTTGAGAGACGATTTTGAAAACCTAAGTTTTTTAGCTGATGAGAGGAACTCTTCCGCCGAGGTTTGCAGTGATGAGCGAAGCCGTCTCTTCTGCTTCTCCATTGAAACTGAAAGTGCAGTAGTGCGTGTTTTTGTGTGTGTAGAAGTGCGTGTTTTGCATCTTATCAGTCCCAGTGTCGTTGCGAGGGAAGGGGTTTAAGGGTTACGTGTGGTGAGGGTAGTTTGGGTGACAGATGGCTGGGAAGACACCATTGGTTTGAAAAGAATGCTATGCGAGGGATCTTTCTTCTTTGATTTGTCTGTTATCTTGTGAATTAAATACTCGTGTATCTTTTAGGACTTCAAATTTGAAACCAGTTTTTGGCGGACACTTCCGACGAGATTTCATTTGACAAGGGAGAACAAAGAAAAAAAAAAGAGAGGTGCGGATAGGAAATTGGCTCACCCAAGTCCCAACACATGCAAGAAAAAAAATGTGGATAATAAATTAGTTAAAAAAAAAAAAACTAATTTTTGACAATTTCTACAAAGTATAAGTTAATTACAAGATGAAAATAGTTTGTAGCCTCCAAAGCCAATGAGAGTTCAATTATTTATGATGTAATTTGTCTAAATGCAAATGAGAGTTCAGTTATTTATGATTACTGATCTTGACACATTCTATGCATATTATTTAAGAAAAATGTTTAATTATAAATATTAGTGGAAAAGGCACATCTCTATGGATGTGGAATTTGTAAAATTTTATATAAAAATTTAAAAAATAAAAAAATATAAGTAGTGAAAATAAGAGAAGAGATGAGAGGTTGTAAGGGAGTCAGCGGGTGATTAGTATTTACACATAAAGGTATGAATCGGAAATAATTATGAAGATAAAAGTAAGTTAGGTAAAACAAGTAATGACATCATACTAAATCTTATTTATACTTTATATATAGTATAGATATAAATATAGATATAGATATAGATATAAATAATTCTAGCGTAGTTGAATTAATAAGGTCATTTTAGTAAGTTAGTTAATATGTGAGTAGCTTTATTTGTTCGATATTTATTTTTAAAGAAGATGGGTAGTTTTTTTTTTTTGGATAAAAAAACAATCACCTCTCTCTTCTTACCATTTAGTGACTCAATTCCATGACCGATAGGTAGTAGGGAAAACGTCTTACCATCTAAGTTATACTTCGTTGTCAAGATGGGTAGTTTTATTTTAAAACATTTTGGTTTTAGCTTTTGAAAATTAAATTTTTAACTAAAAAAATTAGTTATTGTTGTACGAAAATTTTAGGTTAGGGTTAGCTTGTGTGTAGTGTCTTCTAAAGTAAAAGATGGGCACTGCGCTAGTATCCACATCCAGATCACAAATAAAAAAGGCGGGGTTTGTCCCCCAAGTTAGGCTCTGACGTTCAAGTCTGTACTTAGACCAAAGAGTAAAATTCAATAAAAATTTAGAGTTTGAATAATTAGGAAAGTAATTAATTGAATCTAACCTGTCACTTTGATATTTAGATAAGACTGACCCATGTACCTGAAATCGATGGGTCAGATTGATCCGTAGGTCGAATATATAATATTGACCCATTTGGGTCCATTTGAACCACAAGAGTAAAATTACTAAAATATCCCTAGTGGACCCGGGTCTGGAGCCATTGGGTGTATTATTTTGGCATCATCATTTACCCCCAGTCTCTAGTCGAAATTTTTCAGATCGAGAGTGTCAAGTACTTGATGCCTTATTTACACTAGATGTGTATAAGTACTGACCGAAGCCAATTTTATGACTTAAAAAATTATTTTTCCAGCGAAAAATATTTTTTAATATTTATTTGAGAATTATTTCAAAAAATTTATTTGCCAGAGTAAAAAAATAAAAAATTTAATTACACTGTACCTGACTCAAAACATAGATTTTTTGTATATAATTTTTTTGGTGTAAAATAATCTTGGAATTTCTCTATCACTAGTAACAATACTGCTATAGAATTTTCTAGTGTTGTGGAGTAGTGTCATGGAATTCCCTACTACTGTGGAGCTCCTTACTATTACCATGTTGTAGAGTAGTGTTGTGGAATATCTTACTATTGTGGACTAGTGCTGTAGAACTCCCTATTGCTGTGGAGTAATGCTATAGAGTAGTGCTGTAGAAATCCTTATTGCTGTGGAATAGTACTGTGAAACTCCATACTGTTGTGGAGTAGTGTTGTGGAACTCCTTATTTGAGTATCCTATGATTTTATGATTTTGGGCTGTTTCAGTACTACTACAACTCCACAGATAAGGTACTCTAGTATCACAACGATTGCACCAAAATACAACAGTACTACTTGTACCACTCCAATTAATTCACGACATTCCAAGTAATAACTTAATTTTTTTTAAATAAGATGTGCACTTTTTTTTTAAAATAAGATGTGCATTCTTTTTTTTTTAGCAAAGATCCCACGTAACTTGTACTATAGACCCTAGTCGTGCCTTCATCCCATCAACACATAGCTAGATTTAAACACACTCAAGAAACTAAGCTTCAAATAATTAGTCTGCGGTCGAATAAAAATTTCACTCCATAAATTTAATCCTTAGGTTTAAAGACCACAGTAGAGAAGAACAATAGCACAAAAAATTTTACAATAATAGACCCCAACTCACCAACATCCAAAATAAACCACAACTTTCCTTGTGGTAATGTTATGCCCTCTTTCTCAGCCGATCATGATTCTTCTTCAAATACAGATACCGCAGCTTTCCTAATCAACCTTGACCTTGACGACGATGCCTAGGATGACCATATGAAAATTGATGACGACCAAGACTTGGATAATGATTGGGACATTAACAATAATCTTGCACTAGAAGCTATAGATACTTTAGATTTTTTTGACCACAACAATAGAACCAGTTAGGATAGTGAGAAAAACATAGTTGATGCAGAGGGTGTCCCTAGGTCAGACGGAACTTTGAAACCCATACTCAATGATATCTGAGGTCTTCCACCATATAGACACAGGGGGCGTAATTTTCTCCCGTATCATCCAAGGGGTGTAGTTTTTCACCACGTAAACATAGAGTGAACTCGTCTAGTACCACTACCTCATATGTAGGTATGCCTCATTTACCCCATACCCTAGCCGAGTTAGAGAACAGTCACACCGTAATTCCAACACAGTAGTTGAGAACGAAGTAGTGCAGGGTGAGTCAAGTAGGGGTGGTGCTTCTCCGCCTTACCAGGGAAAAATTACAAAGGATTCGGGGCGTGCCAAAGACTCTAATAATATTTACTCCAAGTTTCTGGTCCTTCAGAATGTTGCATTGATGACACTGGGAAGAATAAGTCATCCTCGTTGAAGTAGGTGTGACATTAGTGTTTCACTTTTAGAAAACCTTGGCATTCCTTCTAGAGGGGTATGTCTTACTCCGGGGAATAGGTACAACACTACAACCTAGATACTTCTTATTGGAAGTCCATAAATTGCCCCCTGAGAGGTAAATTCTACTCCAAAAAGTAGGTATAACATAGGTACTTTACTTTGAAAGTCTATGGATTTGCCCCCGCAGAGGTAAGTCCTACTCCGAACTTACATAAAAGTAGGTATGACGTAGGTACTTCACTTTAGAAGTTTATGGAATTGTCCATAGAGGGGAAAATCCTATTCTGAAGAGTAAGTATGACATAGTACTTCACTTTGAAAGTCCTTGGAATTGCCCCCGGAGGAGTAAGTCCTACTCTGGAAAGTAGGTATGATATAGGCACTTCACTTTGAAAGTCCATGGAATTACCCTTAGAGGGGTAAGTCCTACTCCGGAGATTATATGTATGACATAGGTACTTCAGTTTATAAATCCATGGAATTGCCCTTAAAGAAGTAAGTGATCCCGGATGATGAGATATTTGACTCTCGGAATGGTGATTTCATTCTTGGGGTGAGACTTAACTTGTAGAAGCTTTCAGTTGGGAAGATTTAAACTTGCCACCGGAAAGGTGAGGTGATTCCGGAGGATGAGAGATTTGACCCTCATAAGGGTGAATCTCACTCTTGGGGTAAGACTTAATTTGTTGAAACCTTTAGTTGAGAAGACTTAAACTTATCAGACCTGAAGGGGTAAGGTGATCCTGAAATATGAGATATTTGACCTTTGGAATGGTGAGCTTCACTCTTGGGGTGAGACTTAGCTTTTGCTTCTAAAGAGGTGATGTGACCCTGGAAGTTGCTTGAATCCTGAAGAACAAGTGCCTTTGAAGAATCTAAGTATATGGGATCCTTCTTGCTCAATCTCTTTTGTGTTGAACTACTTATTGTTGAGAGTTAGTTACATTATTCAAAGAATAAAAAGACTTAGAAAATTTTCATTTATTGAAAATAAAATGTTTGCAAGGTGTACAAGTCGATTTCACCTCAAATAGGTGTAGCATGGCCTAAGAAAGTACATAAAAAGTTATACAAGATATTAGATGTACTACTCTTTAGGGTTTAATTGGTAACACCTTCCCTAGGTATTCAGTTGGGGACAATCTATTTCGTTCTTAGTTTTGGATAAATTGTTTCAAGTAACCTCTTCTGATGAGCTCTTCAATTACATTTTCAAAGAAAAACAGTCATTGGTATCATACCCATAGTTTTTGTGGAAGTAACACCACTTCTTCTTGCCTCTATGCTCTAAGTTGTTTCTTATTGGAGTTGGCCATTTCACAAAAGGTTATTTCTCAACCATAGCTAAAATGTGAGTCGAAGTAGAATTGAGTGAAGAATACACTTTAAGAGGGTCAGGACTCCTCTTATGGGGCATGGTTACAGTTAGTCGGTCTCTAACATTGCTTTTCTTAGCCGGTTCTACTTTATTAATTTCTTCATTGTCCTTTCTTTTCTTCCTTTCTCCCCCATCAGCCTAAGCAAAATTTTCCACTCTAAGGAAGAGAGTAGTGAGAGTGGTTGGAGGCTTGAAGTTGAGGCAGAAGGAGAATTTTTCTGACCTCACCCCGATCTAGAAGGCCATAATTTGTATTTTCTCCATGACTCCTTAGATTCCAATCGTCTCCTTCCTGAACCTGTTCACATAATCCATGAGTGATTCATCTAACTTTTGCTTAAGAGTAAGCAGATGTGTCAATCTTGTCTTTGAGATCTTCTTCTGATTTCCAAACTTATTCAAAACAAATCTACCAGTTGATAAAAGTTTTTAATATCACCCCTCTTGTATCATCTAAACTAGTCTAAGGCAGCGTGTTTAAGGGTTCCGGGGAACCCTAGGCAAAGGATGTCATTTGACGCTCTTTGAAGCGCATCTTGGAGCGGTAGGCATCTAAGTGCTCCCATGGATCAGTATTCCCGTCATAAGAGTCAAAGTTTGGGGTATGCCACCTTCTCGAAAGAGGCTCCTGCATGATATCATCAGTGAAGAGAAGTGAATACTTGTATCTGGTATTCCTTCCTTCTCTTTCATCCATTCTATCCACTCTGACTTGTAGCTCCTCCCAACCTCTTTTTCAGGTCCTCTTCCCTTTTTGGGACTAGCAGTATGATACAATCCTTCTCCTAGTGTCTTCTTCTCTCATAAGCAACAGATGCAGCTTCACCTGGGCTCCTTTCCCTAGTACTACTCGGTCTTGACCAGGCCTATAAGTTTTCCGAGATTCGTGTGGGCAGACCGACCTGCAAGCTCCCGCCAGGTGGACTTGATTAAAGTGAACTCATGTGTCCCTTGCTCATTTCGCCTTCTCTCCCCTTGGGTGCTCTTCTCCCCCTCGTTGGCATTAGGCTAGGAGTGGACAATCCGAAGATTACCACCTGAATTGCGCGAAGGCTCTTCATCCTAAGAGATGTGACGCTCTAGTTATTGTCTTATGACCATCTCCTGCAGCAAAGTATTTTGCTGCCTCAACTTATGGATCTCTTCATCCTTGTCCATAACTCAGGGATCGGAATCCTTTTCGTGTTCTCCCTACCGATCCATCTCTCTGTGGGATTGACCAGAGTGATTTTGAGTTGAAATTTCTTTATCTTTGTCGGCGTTGTTCCTATGAGTGTTACGCGTGCTAGGTGTCATGTCCTGTTATTGACTTTTAGTTCAATGTTTCCACAGACGGCGTCAAATATTGATACGAAAATTTTGGGTTAGGGTTTGCTTGTGCCCGCCCTGTAATGTCATCTAAAGTAAAAGATGGGCACCGCGCATAATATCCACGTCCGGATTACCTAAAAATAAAAAGGGCGGGGCTTGTCCCCCAAGATAGGCTCCGACACTCAAGTCAGTACTTATACCAGAGAGTAAAATTCAATAAGAATTCAGAGTTTGAATAATTAGGAAAGTAATTAATTGAATATGACCTGTCACTTTGATATTTAAACCTGAAATCGATGGGTCGGATCAATTCGTGGGTCAAATACGTGGGTCAAATATATAATATTTGACCCATTTGGGTCTATTTGAACCATAAGGATAAAATTACTAAAATATCCCTAGTGGACCCAGGCTCGGAGCCACTTGTAATATTGTCATTGGGTATATTATTTTGACATCATTAGTTATGAAATAAGAAAGAGACCGCCAAATCAATTGAGACTCTCCGTTTATATATATATATATATATATATATATATATATATATATATTAAAGATGTTGTAGACACCTATTTTTGTCCCTTAAGTTGTCCCCTATTTTCCTTTTAATTTGTCTCTCAATTTTATTTTATTTTATTTTATTTTTTTTCTTTTTCTTTTTAATGTCTTTTTAACCTGCTCTTTGATTTTCTTTTAATTTACCCTTTAATTCTTTATTAATTTATGTTGTGATGTTTAATTATTCTTATGCGTTTTATGTTTTTTAAATACTAAGAATAAGTTCTAATATTATTGAATTTTTAGATTTTTTTTTTTTTAAAAAAAAAATTAATTAATTAAAATATTATTAATTAAAAAATTATTAATTAATTAATTGGTTTAAAATTTAAAAAAAAAAATGTATAAGTGAAAGATCACAGATCGTTCACGCGAACAATGACAGTTTTGGCTACATTTTCTCTGCGTTTTTTACCCATTTTTCACCAAAAATTTCAGATGGCCATACTCCCCACATGACAAGGAATGGTCTTTGACCATTTTTACACTCAATCCAATTCATAAAAAGCACAAAAAATCAGTCTAAAGGGGGAGGAAGAAAAAATTTTCTGGAGAGAATTTTCTTAAGCCAAAAAATCTGCCAAACAGCCAACTTTGAGCCAAAATTCCATACGATCGGAGAGGAATTATACTGAAATCAAAGAAGAAAAATTGTAGAGAGTTCCTGGGGCTAAAACTTCTCTTTGTAAATCTTAAACAAAATCGTCCATTTGGAGGGTCAAAAACGTGGTAGAAAAAGGCTGTTGGTCCAGAGGATTTTCCAGAAAAATTTTTAAGTCTAGAAAAGTTTCTAGACAGCCAACTTTGAGCCAAAATTACATACGATCAGAGAGGAATTAGACTGAACTCAAAGAAGAAAAATTGTAGAAGGTTCCTGGGGATAAAACTTCTCTTTGTAAATCTTAAGCAAAATCGTCCATTTGGAGGGTCAAAAACGTGGTAGAAAAAGGCTGTTGGTCCAGAGGATTTTCCAGAAAAATTTCTAAGTCTGGAAAATTTTCCAGAGGACCAATTTTGAGCCAAGATTTCAAGCGATGGATCAGGAGGAACTGAAGTAAACTCAAAGCATAAAAGTTATAGAAGGTTCCTGGAGGTACAACTTTTATTTTCAAATCAGAAGCAAAATCGTTAAAATGGTGGGTCAAAAGCGTGGTGGAAAAAGGCTGGTAGCCCACCAAAATCTGCAAAAAAAAAAGAAAGGTTAGAAAATTTTATTTCCATTTTACTCCTCCAGATTTCAGTTTTTTGCATTTTAGCCCGAGAATATTTTCTCAAATTACATTTAGGCCCTTCTAATAGGGCCCATTTGGTGCCACGTCATCGATGACGTGGCACCTCCAGATCTCGCCACGTCATCGATGACGTGGCAATTCCAGATTGTGCCACGCCATCGATGACGTGGCATTTCAAAAAAAAAATCCAAAATTTCAGAAAAATTTTGTTTGCATTTTGGCCCTCCAGATTTCAGACTTCTGCATTTTTAGCCCTCAAATAATTTTTTTTTATTTTACATTTAGGCCCTTAAGAAATTTTCTTTAATATTACTGGTTTTTTTTTTTCTCTTCAAATTTCTTCCAAATTACATGTTTTATGTCAATAACCACTAATTTTTGCTTTGATTTCTGTTTGGCATTTTAATATGTTTTAATTACCCTTTGATTGTGAAATTACTGTTTTGCCCTTATGAGTATTTAATTGTAAATAGACTTTGATCTTTGCACATTTTTTTATTTAATTGATTTTGTGATGATTAGTGCTTTATTTTAATGTTTATTGGTCTCATTATAATATTTATGCCTTATCTTATTTGTTAAATTATGTGAATTTACTCTTTTGCCCTCAAATTTTGGATTAGTTGCACAACTAGACGTTAAATATTTGAATCAAATTAAATTTAGCCCAGGACTTAATAATTGCATCAATAATATAAAATTGGGCTAGAAATAAACTCCGGCGTGTATGATAAATTACTATTTCCCCCTTGGGAGTTAAAGGGCACTACAAGCTCAATGTGTGCGACTTTTAATTGGCCCTAGGCTAAATCTACCTGTCAATGTTATAATAATATTTACCATTTATTTTCGTTTCCTCATTAACATGTACATATTTTATTACTTTTAAACTATCTCAAAGCACACGTATGCTACAAAGCCGGAAATAATGAATACTAAAATTGAAAAGAAAAACGCGATAAAATCACGCAACCGGTCCAACGCCGGGTAAAGTGGGTGTCGAGGGAAATTCAAATCCATCCCAAACCTTCCCATTAGGTAACAGGAATAAACTCATTTACTTGAGTTACGCGGATCAGGAGTCTTATATAAATCTAAATATTAATATTGACAGGTAATTTAGCCTAGATGCCTTAAATGTTACTATTGAGCTCTGTCTCTTAAACACATCTAATGTGTATAAGAGTCTTGTTTTCCCTAGTTTAGATTGTTTTTATACAATTCATAGTCGCATTAAAGGCCCCGTTATGTAATAGTAAATAGGTGATTCATTTAAATTTGTAATAGTAAGTAGGTAATTTATGTTTGTAAATTGTAAGTAGGATTTTTGCATTCAATCACCTATTTCACGAGTTATCAAGGTACCACACGTTGGCGACGGTGCGGTTATTCAAACTCTGCCGGCCAGACCGCGGTCGGTAGGCGTGCGGTAAAAGGGGGGGCGCGACAGATGTTCAGTCAACCATAATCTATTTTCATAAGGTTATTTTGTAGTATTGATACTAATCATACTTTTTAATTTTTAATAAATTGTTGAAATTTTTTATAGAAGCCTATTTTGCAGAATGATCATTTATCAAACACAAACCATAGAGCATGTGACCAAGGTCCATCTTCATAGATTTAACCAATTGCTGGGCCACAGGGATAGCCATGTTTAGACAGGATTTTCATAGGATCCATTGGGTTGGGGTACAAAGATTTTGACATTTTCAGTTGAATCAAGCACCAACAATAATGGAGTACATCTTTGGTTACTCTAAAATACTGCTTTTTTTGCCTATGACTAAAATACATTTGAGGAATTATAGTATAAAAATTGGTTACAGTTCAGCTAAAAATTCTTATTCTTACCAATTTAAAAGTTCGAAATATTAAAACAAAATCAGTTTAATGTATGTCCCGTTCATTGGACATACTGATACACAAGAATGTCAATCACAAGATTTTATAATTTATATATAAATATATAATCCAACAGGTCCCATGCCTAATCCACCACATAGGATCCTGTGATTGGTCCCTTTGTGTATCCAGATATCGGATGAATATGACATATGGTTTACTGATTCAAAATCCCAACTTTACTCACTAAGCGTTAGAACAACAAAATGAAAATGCTCATTAAGTCTAATATCATTCCATTTATGTTCTAAACTCCCAAGCAAGATGGGATAAACTAATACTGTTTCTTTTCTTTTTTCTTGGATTGTGTTATTTGAAAAATTATTATTGTAAACCTTTATTGAAAATGATATATCGTGTAACAAAAATGTGATTGAAATGTGTTAAAAAGAATCTTTTGATTTGTTTCTAAACCAAAATGCAAACCAATCGTAATAATGCAATTGCACTACTATATGCAATTTGTTGCTCCTGAACCTTCGCATTCTTGCTATAGCTGTGCCATCCTCCAATTGCTTTTACTTTCTAGGATTTTCATTCAGCAGATAAGTAATCAAGCACATTGTTATAAAACTTCACATTGTCCACATGATTTCAGTTCAGGGTCGGTGGTGACCCCAAGTACAGCTAAACTAAACACTAAGGGAAATTGCCTGAGCAGGAAAAAGTAGCTTCCAACCTTCAAACAAATCCAATCAAATTCAACTTTTATAAATATTGAATGGCCCAAATGTAACACAGATGTATCAATCAAACAAAACAACTCTCATTCTTCATTCCCTACAACTCATTGGCTTTTTTAGCCTTCTGAATGGCAAAGGAAGCATCCCATGACTTGTTGATGGCTACATAAATTCACGTTCCCCATCAAAACAAAAAGAAAGAATCTAAATGGCGCCAACAAATTACAAAATCAAAACAGTTAGAATGCAGTAATAGCATTCATCAAACACTACTCTCAACATTCAACAGTCTATCCACTCTACCATCAGTTGCCTTGTGGACCTCCTTGGTACACCAAAACTGGTTCATTAAAACTTTAGTCAGCTTCTTGCTACTTCTCACTGTAGGCTAAAGGTATTCTTTTTCTTTCTTTATTGACATCAGTCCCTCTTTGCACTATTTGCTTGATTGTCACTACCTTAAAGAGGCAAAAACTTTAGTGCATAATGGAAAACAAAAGAATCTGACCATATGTTGGCGCGTGTTAGCTTTTGGAAAAATCCCATTATCCAAGCTTAAAAATAATGCTTAACAAGCAGTTCGATGCCCTGATTGCAATCAAAGAAAGCTTATTAATCTTCCACTACAGTTTATGTTTCTTTTGCAAAGGCTGAAGTTCGTTGTTGTTGGTGTACGCAAGTCTTCTTTTGGTGCCGACTGCAGAGGTAATTATTGAAGAATTTTCAAGACGACCACTTGAGTTTGATTGCTTTAATGTCAAATTCATAGGACTGTGAGGATTTGGGGTGTTCGACTTAGCCTTCTAAGAATTTCTTGCATTAGATTGTAACAAAATAATACGTGGTCCTGTTCCAGTGCAGTACGGGTGCAAAAATCAGATAGTTATAACTTGAGTGCGAGGAAACTGCAACCTGAAAATCAATCGTTATGTGGATTAAAGCAAGGAAACTCACTTTCTGTGATGAACCCCATGATGAGATTACATTCATCTTGAACTCCAGTATTTGTTTTGTCGTTTGACAACCACAGGCGGCTAAAACAGCTGCAGCAGCAATCATAGACGGTGGAAATTTTGCTAAATTAATCTCTGTATTAATAGAAAGAATCCAAATTAGCAACATATTTGTAAAAACCAAGTGCAATTCAATATCTATATAACTTTGGATTACCTTTAACTATACCCAGAGTGAGTTCAATGGCTCTGGAAATGAGCCCTTTTGGTCTTGATTCACCACAAAACTTGGTGATGAAGTAGAGGAAGTAATCGAAAGGAGTGGATAGATTCATTTTCCATTCCAAGGTTTCTATCTCATACCAATACTTCCATTTTCTGAATCACACTGCTTTCAAAATTACATTCATTCACATGATACTCAGATAGTGCTGGTGCTCTATACTCCTCCATCTTAGCCGCCAAAGATAAACAAGCAACTGATAACAATCGAATAGCCCATAATTTCCCCACCTATCAACATCAAACAAATTCACAAATCCCTTGTTTTCCACCCTCCAAAAATTCATCATCTGATCACATTTCAAATCCGATATAAATCATTGATCACAAGAAACAAAAGCTAACAAATTTCTTACCTCAATGGATCGTTTGGAAAAAAACCTATCAAAGTAGATCAATGATAAGTAAACAGTCTGGAAGTGAAATCCGAGGAAGGCCCTAGTCTGCTCCAAAACATACAAACTTTAAATAATAAACAAATCCCAGATTAAGAATTACCAAAATAAATAAATAAATAAATAAAGCAATTCCACAAAATACAAACATCAAGAATCCATTTTACGGCATGCAGTCGGGCATGCATTTCAGCCAACATTCAGTCATCTTGACTGAATTATCACTTGCAAATAGATGGCCAACATTTGATTGCAAAGCGGCATCCTTGTGAACTAGATTTTCTATAAACTCATCACCATCATCATCATATTCAAAGATATGACAAAAGTTTTCATCTTTATCATTGTATGGACGGAAGATGGATTGATCTTCTTCGCACAAGAGGCTAGGCAGAGACGACAATGAAGTATGAGAACTTCCCATCTCCATGTCAACCGGGCAAATTCTTGGGTGCCTAGGAGCTGAATCTAAGGTTGGGTGGCTGCGGAAGGGAGAAAGAAAAAGGTTTTTGAGGCGAGAAGAGAAGAGAAGAGATGCAGCAGTAGCTGAGTAGCGGTTTCAGTGCCGCCAAATTTTCGCGGATGAGATTTATGTAGCGCCTTTTTTAGCGGTTATACATTAAGCGTGACTTACACTTACACAAGCCTACTGTCTCCCCATATTCATTGAGTAATTTTTTAGTTACAGTTAGTGTACAATGTAAATGTAAAATAAATATGATAGTCATTAAAATTATTAAAAATAAAAAAATTTATTATTTTTTAATTATTCAACGATTGAGAATATTTACCTTATAATAAAATATGAGTAGGAAAGAATTTTTCATATTCATCACTAATCAACATTTCCTTTTTTTTTTTTAAATTAAATCTTTCAAGCATTGGTGTATGAAAATTTTTATTCCATCTTATCTAAATACATAATACATGTGAAAAATAACTTCTGAAAGTTAAATAATGCATGTGTATCACGCATCTAGACCCGATAGTGTGAAAATTTTTATACATCAATGGTGTATGAAAGATTTAGTGTATCATTATACATTAATGGTGCATGAAAGATTTACTTAAATTTTTTAATTCATATTATCTAGTGTCAAATAATTCAAAATAATATATATGTGCCAAATAATACTCTCTCCCTTTTATGGCCGTTTAATTGGTACGCACAGATTAAAAAGGTTATTAACTTGCGTCAATTTAAAATTTACAAAAACATAATTCAAAATGACCCTTTTATATTAAAATCCTAACTACATACTCTTCCTTTTATTAATGTAGCACAAGGGTGAAAGTTTCCTTTGATTTCTTAACGTGACAGATATTTAGAAACAAAATAAATTGTCTAACGCGACAATCATTTTAAAATAGAAAATACTTTTCCAATGAAATCTGATTTTGTTTTTTTTTTCTTTTTTAAAAAAATCAATAAGAAGGGAGATTATAGTGCATGAGTTTTCGAGAAAAAAATATTTTATTATCACAAAAATTTTAATTTAAAATCACAAGATAAACCTAAATTGTTTTCTTTTTCTAATAATTTCCTCCAATAAATCAAAGGTAAAATTATAATGGCAACATGTTAATATATATATATATATATATATATATATATATATATAATTCTAAAATCTCTTTTAGGAAATCATTCCCTTATATTTTAGGAATTGTATAATACAATACTATATTATTTAAAAATTTATACTGTACAAATCTTTTTAAAGTTAAATGAATAATTCTCATATATATATATATATATATAGACACACAATTACAATGCTGGAATGAATACAAGTGAAGTGATAAGACATACATGTAACGGGATATATATACACTACCATTTAGTTTGAATCAAATCGCATACATTGAAATTATATCACTACTTGCACCACTCATAAATTACCATTACAATACTTCTTGTTACTCGACTGCGTTGAAACTTCTTTCTTGTCTTTGATGTTGGAGTTCGTTGACTTGGGTGTGAGAAGAATATATGATCTCTGAACTTCTGCCCATAAAGAAATTAAATCGCTCCGAATCGTTCACAGACTTTATTTAGAACTCTTTCCGTCCTATTTTATTTGTCTTTTTTTCTCTTTTAATTTGTGTTAAATTATTTACCACTATTTAAAAAGACAAATAAATAATACCAATATACATAATTTACCCTTCATGCAAGTTTAAAAAAAATAGCACTAATGTTATGTTTCAATTATTATTAATTACTTTTATAAACTATTTTCAAATTTTAAAAATCAAAAGTCAACTAACAAATTTTGAATTTTAATTAAGAGACAATAATGAAAAAACTATTCTACTAGTTGGTCAAATATCAGTTATTATTAAATTGTGTGTAAGATTAACCATGTTAAATAAAATGAAACGAAGAGAGTATTAAGTTTATTTAGTAAATGATATAATTACATGTCATCATTTACAAAGTATAAAACGTGTTGTAATATGAAAGGGGAAAAAATTATTGTTTGTATTAAGTCGATGTTATAGTATATGAACACTTTGGTTCATGGATGATATGATCTCTTTAAATCAAGAATTTCATGATACAAGTCAAAGACCCAATTTAAGTAAAAATTTGCCAAAAAAACACGAGTGCTGTATCTTTTTTAAGAATAAAAGATCTTGATAATACAGGCAAAAAAACCAGTATAAATAAGAATTTATCCAAAAAAGTATGTGTAACATCATCTCCATTTCGTGATGTACATACAAGGCAATGATATGGGAAACAGAGTAGTCTTCAACCTATATGATCAAATACAATAACTCCAACTAAATCCAACCAACAAGTTTTTATTTCTTATTGCATTGTGTACCATGTAGCAATGCTATAGAAGTAAAAAACCATACGTACAATTGTCCAAAGTTGTCCTCGTAAGTAGGAGTGTTCAAATTCAACTTAACTCGAAAACTTAATTTAATCCAAACGAATTTGAGGTTAAATGAGTTGAGTTATTGGATTTCGAGTTTTTGAGTTGGGTCATCTAAATTTAATTGGAATAAATTGAATTTTATTTTTTAAAACCTAACTCAACTTTCTAATCCGATAACCCACATTAAAAATGAGTTTATAATAATACCCTTAATTTTCTATAATATTACTACACTACTATTATACCAGGTGTAGGTCAACTCCTATTCTCTATATCTTAAGTTGTAGTAAAGTTGCAGTAGCCGGTGCCCAGTAGATACTTGTAAAAATATCATGAGGTGTAAATGTCTTTTAAAAAAAATTAAAAAAAAAATTAATCCAAATGACTCGAGAATTCATTTAACTCGTCCGATTAATAATTGAGTTGAGTTTATTTGAATTGTATGTTAATTAAATTGGATTGAACTTTTATTTATTTTTACTCAAAACCCGACAACTTGTTAATCCAAAAATCCATTCCATGAACACCTAAGGGATTTTGTATGAGACGGAAAAAGTTTTGGCCCACAATTTATATAGGCTATGGGAAAGAAATGGAGTACATTGATAATGGTATGTAATTACACGTGACCATGATTGTCTCTTTGGAGCGCCTTCACGAATCACGTGTGCGCGGAAGCTGGACCACCGCTGAGGTGGGGAGATCATACTGGAGACGCTCCTGTCGCCTTTTTTTATTGCTGAGAGCCACAATCAAAAAACCAAAACTAATACTCTTATTTCTGCAGGGCTTTGTTGCATTACACGCATACACGAAATTTGCACCCGTTAAAAGTTGAGTGCAACTTTTTGCACAGATTATTTTTGTCGCAAAGTTTACATTGTACGACATGAAACTTGAGTCTCAATATTGGAAATCCAACAACAAGCTCACCTGCCTCCTTCGACCTAATGCTTAAGTTGTTTATCATGCTTTTGTGGTATAATTGGCGATGTGATAAAAAAGATTGAGCGACTATTTTACTAATTTTCTTCAATTTCCTTTAATTTGCAAAAGTTTTACTTATATTCTAATTTGTGGAATTGGTGGTTTTTTTTTTTTTTTTTAAAGTTAAAAACTGTTGAACTGAAAAAAGAAAAGTTTGCAATGAAAAGTTTCATTGACTCAAACTTAATACTATTTATTTTGGGACATTTATTTTAAAAGTTTAGATGATAAGCAAGACGGGTGCGATTCTTACTGTCTTAATCTTGTGTTATTAGGCGAGTATAAGCCACAAAAATGTTACCTGCCCTAATATTGGACTAGTGAGAAATAATGTACTTCCTTCTAACATTTTTTTTATTTTTTTTTAATTTTTTTTAAAAGAAAAAGGGAAAATTTCTGGCCTGCATGTAAACAATATTGAACTTTATGTTGTCAACATAGTGCACTTATTCGTAAGGGTGTCAATTTTTGATACGATACGATAATACGATACGAAATTTGAAATATTTAATAAATTAGGGTTAGAATTTTATGACACGAATACGATTATGACATGACACTTTTACAACACGAAAATAAATATATCGACACGAAAATAAACGAGTCGATACGATTGACATGTTTATTGTATTGTATGCAATTATATATATGAAAATATGTTACTATATTTCTAAAATTATAACCTTCATGTATAACTTGCATTCTATTATTTATTTACATTAAAAACCTCTATTATGAAAGACTTTTAAGGTTGACTTTAGAATAAAAAATATACATTATAAATGTAATACTATATTTTTATGTAAAATTATATAAAATTCTAGTATTTAAGATTACTATGACTTTATAATCGAAAAGGAAAAAATTATTTGTACTTGTATAGGTTAACCTTTGAGAGAATCATTGTTACATATCATAAATTTTTTTTATTGGGTTAATTTAGTACTATCAATAATAAACAGGTTAAACAGGTTAGACACGACACGACGTGGAAATAAACAGGACATATACAACACGACATGATTATTAATTGGGTAGAATTAAAGTTGATATTTTATGACTTGAATACGATTATAACACGATACGATAATTTGCGACACGACACGATTGACGTCTGAGTTTTGACCTGAAAAGGCATATATAGCCCAAAGGCTTCTTAGTATTCGACACTATAGATTTTTATTGATATCAACTTGGCCCAATATAAATATTGTTGTCTCATTCATGTGAAATGTTTGAAAGACAATAGATTTTTTGGGCTATTTGGCCTATGAGTTCCTGAGTCTCCATTCACCACTGATCTTCCTTTTCTCTTTTATTTTTTTTTTCCTCGTGATGAAATATAAACATTTCACATTTTATCAACTGAAAAGTTGAATTATATATCTAAACCAAAGAAATTGGATCAAGAAAGAGATTCCTTTGCGTTCTTGCATTAAACTAGAACAGGCATTTATTAAGCGCGACATAATTGAAACTTCTAGAGTAAAACAATTTTGATTTTTCTAATTATTCAATCAAACAAATGATTAATTTATGATTCAATTATGTAAATTTTGTGTAATTGTATGGTACAGCTTATAACATAAATAAAGACAAAATAAGTGCATGTGTTTTGACAATAAATTAAGAGATTAACTATGTATTCAGGTCTCAAATAATTACCCAAAAAAAAAATAAGTGAAAAAATATGGCATGAAAATTGGGAATTTGGAAGGTAGATTACAGTTGAAGGGGAGTTAGGAAGCAGCAAAACGCGGGAAGCGCTTATAGTTATGAAATTCGGTCCGGTCATGTGGTTTAACCGATCAACCCATTCTATTATGACCGAATAAGGAGGATGCCTGATTGGACCCGTAGAACCCAGTAGTTGAACAGGAAAGACCGAAATCCGACTCACGGTTTTTTAAGGAACTCAGGTTCCAAAACTTGGAAGAAAAACTCTTTTGTCAAAATTCGAACTCTAAATCTCCAAATAAATGGATATAAAATTTCAACCACTACATCATTTGTTACTTGTTTGATTGTTACCTAACTTTTAGATCTTTTATCCTTTTCAAATTTCATGCTTCACTTTTAATTTCTATATATTTGTTATACTACACAAGATTAAACAAAGCTATTTTAATAAGTTTTGTTACTTTTGTTTTTAAATAATTAGTTATTCTAAATTCATCAAGAATAGATTAAAATTTAATAAATATATTTTATAAATATTTTTAACAGATATTTTAAATCTAATAATTTAAAATTATTATACACTATTAATAAAATAATATATAATAATAACCCGTCGATTGAATCAGTAATTCATTCATTCACCTTCTTTGTTGAAATTCTTTTCCCCCAGTTTAATAACTATGCTAAACAAACAGACAGTTAACAAACCCTGAAATAACAAATAGAATACTGAAAATAGTACACAAAACAAACACGAGTTTGACTGGCGAGATCTTTGCACACCGCACGTTTTGTACACATAAAATTAGCATTGGAGCTGACTCAGCTCCAGCACACGTTTTTATCCTGTTTTTGTCCTAAACTAGATCAATGATTGAATTGTACTTACTAATCTCTTTCACAAAATCCAATATATAATCCCATTGCTTCGATTTCATTGAATTCCTTCTCCTTTCTCGCTCTCATCTTATTGAAAAGCTCTGGAATCCAATCTTCGCATTCTTATAGACAACGAGTGCTTGCTGACATTGTATTATTATTATTGTCCTAGAGTTTGTAACAAGCGAGCTTTCCAGAGGTTGATTTTGATGAATTATTAGTGTTTGTGTAGTCATAATCGTGTACATTTTGATCCATACATAATACTATTATATAGTCTAGAGATAGAGATTGGGAGAGAAGAAAAGCAGACACACCATCAACTTTTTGCCATCTTGATATTCTTGAACTTTGGTGTTTCATCTATAGCAGAGAAAGGTAATGTGGAATGTAATTTCTTTTTTGGATTTTGAAAACATTACAGAAGAACCCAATAAATTTTTTTTTCAATTTTATGAACCTGCTAAATTTAAAGAAATCAAATGAAATAAATGAAAAAGCATCCCTTTTTCCCTTGTAAGAATGTCTGGATGGTGATTCGATTATTCATTCATTTATAGTGGTACAAGGTCTGAATTGAAAATTTCTAACCATTTTGCAGAAGGGAAATTTGGGGTCTATATTTTTTAAGACAAGAATATGGAATCTTCTAAAAATACAGCACCAGTCCCACCTCCATTGCCCAGAACTTCCCTCCATCAGAAAAGGCTAGTAGGTCCTTGCAGATCACAAAATAGGGGAAATTGTTGTGCTTCCACGGCCGGAAACAATGCATTGGACCGGCTATTTGATGAAGGTTACAGAGCAGATGTCTTGATTCATACAGATCATGGTGGTGTCATATATGCACATGCAAAAAAGTATTCTTGTAAGTTTATTTGATTGTAGAAATTTCAATTGTCTGTACTGTTTAATAGTACCATTTTCTTCAAATTCAGACATCACTGCAATAAATGTGTTGGTCTTCTCAGATTGTCTACAATTATTTATGCTTAAATATTGAACATCATGTAATGTGGTTTGCAACAGGGTATAGTTTCTCCTGTTTTCAAAATCATCTTGAAACAATCAACAAGGCGAAGGCGTGCTACTCAGCGGTCAATCTCCATTCGTGGAGTTCCGCCTGAGGTTGTCCGAGTATTCATCAGATTCTTGTACTCGTCCTGGTAACCATTTTCCACCCTCAACAATCCCGTCTCTGATACGTATATATTTGTAATTGCCTACTAATTTTTGTCCATTGTGCCTTTTGAAGCTATGAAGAAGATAAAGTAGAAGAACATGCTCTACATCTCTTGGTTTTGTCACATGCCTATGTGGTTCCCAAGCTAAAGCAGTTATGTGAGTGGTGGATAGAGCACACAGATTGTTAACAACAGAAAATGTGATTGATATCTTTCAGCTTGCAATGCTGTGTGATGTGCCTCGTCTTTCCCTCATTTGTCACCGTTTCATCCTGAAAAACCTTAAGCCTGTTTCCGTTACTGATGGATGGAAAGCTATGAAGGAGAGCCACCCTGTTCTCGAAAAGGAGATTCTTGAATCCACTATCTATGAAGATGCTGTAAGCATTTCTTTTTCCTCTTTTATCCTTGTTTACTAATTTGGATAACTTAGTTACACATGTCTAAACTAAAACTGTGATCAATTTGAATTCCAGAGGCAAAAGGATAGACTAAGAAAGATTAATGAGAGAAAGATTTACGGACAATTATACGAGGCAATGGAGGCTGTTGTTCATATATTTAGAGATGGTTGTCGTACCATTGGTCCTCACGACAAGGTTTACAAAGAGGATCAGTCACCTTGTCTTTATGATGCTTGCAAAGCTCTCGAATCGCTGGTTCGGCATTTTGCCGGATATTGTAAGAGGAGAGTTCCTGGCGGTTGCATCCACTGCAAGAGGATGTGGCAAGTCTTGGAACTGCATTCTCGAATTTGTGCTGATTCAGCTGTCTGTGGAGTTCCTCTGTGCAGGTGGGCTTTGCATTCTTTCCGCTATCAAATATCTAATGAGATGTAGGTTTTATTAACTCTTTAACTATGAATTTTCAGGAATTTTAAGCAGAAGAGAAAGAGAGAAAACAGGAAGGACGAGGTTAAATGGAGAATATTAGTGAGAAAGATATTGAGATCAAAGAGCATTTCAGGTGCTCCATTCTTTTCTTTGGAATCAAGCTGACCCCATAAAGTGTTTCATTACATTTTTGCACTGGAGAACGATTCCTTGCAATAGAAAGGAACTCTTTGAATTTGTAATATGTAGATCCGTTGTGTCATTTTAAAAAAAAAAAAAAAAGGAATCACATGACTTGTAAAATTTAGTCGAGGTCATGATTCATGTTAAGATTCGAAAATCAAAGGCAATATTGAACGTCAATATTCGACTCTCGTTTCTACTAGAACATTCATTCAATTCTCAACTTCTCCTATCATGGACTTTCGAGAGGAAAAAAAAAAGAGTTGGGTTAATTTGATTCAAAAAAAAGAGAGGCCAGTGTATTAATTAGAAATTTAGAAGTTGAACGGAAAACACAAGTGAAGAAAAATCTTATGGTTCACTTCCCTTTAGTCGCTATATTATCAAAATATCAAGGACGATAAAATACATCTTGTGAAACTTTCTCAAGAAAAATTCTTTATTGCTCACCCTGCATTACGAAGTGAGTATTACTAATAATTAGATAATTAAAAAGTAGTGAAACTTTCTTAATTTTTAGTCATTTCAACGACTATCATATCCATATCGTATTACAAAATGAAGAGTTAAGATTTATTCCTTTCTCAACCTCAAATGTGTGTTTCTGGAACGTGTAACAACAATTTTGTGGTTGTTTCACCAATTGTAGTTGGGGAACATGTTTATCCCGTTTCAATAAATCAAATAAACGTGAAGCAAACATGAGTTTGGTCCTATTTATAGGTAAAACGGAAACTGACAAATACCTTAATTTGGTTGTATAATGATAATATGGATATGGATCCACGTAATAATTATGCTAGAACTTTTCTGAAACACGTCTTAATTGATTTTGATATCTCTCATTTAGCAAAGGTTTGACCGTTGAGCTAGCTACTTCTTTCCTCCTTCCATTTTCGTAAATTATTGTATGGATCCAACCTATACACTCACACAATACAAAATATATGAGCCTCATTATGAGATAAATTATGCAAATGGGTGCATGGTTGAATCAAGATACTGAGTGTATGGATTTCATTGTGGGATCCAGTGAAAACACATAAGACCATCATTTTATGTTTTGGGGTATTATATATTTTAGTGCATATAAAAATTTGTCGATATATTGTGGAACTCAAGTGAAACTTACATATTTTATCTTGTAAATATACGAATCCTTTGTTTTTTCATAGTTGTAAGAATGATCGAGGTATGAGAAGTATTGGACGCATATTCATTTCTTAGAATAAAGACAGAAAATTTTGACATGAATTGAATACATGATATAGTATTATGCAAGGTATACATTGGCCAGTTTTGTAGTAATTTGTTTTAAAAGTTTCGATTTTTTTCGATTTTCAGTGAAAAGAAATTAAAACAAAATCCGAACCAAATTTTTTTTTGATTGGTTGGGTAACAAATTTTTCTTTTTAATTTATCCGATGAACCGAAATTCATTAGTTAATTTAAAAATTAAGTATAAATGTAAATACCAAACTAATAAAATTAATAAACAAAAATTTAAAATTACTAAAACTAAGATTAGAAACTAAAAAATAAGAAAGAAAAAAAATATCAAAATGTTGAATAAATAGAAAATAGAATTGGATTCTCTAAAAATTAAAAACTAAAACTAATAAAATTAAAAGATTAATTATTTAATTAAACCAAATTATGAATACCTCTGAAGATCTTTTAATTTACAAAGAGACACATCAATCACATAGATAATATAAGTCTTTTATAAACAAAGTATCCGCAGTACTATATCATACATCTTGTTCATATAAAATTATCGTGAGCGAGAGACACAAGTAGCTTTGCAAGAGGAAGCGGGGCCTGAGGGATCCGATGCCGTTTGCAGATTAAGTCAGAAAATGGTTTTGGGCCCATGAGTCGTGACTTTCAACGGGCTCGTTCATCCCCGATTATGCCAACGATACCAGTTTCCAAGGCCTCAGATTAATGCCGTACTTTTTTGGCCCAATCCTCCAATAATCATAAATGATCCCATCTCATCGCTTCCTCGTGATCGTTGGATGCTCCCATCCTCATGTTGACTTATTGCTCCTCATGATCATCGCTGCAACAAAAAGAAACAGCTGGACTCAACAATTTGACAACAATCACCTTCCTTTCCCTCTTCATTGTCTCGCCACAACGGATATTTCTTAAAGTGAGAATTATTGTTCGAAACCCAAAACAAAGAAAAAAAAGATTAAGATTTTTTATTACGTATTCGCAAAATGAAAAATAAAATCATTGTGTGCATGAAATATCACTCTAGTGTCAAATAAAAGTTGAAAAAATTATCATTCGTGACACCAATAATTCACTAGTAATTTCTTTTTTTCTTTTTGGGTAAGAAAGGTAATACCAACATTAATAGGAAGCAAAGAGTCCATAACACGCAAAAATTCACTATTTACTACAAGATAGTGTAATAATGGGCCTTTTTCTCTTCTCTTTTCTACCCCTTTTGTTTCAAGAATTGGGACGGACAATAGATAGAAAACCAAGTATATGTTACTCAATTCGCGCTATAAAGTGAATTATATAAATAATTAAGATGAATAAAAATAAATTTTTTTATTAGTTTTCAATTAGTTAAAATTAAAATATGTATATTTTTTTAGTGCTAAAATTAAAATATTCGCTCCTCTTAGCAAAATGAGTGGCAAAAATTTTTACTAGTCAGGAAATTCTGGATGCCCATCCGATACATATAATCTTTGGTCCTTTTCAAGCGTCCCAGCATCCCAAAGGACTCGCTTACCTTTTCAGACACTACTTAATGTAACATTTCTCTCAGTTCATTCTTCAATTGATAATGGTGCTGTTAATAAAAGATTAATCCGGTCCTTTTTTCTGCTTCTAAGGTAAATTAATTATAAGTACACTCCAAAATTCCCAAAAGATAAAGATAGTGAGTGGTCACTGTATCTTAATTTGGAATTAAATTTCACTATGCTACTAAATCTCTTCATGTTTATACCATCATTATATGCCTTTCTTTGCAGGCCAAAAATCTTGGCTTCATATAAAAGCTCAAGAACCACAGAGCTTGAGAGAGCAGGCTTTCTACTTCTTGGTTTTCCGGATACTCACTCATTTCCTCTGCTTGCAGACCACATAATTTTACGCTGCTACTAAAGAGTTGTTCAAAATGCTGTTGCTTTTCTACTTCTTGATTCTCTCTTTAGCAATACATGGTAAGCACAACTATGTCCCATTTTCATTCATTGTACAACATAAATGCCCAAGTCACTTGTTTTTTTTTAACCCCTTTCATTTTTCAATGTAATTGAATAATCTTTCTTGAACTTGAAGTTGGAAATTTTCTTTCTTTGCAGTAGCAGGTCAAGAATCAGTGGAGTTCTTAACAATCCCTGATCAGTCAATCCCAGTATCCCACACAGCTGCTCTGGTGCCAAATGAGCACCTCAAAGAGGTCTCCAGCAGCGTTCTCATGGCTGAAAGTTGGACCAGGACACATGTTCTGGCTCACTACCCAGGCATTAACATTACCACCATTGTTGTTGGTCACACACTACTATGTGAAAAAGATCAAGAGGAAAAATTGAGCTTGATCTTACCGTCATTAAAAAACATTCACTACACTCTCACTAGGTGGGGTTTGCATAAAGAAATCAAAGTCTCTGCATCTTTCTCTTCCAGCTGTTTGCACTCAGATTCTGGAACATTCAGGAGTGAGACATAGCAGAGATATATATTAAGCCTCTGCTAAGTTTCTTGAATGAAATTAACTCACCTTATTTAGTGAAACCACCCTACATTCACCCACATTGTCAGAAAAAAACAAGATTTTGCTCAATTCCCACTTAGAGGCCTTGAAAAATCTTGGATTTTTCAACCTGAACAAGATCCATGTGGTGGTCTTCAAGGGGACAAAAGAACCAAATCCCACAAGCAGAAAACTTTCATTTATTCTTGACACCAAGATAACAGAACCATTGCCCGCAAGGCCAACCCCATTAGCCCCAGCAAATGCTCCAACATATGCTGCCGGAAGCTCTCTTCCTCCATGGCTTGGAAAAGTTTCACCTCCACCATTTTCCATGCCCCCTTTGATTAATCATCCTGCAAACCCTCCATATGGTTTCCATTTGCCTCCCTGTAATCCATCCGGCGGTCCAGTGGCTGCTGCACCAGTAACAAGTGGGAGAAGGGGGCTATGGTGCGTGGCAAAGCCAACAGTGTCCCACCTGAGACTTTGCAAGAGGCTCTGGATTATGCCTGTGGAGAAGGAGGGGGTGATTGTACGGCCATTAGGCCTCGTGGGAGCTGTTATTATCCTAATACAGTTGTAGCTCATGCTTCTTATGCTTTCAATAGTTACTGGCAGAAATCCAAGATGAATGGTGGCACTTGTGGCTTTGGAGGAACCGCTATGCTAATTGACTCTGACCCAAGTAAGGATTCTCCTTCTCCTCCTATTTCTTTTCGACAACTTACAGAAATCTTTTATCAAAGTTATTAAAATTGAAAGCATTTTATTTAACCAATAATCCAATGGCGCAAGAAACATATTCTGGTCAAATTAAAACTTATGAGAAAATCACGGTTCACAGTCGCAATAATGACAGTTCCTCATTCGCGTGATAATATCGAATAATAAATTTGTCCAAAATTTTTTTAAAAAAAAATAGTTACTTATAAATTAGTTTTAAAGATTGCATATTAATAGTCCATATATATATTATGTATTGCAGGCTATCGTCATTGTCGATTTACTCTTGCCTAGTGAGACCGGTATCAGTGAAGAAAGACACTGGTTTGCCACTTTGCTTAATAGCCTTTGCTACATGTGGACTGGGGATTTTCCCTCAAGTTCCTTGTCATTCTGTAGTCTTTTGCTGGTAGTTAAAATGTGTAGGCTTGTAGAAATTTTGCTTCCCATTTCTGTTATCATGTGGGCTCCTAAGGCAAAAGAAACGATCTTTTTCACTTTTTATGTAAAACGAATTCTATACTAGCCTTGTAATGAAGAAATATTCCTTGCTTACTTACTAGTCTTTGTCTATTCCGTTTAGAATAACATGTTGCAGCAGCAAACTTTAATATCCTAGAATGAATTTCCTAATAAACCTTGAAATTTTTCCTCGTATAAATTGCCTTTTATTTGTGTGAAAATTTCCTCGTATAAATTGCCCTTTATTTGTGTGAAAAAATTTGGCAAAAAAAATTTGGCGTGGAAGCTACTGAGATGTTCGTCTAGCCTATCAGAGCCAGGTTTCGATCCTGGGACCTGTGGGTTATGGGCCCACCACGCTTCCGCTGCGCCACTCTGATTTGTGTTGGGAGCTGCTTATAGTTTATTTATATTATATCTACAGAAAGAGCTATGGGCTACCTCTCCATTTTATACGCCTGCTGATATTTGGGCACCTACCCATGTTTTATTGTATCTTGGGCTATAGATTTAGTCCCAGTTCTTTGAGACATGTAATCAATGTCAACTCAAAAAACTTCACCAAAGACTGCTTCTTGGGCTAGTTCACAGATCAGTTTTTAAATGGATCGTTACACATGGTTAGCCAGTCAGCCCATTCCTTTTGTGGATTCTACA
The DNA here is from genome assembly GCA_025175665.1 of Cinchona pubescens. Taxonomy (NCBI): domain Eukaryota; kingdom Viridiplantae; phylum Streptophyta; class Magnoliopsida; order Gentianales; family Rubiaceae; genus Cinchona; species Cinchona pubescens. Next base: position 209,500 of record JANKKI010000002.1, on the reverse strand, counting down.
AGTCCGTTTCAATTCTTATTTATATCTCTGTCAATTTGAGTGTCTGAATATTAGCCCAAGAAACTGTATTCATATGGGATAAGCCATTCTTTATTTTGCACCGATTTAAGGTGAATTTTTTCAGTTTTTTCATGTTAAGGTTATCAACAATTTCGAACGCAACTTTTTTTTTTTCCTTTTACACAAGTGATTAAATCTTACGGGATCATAGAATTTTTTATAAATACATAAATATAATAACTAGTTTAACACAGAAGAAGGGAAGGGAAAATTACAAACGTACCCTCTATAGAGCGATAATTTAATATTTTGATATGCATACATTCATTTCTAGTTTGGCTGTCATAATTTCCACCATATTTTTTTATCCTTTCGTAGGAAAGCAATTTTTTTTTTTTAATTGTTCTTCGAATATTTCAATTGAAAGCGGCGGCCTAACTGAATTAGAAAGTAAGGACCAAATTATTGCACTGTTCCATGATCATCGTTGGCATAAAGTGAGGGTCAAAGTGGTCCTTTAAATGCGTTCTTTCAATTTTAGTAAATTACATGCATGTAAAATAGAATACCAAGCTGAATCTAAGTAATATGTTCTTTTCACACTTGTTTACTGGAGGTAGGTGTAAATGAATTTAAATTATTTGATATTCGAAGAGATTACATTCGACTCATTAAGATTTCAATTAAGTTTGGTTCGTCAATAATTAATTCAAGATTGAACAAAATTTATTCTTCATTAGTGTTTTTTTTTTTTTGTTTGATTCGAATTCAACTCGATAAACTAAAAGTGTTAAATTTTTATATAAAAATTCTAAATTACTCGCACTCGATTTAAATTTGACTCAATAAAAAATTGTTTGAGTTTGAATTTAAAGATAAACAAACTAAATTTAAACAAATTGTCAAACTTGTTAAAATAATTAAATAAATTTAAACATTGTAATATCTGATTTGTTTATATTCATTCACACTCCTAACTAAGGATGATAATAATGGAATTAGAAGCTGCTTTCATGAACAATATTTCGTTTCCATGGACAGTCCCATAGCATGACATGTTACTTTGCCATTTCATGTCTTCTAATTGATCACTCCTTAAAGTTTTTGAATTGATCCATCCACAATTTTTTTTTCTTATTATTATTTTTTTTTTGTCAGTAACCGAGTCCTCCATTTTTAATGTTGTTAAAAGTATGACAAACTTTTGAACAAAAAACAAGAAACTTTCTTCTTATCTCTTATTTTGATTGAGAGTTCAGTTCAATTCAAATATACTCAACTCAATTTTCAGACAATCTCAAGAAATAGAATTTTACCTACGTTACATAGAAATGCTTGATTTTCTTAGTTTGGATTTAGTCTTGGGCATTATATCCGAATTTAACTAAGCCGAAATGGTAAGAATATGTTTCTTTATAACCGGTGTCATAGATTCGAATTACTAAAGAAATAAATGGAAATCTATTGTACATCTTCTTATTTTAAATTAAAAAAAAAAAACAACTGAGAAAGTGCAACTGTAACTAACTTCATCAAAGATGATTATGTATCTTAATTGCGTTAGTTAAAATTACATGGAGCAAGAATATACTCCATAGTCGTATATAGTATAGATATTCCCCAAAACATTATCAACCAAGGACATATCCCTGCTTACAGATCTGGTGATGAGTAGGACCTCCTTGTTGGCATTTGATCTACACGAATATAATCTTCATCTAGATCAGATGAATTCATTCATTCATTTCACCTTTCAACGAATTCCTTGTCTGCCTTTTGTTGTTGGTGGAGAACTTCCGGCCCGCCCAAGAAAAAAAAAAAAACTCACTACCTTATTAATTGTTTCAGAAAGAGACTCGAATAGGAAATAAAAAATAAAAAATCTACTCACCCCGCAATACAAAAATAAATATATTAGATCATTATATAGTTAAAAAATAAATTTTTTTTTTTTTTTTTTGCTGGTCTCACAACAAAATAATACACATTATGCGTTAGAAAATAAATAACACAAACTTATTCCATAAAGGTCTGACTAAAATTTTCCCGGAACTAAGCCATTCATCGGTAATGTGATTAATCCTACCATAATATACATATTTGTTATTTTATCCCAATAAAAAGGAAGAATCGAAGAATTCGGTGTCCTTGTCCACTCGAAAGATCTTTCGACCTTAGAGATGAATATGCTCAAAAGACTTAAAAATTTGATTTAGACTCATCAATTACTTTATTACAGATTTTTTCTTGCATACATCGAGATATTATCCTAAAAGAAAAAGGGATGGACATTTTGGTCCAAATGCCTGGGAGAAATTCCCTTTAAAAGTCAGTAGTAGTACAAAATAAGGGCTTCACAAACTTCATTGAAATGATTAATTGGCATGATCAAGAAAGATGAAGGCTGCTGAAACTTTTGCAGATTCATTGAACCATGTCAAAATTTTGATCACGCTTATATTGTGAAGATTTGGAATATAGTACATTCTTATAATTATATAAAACATCAAGGAGGATATATGATTATTAATTTATTAGTACTCGATCTATATAAACTTTTTTCTGAACTGAAAAATGATGATTTTTGAGGTTGCATGTGAAGTTGATGTTATTCAATATCAGGGTTCTTTTAGAACACAGACTACAATGATTATTCGATGGGCCTCATTAGCATTAGATTTAACACGGATATTAGCCATCGCAATTAAGTATAACATGAGATTCTGTGTCCATGTGATGCATTTAATACTATAGGCTAACAAGAATCAGCATCTTTTCTGTCAAAACTTTTCAATCTTAGTGAGTAGTTTCTTTCTATAGAGGGTGGGTTGGTTGACAATGCTGGCTTTATTAAAATTGACCATTAAAAGCAACCAGTCTTAAGACAACTAATAATCTTTTCCTAACCAGAAAGCAAAGCTTGAATCAGCTGCTGAGAAAGTTTTTAAAAAACTAAACTATATTAAGCATCGCTTAAATATAAATTGCGCGCATTAATTCATACGGTAAACAAAACGACTAAATTATTAAAAAAAAAATTCAAGATTTGATTAATAAGAAATTAAAAATAAAACCAAAAATGTATTCATGTTAAATAGAGAAGTTTGTAAGTTGCAGGGCCACATGTTGTTTTATCAAATTATTTTCGAATCGATCATCTATTTTATTATTATTTTGAAATAGACACATTATATCGATTGCTATAGCTTGGTAACGTATTGTGTTACTTTTTCTATTTCGTCAAATTAGCAAATTTGATCCTATCTAAAGATTACGAAGCATCCACGAGTACAGCCACTGCAATTAGGCCTGTCAATGGGTCGGGTCTAGACTAATTAATGAAATCCGGACCCGTTTATCCGGATCTGGAATATGACAAATTTTGATTATTCGAATTCAATCCGGACACTATTTAGCTATGTATAATAAGAGACAGTCTGTATATATATCTAGATGTGTATAAGAGACAGGATCCGATTAAAATATTTAATATATAATAAAATTATTGTATATTAGTGTTATTTTATATGTATATATACACATATGTTGTATAAATTGCCCATGTAATTTATATTTAATATAAAATACATGCATAAATATTAATTGTGAACTCAATACTTTTGTATAATTAAAAAAAAAAAGAAAATTTGATAAATTGTAATAGTTTTATATATAATTTTTAAAAAAATTATTAAGATAGTCTACCGAATCCGGATCCGAATCCGGATATACTTTTTGGAGACCCGTCCGGATCCGGATCCGGAACTAGTAATATTAAACGGATCCGGGTCTGGATATGCCAGATCCGACCCGGATCCGACCCGTTTACAGCCCTAACTGCAATATGTGGTGTTGGGAATTTTTTTTTTTTTTTTTTTTTCAAGTTGTTTGACTAAGTCGATGAGGATATCCGACTCCGTCCAATTCTCGTGGACAGGATCTTTTTTAAAATTGTGATACAAATACATGTAAGCTTAAACACAGAATTAATTAATTACTAAGCTGGTAATATTTCCTCTGCACTGCAGGGAATCCAATGAGATCCTTAAGACAAAGCAAGAAATTAAGAATAAGACTAGTGTTTTATATCCTACTACATTTTTTTTTTTCATAAATATATACCATGCAATTAAAAAAGAAAAAGCAAAATATAACATAGATCCAATTTCAGACCCTGCTTATAAATTTTGTATTCAAAATTAAATTTTATAAAATTTTAAGTACTCATATCAATTAATGTAATAAATTTTGATAACATTCAATCTATATCTCTTAAAAATATATATATATATATATATATATATATATATATATATATATATATATGGAAAGAAGAGAATTTTAGTGCAAATTTTATATGGTTTTTTTATGGGTTTGGTGACATTGGGAGGAGGGGATTGGACTTGGATCTATGAAGCAAGGCATGTGCTGGCTGAAGGAATATGAAGACCGGATAAGAGAAAAGGGATGTGGTCACAATATGTCCACTTGGTGAGAATGGGTAGATGTTCAACAGTTACAAGCTACAACCTTCTTGATTGGACGACTCAATTCAATATACTAGTAGTTTCCAACCAACCTACTTTCTTCTTACTGTTATGATTCACTTACTTTAGAAATTCTATAATTATTCCTCAGGTTGGTGAAGATTGACTTTCTTCAGAGTGTTATTGTAATTCTTGAAACAAGAATAGATGCACAAAAAAGAAATAAGAAATGGGAGTATGATAAATGTCATAATACACTCTTTTTTTCTTGCAGTATATATATATATATTTTTTTGGTAAACTGGGGTAAAATTTTTTTTATATAAATCTAGTTCACGATATGTGGTATGGACCCTTAATCTATATTTACTCATGTCACTCTAACTCATTAAAAATAAACTTTTTCAGGGTGATGTGGATGAATATGAACTCTACATCGGATTTATGTAAGAATTTTTCATTATGGTATATCTATCTAAGCAAACCAAAATATACAAATATTGAAACAAAACAACAGCAATAGTACAGTTGTGGGGTTGTGTATTTTTTTTTTTTTGATAAATAAAAAGATTACGTAAGGAGAATCCGATGTAACTATCTCAATTAAAAAAATTTAATCGCTATCCCAATTAAAGAAATTTAATCGCCACAAAATGTATCTTTTGTTATAACTCGGTGGACCGAAACTCAACTTGGTCACAGCAAGGATATGGGGTTGTGTATGTTTGTGGATTTTGGCCCTAAATCCTTCTCCTTTAATATCCTGAAGCCATAAGGGACCCATGTGATCCGCAATTGGATACCTTTTGTTTTGATCTCTCTATTAGACCAAATTTAAAAGTATTTCCCTTCTAAAAGTTAGTAGTATTTCTAAGAAAAGTTTTTTTTTTTTTTCTTCCATCAAGCATCACTATTTAGTACTTGGATAAATAGAAAACACTCAAATCAGTTGGTACAAAGGAAAATATTTAGGTAGTCTAGATTTTTGATCTCATCTGTAGATCTTGTGGAATTAAATTTTAAAGAATTTTGCTTATATTAGCTGATGTCATAGATTTTATAAATTTAATCTATATCACAGAATTTATAAATAGAGTAAAAAATCGAGTCTATTTAAATATTTGCCTGGTACAAATAATCCAAGTCTTCACAGAGTCAAAACTCAATAAGACATGGATTAATTAATGAATCCCAGTTAATGCAGCATTAAATGCTTGGGCTGAGGCCTATGCCTTTATGATCAGACTTACCTTGACCTTAATCACTTAGTTTAGTGGGAATCACTTATTGGACTACATAGATTGAAAAATTCTTAAGTGAATTCGATTTATAATAGATAAGATAAATTTTTTAATTTATATTTATTCACTCCACTTACTCTCGTTAAGAATAATTTTTTTTAAAATACTATAAATAAATATAAATTAAAAAATTTATTTCACTTAAAAACTCTATGTAAAAATTTATCTAGGATTATAGATAGTGTACATTTTACCCTGAAATATAATTTATAAAAAAAGTGTGCGACGGATGCCACTATTATCAAAGGCCTAAAAAGGGCTGATGACTGATGGATGGGTCGTTTTCTTAATCTCGCCTTTCACTAAAATTGATTAAAGTGGTAATATTTGAAGAGAGGGGAGCAGCAAAGTCCATTGTGTCAGATTGGCGTGACAAACACTGTACATTTGTAGGGGTGCGAGAGAAAGGGCAGGAGAAAGTGAGGAAGAGTTCAATCTTCATCAGCCAAAGCTAAAAAAGCAGCGCCCCCACTTTTCAGTTACAGCTGAAGAAGTTGAAATATGGAGTAGGAGTACTTGTATAGTAGTTATATATTGTATACATTTATGTGGGGTGTGAGAGATTAATGTGTAATTTGTGATTGGGGAGAAAAAAGGAGGTGGTGGTTGTGGTGGGGGCTCTAAAGAGATAGATGAGAGTGAGACTCTTTGGGAACATTTCTGGCTTTTTGTGAAAACATGGTGTTGCTGTGGTGGCTGGCAAAGATTTAGGACAACCCATCTTTTTTATGGGTGGTTTTTTGTGTGTGTTTGTTGCCTGATCCTTTCTGATAGCTAAAGCTAGTCAAGCAGTTGCATTGGTGGTGGCTTTCTTTGTTTGTCGTCTAGTCTATATTAGTCCACTTCTCAATTACTGCTCTTGGACTGTGTATTTGGGATCTTTATGCCCCCTTTACTATTCCATTTTCGTATTGTAGCACTTCCTGGAATGATTGCATTCATGCGCATTCAGCTATAAAGGTGAGTTCTTGATTTTATTGATATTCAAGTAGTAGCCTTTTATCTTTCTTTCTTGCTACTTAATACTGGATCTGGGGTTTGATTATCTTAGGTAGTTTCATTGAAAAGATTTTATTTTTATGATATTGGATTACTTTCTGCATATGGGTCTTTGTGGTTTCTTGTATTTATATTGGGATAGTGTTCAAAGGAGGAGTTTTTAGGCAATACGATTCTTGAACATGGGTTGTTTGAAAGATGGTTGCCTTTTGGTCTCTTTTGGGGGTTTGGTTTCTGTGTCATGTGGTTTCATTGATGCTTTGTGTTTGGTAATTTTATCTTTCATTCCCAACCACTTTGGAACAATAGTGTTGGTTGTAGTGCTCCCTTGTTCATCTACGTTTATATGCTTTGATGATCTCCTAAATTTAGTAGATTCTAGTTGTCTTCAATTTGATGGTCCTCCTCATCTCACACCGAGACTATGTCTGTTTGCTGTGACAGGTCTTTTAACCAACTCCATTGGTAAGAGCTAATTTGTGGAAAAAATGCGGATGCTCAGTGGTTTGGTCTTTGAGAAAAGGTCCTGGAATTTATATAGTGCACACTAGTAAATTTATGCACTCACAGGAAGAGAAATAAACAAATAAAGGAGAGGTGGTGGTGTCAGTGGTTAGCAAGTGGGGGTGTCCCTGATTGTGAGAATCGTAGTAAATTTAGCATTTGAAGAGTGAGTCTATTGGTTGTGTCTGTCTCCTTTGCAAGACTTTGGTGCCCGAAGTCCTTGGGCTCTGCTACCAAGCAAGGAAGCAAACTCTTCTTTAGGGTCTCTTCTCCTTCAAGAGAGCAATTTGTTTAACAATAAACATAACCAACCCTTCTCTTTTACCCTCTCAGTTGCCTTGTCTTGGGTTGTAAAAAGAAGTGGTTAAGAAGCAGATCCAACCCTTCATCCTTTCCTTGAACCACACAAATCTGGTAACATACAAGGATTGGATACTCAGGTTTGGGGTTTCCTTTTCTTCTCCTGCAGTTTTGTCTTCCTGCCTTTTGCAGTTGTTGAGATGGCTCAAAACCGGGGTGGCCTTACATTTTCTGAAGCGGTTGTAATTTGGTAATTAAGTTCTCTGCTAGAAAAGGTTTGTTGCTGCCAAGATGAAGTTTATGAAACTTGGTTCGAAACCTGATCAGTTTCAGACTGATGGAGATAATATTAGGTAAGTTTGGTTTTGGATCATTCTTCCTCTCTCGTCCCCTCTCTGTTCTTTTTTTCCCCTCCCTATCTATTTCTGTTTGGGTCCTCTCCACCTGCTCTTTCTTCGATTTCTGAATCTTTACTATCCTTTTATGTTTTGCTTTATTTCTTTTTATTTATTTATTTATTTTTTTTTTTTGCACTGAACATTTCCCCACTTCTATAGATGTTTGATTGGGCTAATTTTATCAATACTTGTGATTAGCTTTTCCGGCTATACAAACTTATTTAAGTCTTGGCGAAAATGGCAGTAAAAAAGTTTTAGTTTGTCTTCCCATTTATAAAAGATTAGCAATGCGAGACAAATATTTATACTTAGTAGTCATTTTCATTCAGTCCTCAGATTTTCTTAACCATTGTTTGTCTTGGTCTATACTTTATTAAGTGCTCATCAGTTATGGCCTTCTTTGCTGCTCCATAATTGTTTGTCCGCTCAACATAAACATACAGTAGGTGCTTGTATGATGTTGAAGCAAAGGACAGAGAAATTCTCTCTATAGATAGAGAGGTCTGTCCTTTGTCTCTACTAATATCTGGTCAGTATAGTTTAACCAAGTTTATGCATATTATCCACATGGTGCATTACTCTAGATACCAAAAGGTTGATTGATTACTTTCCTGAAATCTTTAGGCTTTTATTTCTTCTGTCCCGTCACAACGAAATACTTCTATCCTGTGATGATGCACTTTAAGTTAATTACTGAACAAAGGAGTTATACAATCAGAGGTGAACCAGTTCTTTGGTTAGTAGTTTTTGAGTCACTGTTAGGCTAAAGTGAGAATAGGCAAGATATCAACAGAATTCTTTCCCTGTGTATTGGGAGAATCATCTTTTGCTATTATTCACTTTTTTTTGAGATTTTTGCGAGGTGTGCCTCAGGGTAGGTGAGTCTGTCATTGCTGACCTCTTTTATTTCTCTCTCTCTCTTTAAAAAAAAAAATTCATTCAAAACAGTAGGCGTTTCTCCTTGAAAAAGATCATTCTCAGATTTTATTTTTTTTTAAATTTATTTTTGTTGAGAAACTTACCATTTTCAGTGTTATATTAGTTTCTTTTTAACAATTTAGTTTTGTCATGAAAGAATGATAATATCATTTTCCTCTCAAGCGGAAACAGGATGGGTGGTAAAAATGAGCAATTTCGCTGTTAAATATCATTTGCTTGTTTTCATTGATGTCCATCTAAGCTGAAAAATTTTCCATTTAAAAATATCTCATCTGGAGATGTGCAACTCTGCCTTATATCCTGTAATTCAGACAATAGATGTCATGCTTTATGACATGGTATTTTTAGGTTTGATACAGCTGTTTTTTGGCCCTTTTGTAAGACAGGTAATTGTGATGCATCACTCATTTACTTATCACAGATAGTATAATGTTTCTATCTCCTACATGTTAGCTAAAGGTGCAATCTTTGTTAATTTTCTTCTGCAACCTAAACAGGTTGTATGCAGTTGTAATCTCATTGTTTAGTACATTCTATTTGGTGCTTTCCCTATACGTAGTCTACATTTATGAAGCTTAAATTTCGTCTTAAATTTCGTCATGAATAATGCTTAACAGTTACCCTACTCTACAGGTATGTAGCAACAGAGTTAGCAACTGATACGGTCGTCACTGTTGGGGATGTGAAATTTTATCTCCACAAGGTATGCATAATTTTTTGTTACTGCATCCGAAGATTATTTATCGGTATATCTAAATTTGACTTTGTCTTGCTATTTCAGGTAAGTGTGCTATAATATATGATATGACGACATTACTGCATCTTCCCTTTCGTAATTATTGAAAATGTGGCAACAAGAAAATATTGTCGTAGTAGGTCATTGTGTCTTAGTCGACCTAGGTGTAATTTGGAATTAATGCAAGAGAAAAATGCAATGCTACACGATCTGTTGCATTTTTTTATGTTTTAAGTGCTTGCACTCGTTGAAAGGAATTTAAACAAGAAATGATATCCTGGAAGCAAAATCCTACTGCTTGTGTGTGTCTGCTGTTCTTACCAAAATACTCTTCTCTATAAGTACTAACTTTGATCCTTGTTCTGCAGTTCCCTCTTCTGTCTAAGAGTTCCCGCTTACAGAAACTGGTTGCTAGTACAAATGAGGAGAACAATGATGAAGTTAACATAGATGATATACCCGGTGGACCTGCTGCCTTTGAGATCTGTGCAAAGTTCTGTTATGGCATGATAGTAACTCTAAATGCGTACAATGTGGTTGCAGCTCGTTGTGCAGCACAGTATCTAGAAATGTATGAAACAGTTGAGAAAGGAAATCTCATATACAAGATTGATGTCTTTCTGACCTCGAGCATTTTCCGTAGCTGGAAAGACTCCATCATATTGTTCTACAAACGACAAAATCTTTTCATCCATGGTCTGAGGACTTGAAGATTGTCAGCCACTGCCTAGACGCCATAGCTTCTAAAGCTTCTATTGACGCTTCAAAGGTGGAGTGGTCATACACTTATAATCGCAAAAAACTCCCATCTGAGAATGGAAATGATCCACACTGGAATGGTGTGAGAAAACAGCAGATGGTTCCTAAAGACTGGTGGGTTGAGGACCTCTGTGAGCTTCAAATTGATATGTATAAGAGGGTAATAACCACTATAAAAACAACGGGTAGAGTATCAGCTGATGTAATAGGAGAAGCATTGAAAGCATACATTTTAAGAAGGCTACCAGGATTCAGCAAAGGTATGACACAAGGAGGTGATCCTGTGAAGTGTCGTTATTTGGTTGATACAGTTACTTGGTTGTTGCCCAGAGAGAAAAACAGTGTCTCGTGTAGCTTCTTGCTGAAATTGTTACAAGCATCTATTGCATTGGAATGTGGAGAAGGAGAATACTGGAAGGAGGGAGCTAATGAAGAAGATCAGCCCGCAGCTTGAAGATGCAGCAGTGGCTGATCTTCTGATTCAAGCTCCATCTGGTGAAACCACAACATACAATATTGATATAGTACATGACCTAGTTGAACAGTTTCTCAGCCAGGAACAGGATCCTCAAATTAATTGTCCAGTAGATAATGAATATAGGGAGATACGTTCTGGAGTTCTATCAGATGCATCTAAGGTCAAGGTGGCAAGGTTGGTTGATGGCTACCTTACTGAAGCTGCAAGAGATCCCAGTTTGCCTTTGTCAAAATTTGTTGAGCTAGCAGAAATGGTGTCTGGCTTCCCAAGACCAACCCATGATGGAATTTACCGTGCCATTGATATATATCTCAAGGTTTATTTCTGCAATTACTTTTTCTTGTCAGTTCTTTTCAACCCGCTTTTTTGAACTTTTTTCCCCCCATGTGTTGCAACAATCAAATGCCGTGTGCAACAGTTGTTGGTTGATGCATTGATACTGAGGGTATTGATGCTCTCTCTCACTCTCTCTCTCTCACATACACATTTGAGTGGATATTTTGTTTTAAAAATAGTTATTACTTGCTAACAGGAACACCCCGAGATAACAAAAAGTGAGAGAAAGAGGATATGCAGGCTGATGGATTGCAGGAAGTTATCAGTTGATGCCTGCACGCATGCAGTGCAAAATGAACGACTACCCTTGCGGGTTGTTGTGCAGGTTCTGTTCTTTGAGCAAATCAGATCCACAACATCATCTGGTGGTGACAGCACTCCAGACCTACCAAGGTCCATCAGGGCTTTACTCCCGGGCGGCGGAAGCTCAAGATCGGCAACTACCAACACTGAAGAAGACTGGGATGCTGTGGCAACGGCTGAGGATCTCAATGCTTTAAAAGGAGAACTAGCTACTCTCAGACTGAGGGACATCTATGACGGCAATCTCGCAACAATGAATGCAGAAAAAGTTGCTGCCACCAAAGTAAAGGGTTTAATAGCTTACATGTCAAAAAAGATCTTCTCGAAACTCTGGTCGAACAAAGAGAGAAACAGCGAGAATAGCAGCTCAGATACTTCAGAAAGTCCTGCTTCGTCCACTGCTGATGAAACAAAGTCGACCCCTTCAAGAAGTAGGAGGCACCATTCATAAACTTTTAACTAATTATGAAAGGTGAGCGTACACCGAGGTTTCCATCAACCTGTAAAATGTGAAGTTCATCATCAGTTTACCTAGGATGTTAGAAGCGGTTGAATTGTGCAAGCTGACTTCATAATGGAGAAAGGAAGAGGAACAACTGTTTTAGGCTTTAGAAAAAGGCTTGCAGAAAGAGAGCTTTGGACTTTGGCATTTTGTCAGTAGTGGTGCTAAGATTTTGTTACTCAAGAAATGTCATGTCTTTCTCAGTTTTCTTGGAAAGCCTAAATCAATTTTGGGTTTTGCATTTGCCCAACTTCCTGTGCCATTTTTGGAAGATCTAATGCTGGTAGAGAAATTTAATTGAAAGTCATTTACCATTTTTTGTGGTGGTGAAATTATTATTGCCACATCAAAAAGACTGAAATTACCAAAATACCTTTCTTCTTATGAAGATAGGGGTTGGAGGACAGGGGTAACTTGGTCATTAATGCCTTTTTGCTGTGGCAATTAACAAATGTTGATGTGCCAATAACATTTGCCAAAAAATAAATAAATAAATAAAACATCAGCCTATCAATCACTAATTAATTCAAGAATTAATAACAAAAATTACTCGTAGAATATTAATACCAAATATATTTGTTAAAGCACATTAGATAGTCCGGGACAAAGGCAAATATTTAGGTAGACCCGATTCTTTGCCTTACTTATAGATGTTGTGGTGTGGATTAAATTTTAGAGAATTTATGATATCAGTTAATGTAAATAAGATTTTTTTAAATTTAATTTTAACTACAGAATTACAGATGGGGTCAAAAATCGAATCTACCTAAATATTTTCTCCAGACAAAAGTCTGCTGGCCGATACTAGGCTATGTCAAGCCGATTTCTAAATATTACATTAATTAGAGGAAAAAAAAAAAACAAATGGTGGAGATATTTTGTCCATTAAAGGAAAGAGCCAATAGGCCCATATCACCAAATTTGATACATTCCCAAGCTGAAATTGGGCTTGTTCTCTTCCCTCTTGGACCCTGATTTAATTTTGGGTTCACGTAAGATAGAACCCATTGATGATCAGGCCTGTAAGAGAAATGTTGGGTACGCGTCTGTGGACGGATGCAAATTTTGTGGCTAATATTATTTAGGAGGTGTTTGGTTTATAGGTATGAGAAGGGGGAATGGGAATCAAAGTTAATGATACCCATAGATGGTGTTTGGTTGAACACTATGGGAATCATTCTATGGGAATGAAAGTGTTAGAAAATACCTACTTTCATTCCCTACTTGTGACATGGGTTTCAAGTTGAGTAACTTATTAACATAATGACACCCATTTCTATGTTAAACCAAACAAGTAAGGGGGAATGATATAAACCAATACCAATAGTGGGGTTTATGATTTTCATTCCGATTCCGATTCCCGAATATGAACCAAACACCTCCTTAGAATAATTACTATAGTAATGTTTTATGTGATATATGTTAGATAAAAAAATAATTATAAAGTGTGTTAAGAAATGATTGAAAAATATTATTTACAAAATAAAAAAAAAAAATTTACTATCCAAATTTTTTTCTTTCTTTTCTTTTTGTCCTTTTCTCTCTGTAATTAAAATGTAATAGTTGTACAAACATGATTTTTTTTTTCTATTTTTTTGTGGATATTCTTTTTGGAAGGATCAATCCTACAAATAAAGCAATTGAAACTATCATTTCGAATTAGTTTTGCCGTCTACGAGAAAGTTTCTTCATTTTATTTTTTTTTCTGTTTTAAAAATTTCCATTCTGTCTCTTCACTTGATTTTCCTATTTGTGTGAGAAAATGGTAGTCATCCTTACCCCAAAGCAATAAACATATTCGTCCAACAATCTCATCTCAATTATATATATATATATATATATATCGGATAGTTTATGTATTTTAATTTCTCAATCAAGTCCAAATCAAAAAAAGACTCCTAATTCTTTCCACAAAAAGGAAACGAAAAAAGGATTTCCAAAGTGAGAGTTAGATACAAAATCCTCATTTTTCACGTCCACAGATTTAAATTAAATAAGATCATAATCTTGACTCCACCACCAATTGATTTCCCTTTATTTTAACCCAAGGAAAAGAAAAATAATAATAATAATAAAAATAAACCGACCAAACTAGTCCTAAAAGAAATCTGTAACCGGATGAGCCATTAATACTTAATACACATGTTGAGTGAGGTCCTGAAGGCTGTTTTAAGTTGACCGTGACGTGTTTCATGACATTCCCCAAAGCCATTCCTTGTAGGGTAAGTAAAATTAAAATTTAATATTTAATTATCGCTGCTTTCAATTTTTTATTTAATGAAAAATTTATAAAAATTATGATAAGGCCTTAAAATATATATCGATTTCCAATCTTAATTATAAAATTAGAAAGAGATAACATATCCTACATCTAAACTTTTTTATGATCCAAAAAAAAAAAGAAAAACATAATAGCCATTCCAAATCCACTCAAACAAACATATCCATATATCCATATATGATTGAAGGGAAAAACAAAATGTGGTCAATGTGGATAGTTCCAAATCCCATTCCCCTTATATTCTTCCGATCTTTGATTTCGAATTACGAAAAGCATTACGCGACCACTCCAAGTGGGCTTTACTTATAAAGGTGCTTTTTCTATCATTTGTTCCATCTACACAATTCTATATAGATTTTTATCGAACTCTCACATCACAAAACCTCAAGGTGACCGTGACCACAAACAAAAGACTGAGGTATATTAATTTATGGGCCTCTCACCTATTTGAGGTTCCTACTTCCATTCGATTTCCAAAAAATCGTGGTCATAATTAAGTGTCGTAGGCATATTAATTAAACAATTGAAATTGAATTGCAATTTAATTTTTTAAGTATACAACATATTCAAGACCTTTAAAAAAAAATAGTAGAAGAACACATATGATCATTATGTAGAAAAAAAATTTTATTACTTTTTTCGTAATGCAAATTGAATATTATAAATCATTGAATGACTAAAAAATATCACAAGACTCCTTACATTTCAGTCATTTCAACTATCATAATAATTTACTCCATTATGCATGTATGTAGTCGTTAACAATAATATAATATCTCAACTTTGACTAAAAACATAAAAGAAAACGAGTCACTCAGAATTATGTTGTTTAATGGTTTCAAAAGCCACGACTCTTTTTTAGTCTTCCAATCTTTTGACATTAGTTAATAAAACATGGAGGAAGAAAAATTCCAACAAAGTTTGACTATAAAGCCATATTGTTACTTTCCTCCACAATTTCCTCGTACCTAAACCACACCATGTTTAGCTCGATAGAGTAAATGAAAGAAAGGGACAATTTATAAGGTTTTAAAACTTCGATCTTATTCTTAACTTTTCAGACAAGATTACAAGGGTCATCTAAAAATCGAAAACATCTTTTGTAGAGGAAAAGACTGGGCAGTCAACTCTTGGACTTTAATTTATGTGGGGTAATTTCGAATAATTGGGATTAGTTTGGCATGCATTAGCGAACTTGATGTTTGTCATTACTTGCCTAACAATGTATTATTTTTCTCCTTCTGGACCAAGATAAGGCTTACTTTACACGAATATATAGTAGAAAATGGCTTTTCAGTTTAGAATCAATTAAATTATAGTTCTTCTGCTCAATAATGCACTTGATTGTTGAAATGAAAGATAACATTTGGATTATATATCGCTTGTCATTCTCAATCAAGCATAGAAAACAAGAAGCTTTAGTTAAGTGTTCTGAGTTCAATGCATCGAACTTTAGATTAAACATACGTTTTTGTATTTGTCGGGATCAACAATAATGTTTTGTAATTGGGATTTTTTCGTTTCTTTTTTTAGGGAAAACAATTTTTATGGTCCCTCATATTTTAGTTTTATACTTTTTTAGTCTCTCACATTTAGCAAAATGATACATTTTAGTTCATCACAAATTCAAAATGCATTATTTTAGTCCCCCGACACAATTATGAGTATGTTTTAGCCTGAAATACTCACATGTGTGTCAAATGTCACATTTTTCATAGGTAAAATTGACAACACACAAATTTTAAATGTGAAACAATACTACTTAAAATCTCCTCTACCGCCATCCCAAAATTCTCATCTACTACCGCCACTTCTATTCCTTTCTCTCCCGGCTTTTCCTCCGTCACTCCTATTCCAATAGCCTCAATTCTCTTCTTTTTTGGGACAATTTAGCATTCAAAATTATGTATTATCCATTTTGCACATAAATATGTTACATTTGATACGCATGTGAATATTTCAGGTTAAAATATACCCGTATTTGTGTCAAGGGGCCAAAATGGTGTGTTTTGCATTTGTGAGAAACAAAATGTATCATTTTAAATGTCAATGACTAAAAATATACATATGTGAAATATGAGAACATTTATCCCTTTTTTTAATATAATTTAAATTGCTTATATCAAATTACAAAGGTGATTACTCCCATATTTTTATTTTAATTATCATTTTGTGTTAGTGTTTTAAATTACATTAATTTTATACAAAGATAATTCAGTCGCTAAGATAATTTTAAGTGACTAAATTATCTTTAGACGTTAATATTCTTTAACTAATAATCTTCATTGATATACACCTAATGATAAAGTTAGAAAAAACTTATTTATCTAGAATAACAGATAAAATGAAACGGAAGGAGTATAAATAAAATACTTTAACGCGAATACAATGATACCATCATGAAATTACTAAAATAACGTTAATCATGCCCAATTCTACCGCCTCTGGATCAATGGAAAACTTCATTGCATTTACAAAATCTTCCAATTAAAGAGGGGGGAGGGGTTGTGTTGGTTTTGGAACTTTGCCTTTTCCACGAATTAATAAAATTTTCAGCCTAACCATTCCTTTATTCTTTTAAAATCTAATTAATGTGGATGTGGAGGTGCAATTGATTTATTTCTTAATCCACAGCCAAAGCTATAAATTAAACAAAGGGAAATTAATCTTGATAAGTATTACTTAGTAGTTTTTATTTTTTTTATGACAATTGATAAAAGAGTCAATGTAGTATATGATTGAATCACCACCATGGTCCAGAGTCCAGCTGGGAGCCAATGGTCGGCAATGAAGATGATAAAAAAAAACGGCAGCAAATGTACATTGAGCATTCACATTTATACTTGCCTAACGACCATGGACTTCGTTAATTTCCTTTTTTTAAATCTTCATGATTCATATGATCTTCCTACCTCAATCCCCGTGAAGTTTCTAGTTTTACAACTACTAATACTTATCCAACCAAATTCCAGAAGTTGGGAAAAAAGAAAGATGAGGAGCAAAGGTCCCCGTGATGATTTCCTTGATTGCTATACTTTTTTTTTAACTTTAATTTCTCTTTCCACCCAAAGAAAAATGTTGTGATACATATTGGGAGCTGCTGCTGCTTACGTTTTTTTTTTTTCCTTGTTTTCAGTTACATATCCAAGAATTATAGTAAGTTCTGATAGGTGGAATTTGAGACTTTAACAATTGATATTTCGTACTCAAATAATGTAAGTTCAATTCCTATTTTACTCATTCTTCTATTTAGTTAGCGACCAGTACTGTAATACCATTATAAATCGATTAAATTAATATGCTTCAGTGACTCAAAGAGGTTAGTACTACATTCATTTGAACTATACATCTGAATTTTTTGAATAATCAAATCATGTTTGCTTTGTTGATGCCATTTCCCATGTAACAACAAACCTGCCGCTAATTCTGTTCCGAAACAAACAAAACAGTATGTCCCAAAAATGAATTCTTCCAAATATCCTATAAATAAAAAGCTACGAATCGATCATCACAATTAGTATAGGATCACATCACATACCATCCAACTCCATGCATATTTATTGGGTCCCCCTAACAGTTTACATGATAATTGTACCATCTCTTGCTTTATCATTTTGTAATCTCGTAACTGATTAGGGAAGAAAATGCGGCCAAGGGAGAAGACAAATCGACTAATGAAGGAGTGACCTCAAGGTTGCGCAAATCCACATCTAATTTGTAATGTTGCAGTATTCTACATTGAAACTTTATTTGTAAAATTACTATATCAAAATAATTTACGTATTAAAATTTTATTAAATCACTAATTTTAAAGTTTAAATATTTAATCAGATTTACTTCTCTTTTTTGCTCTCACCAAGTGATTTTGAATTGTATATTATTCTACATTTCACGTGATTTGTGGTACAATCGGAATAAAATTGAATACACTTTAGAATGATAAAAGGAAAAGAATACACACTTTAGAATAATTGGAAATGATGCTTGAAAATAAAACTAGGCTCCGTTTGGCCGGAAGAGGATCTAAAAAGCCACATCCATTTACAAAAAGGAAAAAGTCTTGGATTGAGGGGGGATATTCGCTTCACAAAAAACAACAAATTGATACCCCATATCTTCTCTCATTCCATTCTAATCTATTTCTAGCTTATCTCGCAGCCCTAGCTTTTTTTTTTTCCCCTTTACAAAATAAACTAAAGAAATTCTGAAAAAAAAAAAAAACAAGAGAAGTTAGATTCATTCTTTTGTCTTATAGGTGAGGACATGTTAAAACTCTCTGGGATCAACGAATATGGACAGACCAGGCGGTGACTTAGTCCAGTCACCGACAGACCCGTCACTGTAATATTCCCCTAGTCGTTTCATGCACCATAGATCCTCGGCGCAAGATAGACTTTTCCAGTGTGGAATTCCTAACTTGAGCGGTTCTCCACAGGCCACCTCCGTTGCCACCACACCGCAACCACTTTCCTTGGCCAAATTATGAGCGAACCCACATAAAGCTTCCATGAATTTCACCGCAAGTGGGCCCTCACCACCCAGCCCATACAAAAAGTGCAGCCCAAATGGCCTGAATACCTCTGGCACTGAGGGTAAACGTAGCCAAGGAAAAGCCCGGTCCATTAACCGAGTGGTCTTTGCAAAACCCGTCCGCAGAGCCGAACGCGCCGCGAACCTCAAGTTTGAACACGTCACTACAGTTCCAAACACTGAGCACAGCCCATGACTCGGGTTGACTCGCCAAGAACTCGTCCGCACCCGGCCATGACTCGGCCGAGTAGAGGCCTTTGGGAACCGCTAGAAAAGTGCCCAGGTTGAGTTTGTTATTGAGAATGGAATCAATGTCGCGTGGAAAGAACTCGGTGGTGGAGAATCGGCTACGGTAGAAAGTTTCGGCGTCGGAAGGGCTGAGTTTGAGTACGGTGACTCGTCTAGTGACTCGGACACGATGTGCAAAAACAGGGTGGACTAAAATGACGGGGTACGGAATTTAGAGTAGCCACATTTATGAGTGAAAAGTTGGATGGAGGCTTTATTGTCATTTTCAGTTGCCATATACGAATATTCAGCACCATTTTCTCTAAACCATTCCTCCATTTTGCAAACCAGTTTCATTCCAATTCCCATTCTCCTGTAAAAAAAAAAAATGCCAAACGCATATTAGTACATTATATACATTAAAAATATAGTCCCTGGGAGTATTTAATTAATTACAGAGGGACCAAAAAAATTAATAAATAATAATTGTAGTACAATAATGATGATGATTATTAGAAATTGGGTCTACTCATAAATTGTATTAAAAACTGGGTCTACTCATAAATTGTCTATTTTTGGTAAAAATGTGATCATTGGGTCACGTATGTTCATAACTGTTTTATTAACTTCGGGGGCTACAAATAAGTACTTTTTGTTGGTGAACTCAACAGATAAATTATGCCCCAAAAATAAAATTTTTTTATTTAATCCAAAAAAAAAAAAAAAATACCTGTGAGAAGGAGAGACACGAAGGCCTAAGATGTAGGCAAGTTTGGTATAGACGGGAAGGGGATTATTATTGTTTGGAATTCTGGAGAATTTCTTCCCGCACGTAACGGTTTTGATGCAACCCCTTATCATTCCCACTATTTCACTTCTGACTTGGTTTTCTCCTTTAGCCACCACCACCAACTCTCAGCCACCTGACAAATCATTTCACCATTTGAATCTACATAACGCATATTCTATTACTTACTTGTACATATCTAAAAAAACGTTTCAAAACAATGCATATTGCATTAGTCATATTTATGAAAGATTTATTTTTAATAATAAAAAAAAAGAAAGTAGACACTACTACTACTAACTAGTACTACTACTATTTTTATGAAAAGGAAACCATGTAGTACGATGTACGAGGAGTCCTTCCTGAGTAGAAATTTTGATTAGTAATAAACACGTACCAGCATGAGATAGGCTGGTGAGTTACGGACTCTGCAAATTGGGTCACCCAAAAGATCAGTGAAGAGGGACAGCTTTCCGCTGGGCCCAACCTCACATCTCCCTTCCAAATTCACCACCGCACTTGAATCTTTTTTAGCGTCAAACTCTCTCACAACCACCGCCACCACCACTTCTTCCCCCACCATTTTTTTTATCGATCACTAATCAAAAAAAGTGATACTATATTTATACTACTGTGGCTTTAGGACTAATAAGAAGAAACTTTGAAGAGAGTCTGAAAGCTGCTTAGTTAGGGAAACTGATAAGATTGGTGGGGGGTTTATATAGAGCTGGATTGATAAATTTTTTAAAAAAAAAGAAAAAGGAAAGGGGGTTAAAAAGAAATTTCCATTTTTTGCAGCTACTACTATAAAATATGGTAAGTCGCAGTATAATAATAAGTTAATAACGTGTCTTTGAAGTAAGGGGAGGGAAAATATTTAAGAGAAACAAAACAAGAAACCGAAAAGCTTTGCGAAATTGAAGACCGGAAAGAAAGCCTCTATGTCTATATACTAGTAGTGAATAGTTAGTTGAACATGATTTTGGTACTAGTATTTAAGAGAGAGAGAGAGAGAGAGAGATGGTCCGAAACTGAAAGTAGTGGTCTTACTCTGGTGGAATGCGGTGCGCTTTTTATACCTGATTTTGGGGGCCTCTTTCCAATTTTTCCCCCACTCTCTCCATGGAAGAGAGAGATATTATAGTAGATGGACTTGATCGTAGAATCCCCACACTGCTTTTTCCTATTTTTCATGTCTCTCTCAATCAATTAAGACTACTCTACTATTTGCTTATAATTATAATAATAGTAATTATAAGACACAGAAAAGTTTTTCCTATTCTTATCTTTTTTTTTATTTTAACAAGGAGTTCTTTTTTTTTTTTTTGTTAAATTATAAGTAAAATATTTTTACCATACTTTTATTTTATTTTAAAATTTTAAAAATTATAATATCTTGTCATTTCAAAATTTATTACTATTGTATTATTTTTTTTAAGGAGTTCACCTATATAAAATGACAAATAAAAATCAATGATTTAACTAAATCTCACCATCTGAATTAAAGAGTCTGGCATACAATAGGATTTGGCACCTAAACTGGATTTGGAGTGTGGCTTTAAAATGTGATTTTGTAAAGTATTTTTTCTTATTAGAATTTCTATACTATCTATCTATGTATAGTATATAAAAAATGAAAGAGGAATTTGGTATTTGTCATTAGGTCTCTTATAATTTATTAAATTTACCTTTCCACCCCTTTTATTATTTTTTCATTAACTACGTATAACTCTTTTTTTTCTTTTCTTTTTTGATAAATTGTAGACATCATTTTATCTGTTTCCTATTTTACCATTTTTCAATTAGTTATAAAATTTTTCCCTCATAACTATTCCATTAAAACTTCTCCATATTTGTTAGTAATTAATTACTATTTTTTTAAAATCATACATACATAATGTGTCTTTTCCACTAATAATAGGATAATTCAAGACTGCAAAATTAATTTTTTCTTAATTATAAAAAAAATTTATTTTGATCAAGAATAACTACTAAATATATTTAATAGTCGATTCTTAATCAATGGAAGCTCTTTATTTAAAGTGAATAACTTTTTTTTTTTTTAATAGAATAACCACTTATTTTTTTTAAAATATAAATTTTTATTCTAAATAAAATTCTCATTAATTAAAATATAATTATTAAATATATCCAATAATTATTTTTGACTGATATAATATTTTTCCAATACTCTGCTAACTCTTACAAATAAATAGTAGCACAGTTGTTTTCTGGGCCTCTTCATCTCTCTCTTTCTAGGACTGATGATGATGATGAAGCTTCAATAATAAAGATATATCATTAATATTAACCCATCACGAACAAGTGTAAATGGAGAAATGGCGGCTGTGGCTGCGCAGTCCTTAGCCTATTGCGCTCTCAAAATTCTCTCTCTTAGATTTTAATCACTTTATTTCCACTGAAGGGTGCGTTACCGTCAAGACCCCATTTGTAATCATTACTCCGTCTCTCGCTCTCTCTCTCCACTCTTTTCTCTTTTCTCATTTTTTTTTAAAATTATGATAGGGAAATTCGCCAAAATAGTCCCTCAACTTTTTTACTTTAGTCAAAATAGTCCCTCAACTTTTTTTATAGCCAGAATGGTCCTTCAACTTTTTTTTTTTAGCCAAGATAGTCCTTTCATGTGAAATTTATAAAAAAAAAATAAAAAATATGGTGACTACACCATAAAACGGACTTTTTTGGCTAAAAAATAAAAGTTAAAGGACTATTCTGACTAAAAATAAAAGTTAAAGGACTATTCTGGCTAAAAAAAAAGTTGAAGGACTATTCTGGCTACAAAAAAAGTTGAGGGACTATTTTGGCTAAAGTAAAAAAGTTGAGGGACTATTTTGGCAATTTTCCCAATTATGATATTTTAGTGTTTTATTTTGGATAAATTACAAAGGATTCTTATGATTTGATTAATATTCATATTACTTTATACAATTTGCAAACTTACAATTTATTAAGAGGTTAAATTTTTTTTATTTAAAGAGTTATTTTATCATTTAAAGTCTCGAATTAAGATTTATTATTTATTTTAATATAAAATACAATCTCTTTCATTTGACAAAAAAAAAAAAAAAGATTTCAAGGCTGTGGTGGGTATTAGGCTTAAGTATATTTTAATTTTTTGTAAAAATTCGTTAAATATTTAACTTTTCATTCATTTTACATCAAAAACAAACAAAAAAACAATAGCAAGTCAACAACAACAATAGGGCGGATTGTACCTTTGCAAAACAATGGTGTTGTTTGGATAAAGAATAATATTACTTTTCTCCCAATAATATTTTGTTATAATTTCACAATCGTTTTCTAATCACCTTTTTATCTTATATATATTTATCAAAAGAGTTACTATAATATTTTTACAAATAATATTTTAAAAATAATGATTGTCCAAACAACACCATTATTGAATAACCTAAATATTTCTTTCATAATTACTTTTGAGTTTGAATATAACATGTAGGAATAATTAAAAAAAGGCAATATTAGAAAAAAAAAATAAAGACAATGTTGATAAAGATTTGAACATTTTAGAACATCCCAAAATCAAAATCATGACATGTAAGGAGAATATTAATTGGTCATTGAGGTCTCTAATTCATTTGGGTTGTGTTTGTAGGTAGGGATTTGAATGGATTTGATTTTAACCGAAATTATTCAAATTGGTTAAAAAAATTAATTCAGAATTTAAAGTCCATAATCAGAATAAGAGAGAATAAGATTCTAATGATTAAAATTAATAAATTTCAAATTCACTAAAATTTTATATTATTTCAAATTCACTTATCCAAATACAACATTAAGGTGATACATAGTAATTTTTATTTTGTACTCTAATCTAACTTAACGGGTTAAATTACATCAAATTGGTATGTTTCCAAACTTAAAATATAGTTTATGTATTTTTCATTAACATTGGGTCATTGGTTGATTTGATGTAAATAAGTACCCTTTAAGTAAATCATCTTGTACATTTTTTTAGCAGTGTCGTTTGTCTTAGTTCACATTTTATCGTATCCCAAAACTTTTGTAACTTTCTAATAGGGTACATCATCAACTAACACATATTTCGTTTTATCCCTAATAAATACATAGTATACGTTAATAGTGTATTATGTATATGTATGACATAAGATGTGATTAGTTTTTTTTTTTTTCTGTTTGGAGTTGAGCTATGAACGGATGTTAATAGTTAATAGTTAATAGTTTATTAATAGTTAATACTTAATACTATTATATTTTGGCCATGTCATATCGTTATCATGTGTGTCAATATACGTGTTTTTCATGACTTTTCTGTGCGTTATTGTTTTATTAACGAATTTGACAAAAATATTTTTTTAATTACTTGCACTGCATTTTGTTCACAAGTGTATCTGTCAACTATTATTAAAATAATACTAGATTTCATAGTAATTAGGTCATAAGCAAATACCAATACTCTAAAGGACGATAAAATTTCTGTAGGAGCTAAAATATTACTTTTAATTTTGCAAAGCAATAGCCGCAAAATTTAAGAACGAAAATTTGGAAAGAGTCTAAATTAATTTTCTTCATTGAAACTTATGAACCATAGAAACCTTTCACATATCTCTATCTTATGACAAATTATCTCATAACAATTAATGGGATTTCAAATCTTTAAATATAACCAAGGACTTAAAATTTCTTTACAGAACCGGACTAGTTAATCCAACACATCAAGGGATTCAAGACCTTAAAACTTGGGTACAACCTAAACCAATTAAAACTATGAAGTAAATCCCTTTTGGACTCAATTAACAAAATTACTAGTATAAAATTAGCTCTAACATGTAAATCGTAAATAGTAAGTCAAAACAATCATTAACTAATCCTGAAATTCTTGATTTAATGCAACAATTTATCAAGAAAAAAAGTATAGTACATGTGTAAATATACATGGCATCAACCGTTTGTTTCTATTGAAACTCGAATAGTTTTTACTAGTCACTCCGTATGCAGCGTAATTAAAATAACAATTTGATCATTCATAAAATACAAACTATCTAAAAAATAGAAATATCTCTACTTTATGAATAAATTAATTACCTTTATTATTATGGAATGACTAACAAAAAAAAAATTTGGAGAACTCATCATATGGACTGCCAACACAAAAACAATAATATCTCTCCTTCTCTGAATTTTGAAGGACAAAAATTTAACGGTTTCGACAATGATTGGGTATTTGTAAGGACACACTCGTCACATCAATAATTTAATACTAGCAGTTATTCAAGTTCTGGAATTGGACCTCTTTTAATTGCATTTACGTACAGGGAAGTGGGCTACACAACCATATGATATTTTGAATTACATTATTAAATGTCTTTGAATATGACCTAAACTTATTGTGCGTGTTCAAAAACTATATACTGTATTTTGTTAATGTACGATTAATGTACGATAACCGATGATAAGTCACGAGAAGTTTGAACTGAAATTTCCTCGTTTTTTCTTGGTTTTCAATTCGCTAACTAGTAACTAGTTAAAATTGATTAGAAATAAAGTTGGGTGACTTGAATAGGACACAATTAAGCATATTTCATTTGAGTAAATCTTTTATGTCTCGTTAGTATAATTTTTTTTATATTATTAAATTTACACGTATATCACATATATAAAATAATATTTAAAATTTAAACAAAAAATATGTGATATATATCTAAATTAATGGTATAAAAAAAAATTATACCAACTATGTATAAAAAATTTCACTCATTTTTTATATAGACACTTTCACTAGTAGAACACAACTAAGCGTATAGGGACCACTTACTTTGTTTTGTATTGGGTGCGATCAGAAATTAAAACAAGTGAGAAATAAGAGAGGTAGACATTGATGGAACAATTGGGAAATGTCCATGAAGTTTAATCCAAGCAATATGAATTATATTTTGGTCCCATTAATTACGTGTTTCTGAGAACTAACCATATACTCGTGATCAAGTTGTCACATCCTAAATTAATTAAGTTGCCAATCAATATAATTATTGTCTTCAAACAAAACAAAAATTAATGAGCACAAGAATTTCGAGCAGTGACATTTTGGGTGTAGAACCAAGACCATAGTGGAGTTTGTCAAAAAATACTTTATAAAGCATTCGTTGTTACGAGATTTGGAATTTG
The DNA here is from genome assembly GCA_025175665.1 of Cinchona pubescens. NCBI lineage: Eukaryota > Viridiplantae > Streptophyta > Magnoliopsida > Gentianales > Rubiaceae > Cinchona > Cinchona pubescens. The sequence goes on along the minus strand of JANKKI010000002.1, from coordinate 183,467 downwards.
AATTTTACACCTTGCAAAAATTTAAATAAGTGTCAAATTTTTTTTGTTTAGTTTGGATGGTCCTATCTTCCTCCCGTCCTTAATAGTGTACTACATAATTGAGTCTTTCCTTTTAACTTTTTATAGAGTACGTTAGTTTAGCATGTTGTCACTTTGACAAAAAAAAAAAATTTGTATGTAGAATTTAGTAAAAAATTTATTTTGTCCCATTATTACTTAAATTCTGGATACCAATTGTCTTATTACTCTGAACTGAATGTATAAACATAATGAAAGATGTATCTTTCTTGTTTTTGAACGACAATTCAATCTTAATTGAATCTATTACCTCCTTCCCTCTGTCGCGATCCTATAAGACGTGTCCTAATACTCATGACGTGTAAATTTTTTGTTTTTTTTTTCTTTTTTTTGTAAGAAATGTTATCTTAATTGTATATTTTTATTTATTTATTTGTGTGAGAAATCGGTACTATTTTCTTCACATTGTGTAATATATATTCTAAATCGTTAAATAATTAAAATAATAAAAATAAAATTTTTTATTTTTCAATTATTTCAATAATTATAAAATCATTCTGTACGTGAAGTGAGTACCACAAAACTTATTGTGGAGGGTTGGGGTTGGGTGATGTTCGCGTACTATGGCAATTTCATGCAGATAGTTGCAATTTCAGCGGAAGAATATAACTTTAATCCAGCAAACTTGTTTCGATACTCTCATTGGCCAAAAATTTTAAGTGCGTCCATTGCATTACTACATTATTCAGATATTACCTTCGCATGTATACCAAGCAGGATTTCTCAACCAACCTCTCCCCTCCCTCACCAAAATATATAAATAAAAATAAAAGAAGAAGAAGAAGAAGCAAATCTTGTTGAGGTTTCAAATACGCACCACAGATTAAATTAGTTAATCATTGGTTGTGGCCACAAAATCTTCTAATATGATATCTTATCTTACTATATATAAAGAGAATTTTGATATGATATCTTTTCTTTTGAACTCTTTTTAAATTTATATATCTAATTTTTTTTTTTATAACTACCAATGTTAAAGTTATTTTTTTGCATAAATTTTTTTAAAAAAAATTATATTTTGTAAATAATCGAGGTAACCACCTAAATAACTACATATATCATAATAATTTAGTTTTGAAAATAATCTAAAAATTTATTTATTTTTGTGAAAATAACTTCAAGTTATTGTCAAAATAGTTTCTAAAGAAATCTAATATTCGTATTGCACACACGCATTGAGTGTGCGCTAGTCACTAATTGTAATAATGTGACATTAACTGTAACATTCTTTTTTCTTTTTAACAATATGTGTTGTTAGTTGATTAAGTAAGTCTTACCTCCTTACTCTAAATGCGGGTGGGTATAATATTTATTGAAATGATTAAAAAATAGAGGAGTTCAATTATTTTTTAATTATTTAACGTTCTGAAATATTTATTCAGTAATACAGAGTCAGTAGCAAAAAAAATTCCTTGTTGAGATATTGTTATAAGCTCCATAAACTATTATCTAATAACTATAACAAATTTAGAAGCATAAAATATAGATGATTGTTCGCGCTAAATGACTCGTATAAACAAAGCTAAAAACAAAAAGAAAGAAGATTGACGATGAAGTCTATCTATCCATGACAGCAAGATGTTAAAAAGCATACGATGTTTACTCTGAAGAAAATAGTACACGAAAAGGAATAAGGATTCATTGCGTTTTGTGAATTTCCATAATTCATGAATACTTAACCATGTAATGGAAAGTTAATTAAGGTACAACTTGTTTATTAATACTTAGTCATTAATCAGAAAAATTCTCTCTACCTATGATTAGGAAAGTTCTTTCCAGTTGATGTATTGACAGTCAAAATAGAAAGTAAGAGCACATATATTGCGTATAGTGATATATTCCCAACTTTAGTGTTTTAAAGAAGTGAGGATCAGAATAAAGTACAAAGAAAATGTGGAAATCATTAAACTATACATTAATTTGCACTATTTTGATTTGAAAGTACACTAAAAATTTGATCATAATGCTGTTCATTGTCTATACTGATGTAAGCTTTCTGAGATATGGAATCAAGGGAGATATTTGGAGGTGATATCCTCGAGTATTTAATGGTTGTAGTGCCCTGATTAATTTGTTTGTTTTATTGATTAACTTTAAGCAAAAGAATAACTATATGAAAAAAGTAATATTGTTCCTAATGAATATACCAAAACGAATCTCCTTTAGCCCCAAAGCATCAATATTATTAACCATGATTAATTAATTGATTGGAACATTAAGCTTTAAGCGGATGTTCATCAGATCTAATGATGACGATTGCTGATGAGAAGACGAAAGTTACAGAATATAAGTCATAATAAACACATGATTGGAGCGGCAAATCTGGCTTGTGCTGCTTGCTGTATTGATTTTTGCAAATAATGTGTAATTATCTACAAAGGAAAATAGTTAGGTAGATTAAGTTTTTGGCTTTACGTGTAAATCTTGTGGTGTGCATTAAATGTTATAGAATCTATGACATAAGTTGATATAAGTAAAATTTTATAAGATTTAATTTTGATTACAGAATCTACAGGTAGAGTCAAAAATCAAATCTATTGTACAACTATTTTCCATCTACAAATGCTAGCTGGTCGATCCCATTAATTCATTTTCTTTACTATTAAATAGTCGAATATAAACATGGGCTTATAACGGTCAAAGCAATAGGCTAACAGAAATTGTCGAGAAAATCAAGGAGAACTAATAAACATAGTTATATGCGAGAATTGGACCACAACGTTGTTAGAGTCGAGAGACCTCTTACCAATTTACTTGATCGAGATTTCAATTAATCACCACATTTAAGTATTTAACATTTGAGTGTATTTATATAAAATGATAAATTTATTAAATTTTTACAATTTTTAAAAATAAACAAAATTTGATTGATTATTTAATTTTAAAGAATGATTTTGAATTTATATTTTATAAAATATATTTTTTAAGTATCACGTCAAATAAATTAGTGGGTCTGAAGGAGAGGACAAGACGAACCATATCTGAAAAGGTATTCAAACAAGAAGATGATCGAGAAAAAGAAAATAGAGGAAGCAAACAATTAGAACGATTGACAAAAGCCTCGGTGTGATAATGCAAGGGATCTTGTTCCCTTTACGTAATCTATCTTATACTCCGTACGTCCCCTTTTGCCCAATCATATTCAAACGACAAATCAACACCAAGCACGACAACAATTGTAGGCCCCCCGTGGAACAACAACCAGTCCTCTTATCATCCATTGTCCCTTCGTCAAGTTCACATGCTTAATTTAATCTTCTAGTATCTTATTTATTTTTTATTTCGTAATTCGAAATAAATATTATTGTTACTGAAATAATTAAAAATTAAAATATTGTTTCAATTATCAAAGAATTTAAAATATTTATTCTATAATACAAAATGAGTAATATATACATTTTTCTTTAAATGGTATAACTAATAGAAAACAGAAAACATGGATTAGTTTATAATTAAAGAACTTGGGTTATTTTTTCATAACTTTAAATATTTAAGTCTTCAAGAAGAACAACTACAATTCGGAGAAGTTTTTAGTTTCCGTTCGCGTAGTGATACAGGATTAGAAACCTTTATAAAGGAAGATTTTTTTTGGGTACATATAAAGGAATTAATGTAAAAAGTGATATGACGTGAGCACAATAATTCTCATTAAATATGGTTTATAAATATATCCATTTTTTAAAAAAAAATTAGAGATCTTGTTACTAAAGAAATTAGGAAGAGGCAGGGCAAGTTGGCAAACATGTTTACTCATATTTTGCTGATAATGTCGCATAGACAGAAAAGTGTATAGTTGACATAACTGTTAATGATAATCTTAGAAAGTTGGAAAGCATGGTTTGAAGTTGAACGTGTTGACCACAAAAATTAGAGGAATCATATGTTCATGAACCATAAGTGGGTGGTGTGGCTCGAGGAATTATAATAGAGAGATTAGAGGATTTGATTAATTAGAGAATAATCTATACAGTAGTAAAAGACAATCCAAAAGGCTGTTTAATTTAATTATAATTAATCTTAGTAGTGCTTTGTAGAAAACATATATAGCTGGCCACGGATTTTCGGTCAGTAGACCACCTGGTCAAAAAGGATTTAAAATATTGAACTTCGATAAACCATACAAATCTTATGGACCTTTGTTTCTTTCTGGATACATGTTTTAAGGGTCGGTGACATATACATAATAGGAGTTGATGTCGGTTTATCGCTCAGTAAATTTTGATTATTTATTTTATAATATAAAATAAATATAAAACTTATTAACATGATTAAAAAATAAAAAATTTAATTAATTTTTAATTATTTAACGATTTGTAATATTCATCTTATAATACAGAGTAAATAATAAAGAATTTTCATTTACCCCTACAACCTAAAAATACCTATTTTTGTGTTGACTTGTGCTCGCAAGTTAAGCAAAAACTTTATATATTTACTTTTTTTCTCGGACTAAGCCTCCGCATGCTGTCGAGTAAACATACTAAACAGTTCCAGATCATCTGCAACAATATTGTCGTTGATAAGATATGTACTGTAGGTTATATATTTTTGACGGGACAAGTGAAAATGGGCTCAAGGTTAATTAGTAGTAGTTTATTGAAATTGATTTACAATCCAAACATATCTTGTGAAGCAGGGTGCTAAGATTTATGATCATAACTATGTGAATCCCGGAACGAAAATTATATAACAGGAAGATGAAGCCATTTGTTTAACGCAAGTTTATTTATTTATTTATTTTTTTAAAAACCTACTTTTTCATATACTTTTTAATAATTCAAATTCGTAACCAATAAAATATAAATAAAGCGTCTTACTTGTTAAATTACATTTCGTTGTCAATTTAATGTAAGTTTACCTAAAATCAATACGCTTGTTTGTTTCTTTTCAAGAAAGTACGTACTATCAAGGAAGTGATAAAACATAAGAAAATAACTAGTTGATTCCTATTTTGAGCTTTTCCACAATAAATTAAATGTGTTCTATTTACCAATCATAAATTTGAATTCATATGCATATTGTTAGTGAGGGAACTTCTATATCATGTTTCATGATAAATTCAAGGTAGGGTTGACTTAGATGTGTAAAAGAAAACGAAATCATCAAACTAGCATGCATGTATTTTTCATCTTCTCTTTATTGTATGCCGGAATTTATGATACTACATTTATTAATTGTCTATATCAATATTTTATCTCACTATCTTATATGTTTGCTGTGTAATCTAACATGGTAATACTTATAAGATTATAGCACAAGTAACAAACATTTAAAACATAAGTAGAAGGTTGACATAGATAGTAAGATAGAACATCTGGACCGCATTAAAACTAACAATTATTTTGAAATGGTTCATTTACCTGCTTATAATTCCAAAAAATATAACTTACAATCTTAATATTTTTCTTTGTTTGTTAATAATGGACCACCAAGCCAACTAAGACGTGGTAATTCTAAACTGATTAATATTTTCTCCACGTTGTCTGGAAATTGCATGACAAGAAAATGAAGTCATTCTATAATCTATATCCATCTTATGAGTCTCGATCGAATTGACATTTCAATGTCTATAGTATTTTATATACTTGAATCACAGCTATGAATGTTGGGTTTCTCCAGAGAAACCAATACTCGTGAAATAAGTGAGCTAGTCAGGGTGGAGACCAAAACTGGACGGGTAAATATTGCGGATTTGGCGTGTACTTTAAAGTTGTATCATATTTTTGGGGGGTTTAGTTTAACCAAGTATTGGGGTGGTGGCTAGAGATCGAGGAGCTGTCATTTCTTCCATAAATTGAAAACTTTGTTCGGCTGTTTGGCATTTTGTATGCTAAGTGTCCGACACTAGGGTGCGGCCGTGGTTCGGCCGAATCCCCAGGATTATGCACCATGTCGACTTGCTAGTTGCCAGTTGCCCCTAATTAGCCCATTCCCTTTTTCTGCATTTTTCTTTTCTTCTCTATCGAGTGTAAGTTTTGGTCACTCACTTTATATCGTGAAATAAATATAATAGTTATTTATATGATTGAAAAATAAAAATATCTTATTATTTTTTAATTATTTAACGATTTGTAATATTCACTCCACAATTAACTTAGTAATAAAATTTTTACCTCTATCGACCGCTTATTTGCGTGAGATGTGGAGAGTGTGTAGTAGACATTATAATTCGATATGACCCTTCATGGACATCGTACAGTGACAGGTGGAGAGCGCTAATAATGTGTACTCTTTGCAAATTCACCGCCATCCATTCATGTATATATCTTGTACGTCCATCTTGCATAATTCTGGCCATGCTTAAACCGGGCCTTCATTTTGTCTTCTTCATTTCTTGTAGCTTTCAGCTAAAATCTACATATATATCTAGTGAGTTACATGTGGGTGATTCAGAGAATAATGACCTTGATTGCTACTACACAGTGCGCACTTAAAATAATTATTTGTCCATGTCTATCGTGATTAATTCTTAAGTACATAATTTTAATTACCTTCTTTTTCTTTTTTAACAAAATTATACTAACTAGCACGTACGTATGTTCTCATCATAGGAGAATTATATAGAGATTATTAAAGTTTGCGACAACCTTCATTATAACATTCTTGTTAAAGTTAATCTAAGTAACTCAAAAATATGACACGATCGACCAGGAAATGTTCATGCACAAAGAAGCCAACTTGGTAATTGGTATTGACAAACACATGCAAAGATTTAGCATTGTCGAATTGCCAATCTTGGAATCAGACAAGCTCAAGCAAGCTAGTAAACGTGACACGATTAATGAGCTTTCTAATGTGTCCCTTTAGGGTTTAACAAACCCTAAACATGGCCCCTGCTAGATGCTGGCTGTATTACTATTAAAACACAATTAAAAGGAGACAAGACAGCAATTATAGGGTTCATTTACATGTGCCATGTGTCGTTAGGCCAATCTTCTGTGATTAATGCAAGTTGAAAATTTTCTTCTTGGGTTCGGAGTATTAAATCAGGATACTTGAGTTCTTGTTTTTTCGATTTTCTACCACATTCAGTGTAAGGTGAAGATAATACAGATAGCCCTCATGCTTATGTTGGAACTGTGCTGTCAAACAGAATCTTCTTTACTCCTCTGAGGTGGCTTTCAAAGTAAACCATGGTGAATTAGAAGACTTGGTAACGTGTAGAGGTTGGAAAAAATTTATTTTGATCATGGAATAACTATTAAGTATCTTAGTAGTTACATCAAAACTAATGGAAGGTTCTCACTTGAATAAAATATGGCCCCCTTATTTGTAATAAAATGGACTAATCAATCCAGGTGAATTATTTTCGTTGAAAATTAAATAATTATTAAAACGTCATTAGTTACTTAATAACTATCATAAAACTTCTCGTAGAAGTTATGCTACGATTGGCACAATAACAAATTTCAAAAATTCAAGAATGGGTTTTTATTTCCTTTCCACGTTTTAGGTAATCAGATGAATCAAAGGTTAAGCCCTTTTAATTAATTTAAAGAGCCCGCTTTGTTCCTAAATATGAGAATGCAAGTGCTAAGAGTTGCAAAATTACTCCAAAGGGCACAAATAAAGGTGGGACAATTTAAATCTATCCATTAAACCAACAGAAAATTATTACCAAAACGGGGGGGGGGGGGGTTGAAAAAAAGCACTTATAAAAGTTGATATATTAAAATTCGGTTCGACATAATGGTTGTCAAGTTAAAAATCACTAGCAATTAAGCACTACTTCTATGCAAGCATTGCTTTTAGAGAGTTAGAAATCACTAAGGGTCGTTGCTCACGAACATGTTAATATATCAAGCATTACTTTAATATAAAGTGACTAAAATTACAAACGGTAAGAAATTTAGTTAAATATTTAAAATCAAAATTTTGTGATTTAATATGATTTTGTTGTGTGGACTCATCTTATCTAGTAATTTTGAGTTTTATGTTCTATAAAATAATTTTCCTATAGTGAATGAGTAAAAGGGGTAAGTCTTTTATTGTTTATGTATAAAGCTTTTTGGGTTTAAACGAAATATATTTTGTATCAATCTCAAATTCAATGTAGAGTTTCATAGCAAGATTATTTTATTTTATTTTACATACATGACATTTTCAAAACTATTATTTCTAAAGTAATTATTCTAAAAAACGGAGCCACAAAGTTATATACCTTATTTATGGCAATTTCAACTTTTTATTGCTTGCAGACATTTAAACTTATTCTAGTCTTAAAAAGTTACATAAAAGCTTAGATTGTCATGAGCTTAGCACGAGAAGCAGTTAATCCCAAGTTATATAGAAATAATTTTTCTAAAATATCTTGAGGATTTATTCCGAATGACATTCGGTTAAAACGGATGGTGGCCTCTTAACTTGTTCTACACATCATTTTATTGATTTGAAAACACAAAGAGCATTGCAGAATTCCAGATTGTTGCCTGTATCCGTAGGTCCCTCGAAAAGATTCCAGGTAATAGAGCACCCTTTGAAAGTTCAGTTGTATCAGAGAAATAATTTCAGCTAAAATGACCCCATGTCCTTTGTCTGCTTGATATTAATTATCATACAATGTTTTTTCTGGTTACCATAAAAGAGTGCTAAAATAATTTTAATTCTATTAATATTTGATAATTCTATACTTTAATTAGAAGTTCATTTCATTGACATCATCAAATTAAATGTTACCTAAAAATAGATATAATTAAGCATAAGCAATTCTTTAAGAATTGAGGATGGCTCTACCACACTAGAATCTCATCAGACCATCTTCGAAAAAAAAAATGAAAAAGTATTCTTTGACCGACACAGGGAGAGAGAGAGCTAGAGACAGAGAAGAGAGAGGGAGCCGGGAGGAATTGTATTCTCTTGAAAGTGATATTAGCGCTCTTACCTGCCCATCATGGAATGGATATGGCTACATTAGGTTTTGGAGGGAAGCACAAGTAGGTGCGGTTTTGTAGATTCTTAGTTCTTCGTTGAAAGGTTTTAGATTATACAAAAAGACAAAAAAAGTACTGAAAAAGAAAGTATGGGACTCTCACTCTCCCCCTTCCTGAGGATAAGGGCAACGATATCGCCACAGCAAAAATCTTTTTGCTACAATATATTTTCTTGAAATACCAAGATTGTCCTCAACACCACAAAAAAAATCGAAAAAAAACAAGAAAGAAAAATAACGTGAGAGGTGTGAGGTGAGACTTGAATGAATGCCGGGAAGCTGTCGATTACACTGAGAAAGAATAAGTTTTGATTATTTAATTTGTAATACAAGTGAGTATGACAATTGTTTAAATGAATGAAATGTAAGAAAATTTTATTAATTTTTAATCATTCAATCATTTGAAATATTTATTCTGTAACGAGAAATGAGTAAAAAAAAGTATATAGTAGTGAGACCCATAAAATGGGAAGAACTTTTTGTTATCTCTAACAAGGATAATATGTACATTAAGAAGAAATGTGTGGTGACATTAAAATTTATACTATGACCTATATCATTGGCGTAAGGATAAGAACAAATATCGGATTGCATTTGCATCAATTATTTATATTTTTTGCGTAGCATCATTTGCATGAAGTGATGAGGATGAATATTAAAATGGACGAAAATGGTCATTCACATTTCAAGAAAAATGATTTTTGGTCACTCAAATCACATTTCATCGAATGTGTGCGCTCACTCTTGGATTAGTGTTTAATTTATACTATGGTATGCATGTCGATGGTTGATTGTTGTCATACATAGGAGTCATAGAGTCATTGAGTTGTTTTGTCAATGCTCCTTATAGACACCTTTACATTAACATGCATGCGCATGTGTTGTACATATAAATATACACGTCATTTAACGTCAATATATTTTTTCTTTACTCTTCTGGTATATGTTTGTTATTTTCTATGGACAAAAAGTAATACTGTAATATTTCAAATAGTTGAATAAAATGACCACGGAAATTTTGATTGGAATGGACCAAAGCTTATTTTTTTTATAAAAAAAAAAAAATTCACCTCTTCGATTATTTTTTAGTAACTTTAATTTATATTCAATAAATTATAAAAAAATCGTCTTCTTCACCTAAAATATATTTCGTTGTCAGAGACAAACCAGAGAACTTATATCTCAGGCAACCCTCCAAATTAAAGGGCTTACTGAAGAAGTACACTTCGAATAAAACTCGGCATACCAAAGCAACGTATCAATCTTTAGCCTATTATTCTCTTTATTTCTTCTTTTATTTCATACATTTTTTGGGACAGATATTGACCTATCTTGTCACATTCATTTTCAGCTATATACGTCTCAAGTAAATCACCTTTCCAGCTAAAAGATAGCAATCACTTTTATCCGGATGATTCTCAAAGGTTGACAAATTAACCTCAAGATATCACGTGATAATCATGTTTATAGGAGAGCAAAAGTTGTTGAATTTTGCAAATTAATTAATTTGTAAAGTCATAGTAATTTTTTTTTTACGCAAATTAATATATTTGTGGTAAACTGTTATTGCTACTGGTTTTTATTATTTATCTATATAAGTTCAAAAAGTATATCTAATTTGGCTGTCATGTCGTCTAATTAGTTGTTTAGATTAAAATGCTTTGGTTAGGAAAGGAAGATGATAATAAGGCAGATGGTCCCACCAACCAAGTACTTTCACATCGGATTGGACGCCAAATGTCTTTGAAGATTAGCAAGGTGAACCTGGATTCCTCTGTCCTTAACCTGTCTCTCCAATAATTATAGGGTCCCTGTGATATTCCTACACTCTTAGTGGCCCGTATGTAATTTCTTTAATTAGCCTATACGGAATCGGAATCCCACAAGTTTGAAAGTGGACCACGGCTCGATCAAACCTAATAGTAATATACTACCATTTTTCAATTTATAATCAACCCAAATTTTAAATTCACTTTGCGAGAGAATTCAAGATATATTCCTACTTGAAAATCCTTGAAAGGTTCCCTTTGCCCGATGATAATTGTTAAGGGCAAATATATAGGTAGATTCGGTTTTTGATTCAATTTGTATATCCTGTGGTGTGGATTAAATTTTAAAAAATATATGACATCAGCTTATGTAAGTAAAATTTTTTAAAATTTAATTCTCACCCAGAATCTTCCGGTAGAGTCAAATATCGAATCTATCTAAATATTTATACGTGGACATTGTGATCTTTGTCTCTCTAATCTTTGTCAAGTGCCTTGTGCCAAATAAAAAAATAAAAGGCAATCCACCCTTTTTGAACTCACCAAACTGGCTAGTGGCCAAATGTAGACTAAATGTGAGCTGAGCCATTATTCAGTCGTCTCAAAGTCTTAAGCTCCATGTAATAATCACATTAATTCTAGAATTAAGTTAGGTTTCAATCCAACGTGCTGTTTCTTGTTTGCTTGAAAGTCATTAGACTTTTTGGAATATTAAATTAAAACGTAAAAACACCAGCTGTATCAGTAATTTCAGAAAATATGGCTCTTCGTTTAAAAAAGAAACAAAAATATAAAAGTGGATTAGGAAAACTCCATCACATATAAACAAAAACATTCACGAAAATGACGCAAAAAGTAGCATTTTTTATTTTTTATTATATATATATATATATTGGGTGTTGGGTAACGTAAGTCGTCAGCAGTTGAAAACAAAATCGGTGTCAACAACTGAAAGTTTTGTGACGAATGCCGAGAAAAATATAACGCCAAATTGCATGGTGCGCAATTTTGTAAAGAAGCAAGAAACTGTGGTCATAAATACCACAATTTGAACAAGTCTCCGAAATTCTTAACCAACAATTTGGTACAGAGGTCACAATATTGGGGAATTTTATAATTTTTTTTGGGTAATTATTTTCTTAATTTAAAAAATTTATATAAATAAGTATTTATAGTTCAAAAAATTATATTGTAGCTAAATATTTAATACACAAAAAATAATATAAGAGAAAATAAATTGTAAAATTTTCTCACAAATATATATAGAGAGAAAAATCAAGTGTAACGTTTCCGTTGGTCGGTTGGGAATTTAGGAACATTTTGGTTTTGCTGCTTATGGGGAGCTGTGAAGCAAAGAAAGTCGGTTTTATTTTATAACAGCATTCACCATTATCGTCATGGTTATTTACGTAGTATGATTTTTGAGGAAAAAATATTTAAGTAGATTTGATTTTTTATTTTAAGATTATGTAGTCAGAATTAAATTTTAAAATTTTTTACTTATATCAGCTGATCCAGTTATAAATTCTCTAAAGTTTAATTCACACTACAGAATTTATAAATGGGGATAAAAATCGATCTACCTAAGTATTTGCCATTTTTTAGAGGAGGCGATGAAAATGTTGGATAATTTCCGTTATTTTCACTCCGAGAAAAAAGCCTCTTTTGTCTTTGTGCTTAAGATTGATGGTTATAACGGATAGGTCGATAAAAAATCTATGTAATCAATGAACAAAAATACCTTTATTTATTTTTATTAAAGAGTGTATTTATAAAAAATGATAAAGTGATAAAACTATTGAAATATCATTAGATTTGAAAAATAAAAGGATGTGGAGAGAATAAAATTTAGTCAATTACTTAAAATCATAATAATTTATCATAATTTTACTAGAGTATAATGCATTTTTAGTCCTCAATATTTGGGGTAATACATAAATTGGTATACAAAGTTTTGGAGAAAACAGATTTAGTCATCAAAATTTCATAATTTGAACAAAATTAGGATAGTTGATGGAAAATTAAATATAAATTTCTAATAGAAACAGGCCACGTGCTAGTCATTTAGTAAATTCCTCAAAAAAAAAAAAACATAAATAAAATTCAAAAATCTTTAAAAATTCAAAAATAAAAACTTAAAAACCACATTTAACATTAAACTCAAATTTTAATCCAAAATGTTAGTCAGATATGAACCCTTTTCTCCCCTTTAATCCAAAATCCCTCATTTCCCAAGAAGAACCCTAATCCCGCGATCTCTTCATTCCCTTTGTCTTCCTTGAAAATAATCATTAATTCCTTCCATTTCCTTTGAATGCTTATCACACTAGCCTTAATTTCATCCGGTCAATTCTCCATGATTTTCAAACAAAATGGAAGGAATTGATGATCGTCTTCAAGGAAGACAGAATGACTGAAAAGAATGAAAAATTAGGATTCTTCTTGAGTTAAAGGGAAAAGAGAAATATTAGGTTAAAGTAGAGAAAAATGTTCAAACTCAACTGTATTTTAGGTTAAAATAAGAGTTTAATGTTAAATTTATTTTGGGGACCAGTTTATGCAATACTCCAAATATTAGTGACTAAAAATGTATTTTACTCATTTTAGCACGTAAAATAATTTTGACAAGTATTTTCGAATTTGTAACTCCGTAAAAAATGTGAGAGCAAGTTATTGTTAATTAGGGGTGGGCACGGGGACAGGTACCCGCCCGTTAACCCTTTTGGCTGATCTACCCTGTATTTTGCGGGTCAATAATTTTTTGACCCTAATCCGTTCCTCATGTCTGCGGGTACCCGCTAAGTGAGGGTCAAAACATACGGATACCCGTCCCTAAGATAAATTATCCAATAAACATCAATAGATGAGGGTTGGATATCTTCATTTTTTCGGAACGAGAAGGACAGATAATCGGATCGCTGAATTTTTTTGCCCACCCTTATTGTTAAAAGGGGATGTCAATGTTTAATCTCCTTCTGAAGCTAGGGGTTCGTGAGAGTTGTTGGCTTGCTTTTTCCCTACAAATATGGTCGAATAGAACTAATCTCAAAATAAAGTTTGCAGGATAATTATTGTTAATATCTCAAAATTAATTTCACTAACATCTAAGAATAAGTTATAGGGCAAGGAAAATGGTAAGGTAGATTCGGTTTTTAGTCCCACCTGTAGATCCTGTTATCAGGATTAAATTTTAAAAAATCTTATTTATATTAATTGATGTCATAAATTTTTTAAAATTTAATTTACAATACAAAATTTTTAAATAAATTAAAAATCGAATCTATCTAAATATTTGACGTGGGGCAATTGATCATATTTGTGACCCTTCATAGAATATCTGAGTTAGTGCTACTATAGGCAATGGACAACGCAATAGTAAATGAACAAACAAAGAAGCCTGGGAACACTGCCCGAGGCCTGGATGAAAGATTGCAGCCCCAACTCAATCCATCGGCTGGGAGTGCAGCAGCCAGGACTAGACATGTATAAAGCTGCTACATCAGCTAGGCGGACGACTAGAGTGCTGCATTTTGTGTCCACAGCTCCTAATCGCTGCCACCCAGCAGCCTAATAACCTATCTCTCCTCCCATGTTTGCAAGGAGCTGCCTAAACCCAGATTTCACAGGGTACCACGTCAAACATCTACATCCTGAGTCCCTGACACAACATTAATTTCATCATAGTTAGTAGGCCAAGAAAGTATTTTTTAAATTTATCGAATAAATATCATCGTTTAGTAATGGTGCAGTTTGGATAGTTAATAATAAAATATTATTTAGTGAATAATATTTATACGTCAATTTTGGTAATTTTTAAAAATAATATTAATTTTTAAAATAATAGAATAATTATTTGAATATGAAATAGTATTTTGAAATAACAATTTAGATTAGAAATAATGAATAGTAACTATTATTTGGTAAACTTATTTATTAAAAAAAATAATATAAATAGAAAAATAACAGTTATAAAAATTATTTACTTATTCTCGTCATACTACATTTGATAAAAATTTGAAATTGCATATTTCCCTTTGTTTCCATCAAACTTTCCATGTACATAAAAATGATTAATTTTTTACTTTACACCTTTAATATTTATGCTCATTATCACTTTAATTTGTAACGTTATTTTTTATATATTTAAATTCTTCCGTTAAATTTAACTCAACATTGAATTTTTTTTTTAAAGAGAATTTACAATGAATCTCCACCTAACCCTTTAGTGACTTGAACCCATGACGTGACTTGAATCCATGACCCAAATCACAGGGAAAGAGTAATTTTACCATTTGAATTACACTTCATTGTCGCTCAACATTCAATATTATTTTAACAAAAATGTCCTTATTCTCTCATTTTTTTTATTTTTTTTTTGTCAATTTTACTTGATTTATTTTCTCTCTCCCACACACACTTATTTTATTGACATGTTTTAATAAATTTTTATTATTCATCAACATATTTTAAATTTCATTTTTATTATTGATGAAAATAAAAATTTTATTCTATTCTATTTATGAAAATAAAATAAGATATTTTGGGTGTTAAGAGAAAATTCTATTTACACATCAATAATTTGAGGGTAAAAATACCATTTAAGGTGAAAATTTAACACCGTTAGCTTTAACTGTTAGTCCAGTGACTAAAATGCCTAAAAAATAACGTTAGGGATTAAAGTGGTTATGACCCTAAACGTTAAAGGGATAAAGTGAAATTAACCCTACAAAAAAAAAAAGGTACAAAATCAATAATGATAAAAGATAATTAACATCTATACCCACGTATTTTATGCCATTATTAAGAGAACCGTCACACACACACATATATAAACATTTTGTATGTAATTGAGTAAACATACAAAATAAGTCAAATTAAATTAATAATAAATATATGTTCACGGTTCAAACGAACGAACAAAAGTGAATTATTTTTATATTCATAATATTAATATTTATAGATTACTAACAGAATATTGCAATAAACACGCGTTAAGATAAAAATATACGATTCTAATTGTTATCAGATTAAAACGTCCTTATGCGTAGGTAAGGATTGCAAAAAATAATAATAATAATAATTAATTCCATTATTTATACATAATTATTAATAGAATAATTTTTAAAATGTAAATAATGAATAGGACATGAATAGTGCAAATAATGTATTGTATGAATAATAAATATGAATAATGAATAAAACAAAATATAAATAGTGTAAAATACTATTTGAATAGTAGTTTGCTGACCAAACAGCAAATATTCTGACCTGACCAAATATTATTTGGCAAATAATGCAAATTTTTTGCAATCCAAACAGCACCAATATTTTTTTTAAATTGTGATTCTCACATTATAAAAGTACGTAATTTAATTGATTACGCATATTTAAATTGTGTAATTAAATGGAATTCAATTTTTTATTTATTTTTCAAGTATTTTATTGATTTTTAATAGTTTAAAAGAATTGAGAAAAAATAAAATATAATAACACGCTAATATCTTGAACTTTAGGGAGTGAAAATGTGAGAAACTGTTGAATTATATTATATCTAATATCGCAATATGCAGAGAATAGGCCAAATATTAAAAGTATAAACTACTAAGAGACATTAAAAAAATCTTAAACTTTCATAGAAATTTTATTTTCTTACAATACTTTTACAGAAAAAATTTTCATAGAAAACAAGCTTATTTGAAAATTGTTTTACCGCTCAGTTAAATATTTAAATTCAAAATAATATAAAATGAAATCCAAATATTTCAAAATTGACCAAAAAATACATTGATATAGATTAAATTGAAATATTATATACTTTATTTTTACTTATTTTTAAATTATTATCACATAACTATCAAATTTTAAATATATAAAATCAAAATGTTGTACCAACGCTATTTTAGTTATTTAACTATATTATTTTAATAGTTTTAATATTGATGATAAATGAATAGTGTCATTTGGAGACAACCTGCATATATAAATAATTTAAGGAGACAAAATATAATTTACCCATATAGTGCAGAAAGTGCGAAATCACCATATTAAAAATTTAAAAAAAAAAAAATTGGAAACAATGATTAATACTTTGTCTGAAAGTGCGAAATCACCATATTAAAAAAAAATAATAAAATTTAGGACCTTTAAAAGTGCATAATCAATTTGATTACACACTTTCAAAGTGCGACAGTCATAATTCCAGAATACCCCTAACAAACAGTCGCATTTGCACAATAAATTTAAAAAACCGTCATATTCTAAGAAATTGGCTACCAAGAGACCTTCCACCAAACGAATGCCAAAATTAAACTGTGGGGGACTGCCTTGCCAAAAATATTTAATGCTATTGAGCAAATAATGGTACTACTTTGCAATAACAAGAAGAATTGCTCCAACACTGTCAATATCTACAAGAACTTCTCATTCTTAACCAAGGTTCATGTACACTTGGATACACAAAAGCAGGGCCCACACAGGCCTTAGAGTGGATCCCAAATGAGACGCACATTTTATGTGTATGTGTAAATAAACCTTTATACATAGGAGGAAAAAAAAAAATTCCAGATGCACGAGAACGTCAAACCATTCCCTCCTCCCTATTTCAGGAGAATACAAGGTTAAAACTTTTGCAGAAAAACTAAGCCACTCAAAAGAGATTTAAGTTGAAATAAGAGACTTCAACAATAATGCAATGCCAAATCAACCAATTCTAACATGAAGAATTCATAAGTATTACAAATAGTACAGGGAAAAAATCGAGCTTCCTGAATCTGGAATCCACTTTTATTGTGTACGAGTCCTGCTGCTCTCTGCATTTCTTATGGGGTAGAAGTACGGATGGTCCTGCACAAAATATTTCATTAATTACAAAACAAATTCTCTGTAATACTAGTTAATGGATAAACCTGTGCCAAAACACCCATGTTTCTAATCTCATGCAACTGGAGCTACTTGGAAAAAGACTCTCTCAACTTCCCAGTTTATGATGGAGCAATCTTACTACTATCAGTTTGTGCTTCTTTTGCTTCCTAAATTCAAGTGATTCAGATCCCTAATATAAAGTATTCTTTCCAATTCCTACTTCAGATAACTTATAGTTCCTACCCAAAATGAAAAAGTTTGGAAAAGAAGATGAAATAATGGTACTGGGCCTGTTACAAAAGCAGTCCTGTCTTCATTTGATGAAAAGGAATACGACTATATTAAACTGAATGATTATACTGCAGCATCTTAAAATTGACCTTCCCTGATAACATAAAAGCTTCAAATTTACTTTTCAGCCTAAACCAGGGATAAGGGCAAGGGATTTTACCATTGCTTCTTTAAGAGTGGGCCGTTCTTGATGGTCATACCGCAGCAACTTGTCAACAAAGTCAATTGCCTTGAAAAAGTAACACATTAGCAGCAAGAATAAAGTCTAATTTGGCCAAATACCTTGTAAGACAATGTTCCCTACCTCAGGAACGGCTATATGTTGATTATCAGAATTAATGAACTTCGTCCATGGTTTCCTGCTATGCCTGTATTAACAAACATGACCGGATTCTTACACATAAAGATGACAACATACAAGAATTAGTCAATATAGAGGTTTTCTGAAGACCAACCTCCCAACAAGTGCAGCTAGCTGTGGATCTAGTTCAATGCGGTACTTGTTTAGATAAGCATTTAACTCATCGGTCCCCAATACCTATCATCAGTCAGGAAATTAACTTCCACCAGTCAAAATTGAGCATCTTATTCTTACACTTCTGGATTCAATAACAAGCTCTGACTTTCCCAGGATGCATAGTTTATGCTAGCAAATGCAAAGATATGCTAATTCAAAGTTACAAGGCAATTACAACCATTGCCATGTTAAGCATAAATGCCACAGGCAAACACAATGATCAATTTAGCTCACCAGCATAAAACAGTTAAAAGATGCTTCACCAAATCATTCCCAAAGCATCAACCAGATGGATATAAGACCAAATATTATTGGCAACTATTCATAAAATACAAAACAGAGAGTGTATTTGAGTTTCACACAGCATTTCCTTCCCCTAAGATATGGGTAACTATCCTACTCACCTTGGCAATCTTGGCCAATTGATCATGGTTGTCATGCCCATAAAAGAAAGGCTCCTTCCGGAATATCTATCAGCACAAACCATCAAAGTAAGCATTATGGAGGAGATACGTCCACATTATGTAACAAATTCTAATCTCGTCTGCCATCAACAGATAACATGCAAGAACAAAAATTCACTCATTTAGTACGATAAAAGTATCTGCCGGTATATATTGTTAGATCAATATTATCCCATTCTGAAAATTATAAGCAGGGCGACATTCTTAAATCCAACCCCAGATGTCCATAAGGTCATTTGCATGACAACCATACCGGCCATTCAGAAGGCTGAAGATAAATGGAAATGTAAACCAACTAGATATTATAGAAGAAAATGGCTTACCATTCCAGCACACATACAACCAAGACTCCACAAGTCCAATGAGTAATCATAGTCTTGCAAATCAACAAGAAGTTCAGGCCCTTTAAAGTACCTGCAAAGAAAAGGTACGCAAGAAACTTTAGCAGATCAGAATGAATAATTGTAGGGTAGGTTACTATATAGAAAACGATTAGACCTTTCACTGATCTCGCCTGCTAAGATTCTTTTCAATATGGATCTCAAATTTCTAAACTTATGGAGTAAGCAGGCACTATATACTAGAAGCCAGACTCTCTACCGAAAAAAAAAGGCCAGGTATTATATATTGTATTCATTCATATTCAAATCAGCAATTCTACTGCCTAGACAAATCCAGTCTCAATCAATCACAAAACAAGCAACGACAGATTCAACTATTTTGGATGAAGACCCTCAAGAAAAACAAAAAAAAAAATCTCAATATTCCCCCATCACTACAAAACAAAACTGCATAAAGAAATCTGGATTTGCAGAAGTTGTTATGTGTCACCATCAGTCCTCTCATTATTGCTTGGAATGAGATGACGAAAAAGAGAAACTTAAACAAAAAACAGGACATGTAACAACATATTACTAGCATCATAGAAGTGCCAACTAGAACGGTATAAAGTAGGCAAACCTAGAAGCAACACGGACAGTTATATTCCTTCCCAGGATGATAGAATTCTGCAAGTCCCCAGTCTATAAGACGAAGTTTACGTTGCTCATGATCAATCATAACATTATGGGGCTTCACATCGCGGTGCATAATACCTTGAGAATGGCAATAATCTAATGCCTACAGATACAGAGCAAGCTTCAAAATTTAGGATACAAAAAATACCATGTATTTTACATCTTGACAATTCAATACGAACTACAAATCATTTTAAATGAAATAAAAAGACTATAAGATTCCAGCACACACAAGAAAATAAAATCAAATGTCAAGAAAAACATAATCTTGGCAAGAGGATTATCAACACTGCTAAAGCCAAACCTTTGTCAATTCTACAGCTAACAGTTTCAGGAGGCTCATGCACCAGGTTTAAAAAGAAAATTTTGCACTACTGATAAGTTTATATAATAAAAGGGCCATAATATTGTTCTTTCCAGCAAAAAATCGGATTCTTTCAGCAACATTAGTGCCTTGAATGAGGAGGTAAACTGTTGCTGAAAGACCCTGCTGCTAGTCACTAACCTATTCTTCTAGTCCATCGCCAAATCTTCTTTGGGATTTCAGAAACAAAATCATGCACATGTGAGAAGACACCCAGTTCATTTTTCTAATTAACTAAGTTTAATCAACAGCCAGAGCCAACCTTCCACCCAGTCCATTTCCCATGTCCCAAAATTCAGGTTAGGACAGAATATGTAGTCAATTGAAGAAACACAAGCTTTCTAGCATTATGTGCTTTTCACAGTGAGGCTTCCTCTTTGAGAAGGTACTGTTAAGTTTAGTTGCATAGTTCATAATCAACCATCTCAAACAAGAAAATATCAGCATTTGATCCAAGTTCAACTTCCAGCAATCACCAGAATATGGGATGGGAGTTGAGTAAAGATGTCAGAAACTACACTCTTCACCAACAGAAGTCCAAAAAAAAAAAAAATTAAAAATTTACAGGAAATATAATTTCCGAAAGTTCTTCGCTGCATTCATCTTAAGGACACTCTCAACAAAAGCTCTATTGCAAATAATTGCCAACCCCCAAACCGAGTAATCAAGGTTGTCAACTCAAAACAATAAGCATTACACCATTTTAAGATACAAGTGAAGCTTTTACTCTAAACTAGTTCACAGAAGGGATAGGAGACTTGCCTTCAGAAGTTCATAAATATAAAATCGGATGTCAAAATCTGAAAGTGTGGGATAGAGAACTTTAAAATCTGTATTGTTCACATATTCAAATATAAGACTCGGAGTCTTTGACTGCTGATCTCTAACAATATCAACCAACTTCACAATATTGGGCCCACCGCAGAGATTCTGCAGAATCTTAATCTCCCTCTTGATCTGCATTTAGTGAAAAGTATGAGGTAGATTTTCCACAAGGATGTAAAATTTCAAGAGCATAAATGAGCAATGGCTTGTTCAAATCATGAGAAAAGTTGGCCTCATTTTATTGTTTGCAAAGTAATTATGTGCCATGCTACCTCGTTAACACAGATATTGAACAGATCTGTTCAAACTGCATGATAATCTCACAGACAGATAATGCAAAGACAAGCAACAGTCAATTCCAATTTACTGTGTTCCAGAGTTTCAGTGTGCTTCTTTTAATGAAGTTAGAAGGTACTGGAAGGTTGCAAAAAGAATTAGAAGTTCAACTGAAAAGTTGTGCCTTTAGTAAAGATGGAAGCTCTGCATTCAAGGTATTATGAAAACACATCCAAGATCAATTTATACGGTAAGTGAGAAAAGTTTTCTCGTTCTTTACGCATTCACAAGTAGACACATATGTATAAGAGAAACGGTATTTTTAACTTTAAATATTACTATGCCCATCATATGATAGAAAGATCCTTAGTTTATCCAAACACGGATCCAGCCTAACCAATCTGAGCATTAACTAACACAGAAAAGATAATATACAGATGTTAATTTAGGCATTCCATAAAGTATCCATTAACACAGATATCTTGTCCCTCTGTTTCTACCCAAGAGTGCAAATACACTTGAGATTATTATAATAATTCACTTAATGTCTCAACATAAATCATATGTAAACAGTCAGCCCCTCCTATTCCTCTCATACATTTTCCATCCAATTCTATCAGAAACAAACATACACAAGGTTCTATTTACCTCACAATAACAGATAATAAAACCGAAGTTACAGGCAATATCTGCCAAATTACGAGAACTTTATGCAATGCAAGAAATCAAAGAAAAACAAACTTAGGTTGAGCACAAATATAAGTATTTAAGACAGAACTTCTAAGAAAGACAAACAATTCCAACATGAAGACTGCAATTAGAAAATAACCTTTTTCTTTTTCACAGGCTTAAGGATTTTGATAATGCATTTCTCATTGTTGGGGGTGTGAACTCCTTCGAAAACCTCGCTGTATTTTCCTCTCCCCACCTTCCTTACCACCTCATAATCGTCCTGCTCCCTACTCACCCAACACAAACAATTAACATCCTAATTATAAAAAAAAAAAAAAAAAACTAAAAAAAACTAGACAATGTTTCACTGGGTAATTAAAGCAAATTCATTAATTGCAACTAAATTTTCCCGAAATAAATTATCAAGAAACGATTTTTATACAAATTTAATATTACCCCCATTGGACAGTGAGGGACTCATAGTCCCAATACTCCTTAGGGCGGATGACATTAATATCAGTATAAACCCGGGCCTTGGAGGCGGCGCCTGGACGGCGGAGAGACTTTCCGATCTTCTGCGCCATGGTTTCGGGTACCGACACCGACGGCCTGACGCCGGGAGACGAAGGAGTAGTCTTGGGAGAATCTGTTGTCCTCGGCGGCGGCGGTGGTAAGGGTTTCTGTTTTTGTTGTTGTGTAAGAGAAAGTGGGGCCGCCCGGGTAGATAAACGGCGGAGGAAGATAATTGGAAACGACGACGTTCGAGAAGGAAGGTAAATTAAAGAGGAGGAAGAGAAAAGGGTAGGATAGGGATAGGGATAGGGATAGGGATGGTGATGGTGGCGGTGGCGAGTGAAGGAAACGATGAATTGACTTTGCAAAGGCCTTACGGCCATCAAACGGAAAGCGTCAACAACAGCCAAAATGGAACCCCCCACTTCTTTCTTTATTTTTCTTTTCTTATCCCAACTTTTTCCTTTTCATTATTTATTTATTATTATTATTTTTTAACGAATACGACATCGTATCATGCTCCGCAGGACCTGATCTTACAATATAAAGTTGGGGACTCTGCCTGTCGAGGAATTATCCGTTAGTTTTAAAAATTTGTATAATATAAATTTTTAAATTACATAATAAAATTTGTACAATATAAATTTTTAAATCACATACTAATTATGGGGAATTTTACAATTCATCTTAGGGAATCATTCTCTTAACTTTAAGAATTTGTACAGTACAAGCTTTTTAACCATATTGTGTTATACTGTACAAGCATTCAAAGCACAAAGAAATGATTCCCTAAAGGGAACCATAAAATTTCCCTAATATTATACTTTATAAACATTTAAAATACAAGAAAATGATTTTCTAAGACTTTTCAAAATTAAATTATTACCTAAAAGGTTTAAGATACTTTAGAAATTTCTTATAAAGTTACTGAAAATGAAAATTATCGTGTCTTTTTACAAACTTTTGTTATGTTTTTAAGATGGCAAAATCGTTGAAATAGTCTCTCAATTTTTTTACTTTAATCAAAATAGTTTCTAAATTTTTTTTAACCAGAATAGTTCTTCACTTTTTCTTTTTCTTGGTAAATTTCACATACACCCCCTAAGGTTTACTTATTTTTTACGTAACCCCCATATAGTTTAAAATGGGAAAAATAAGAAAGAAATCAATTTGAAGGAGTGAAAAATGAAAAAAAAAAAAAACTTGAAAACATTTTTTTTTTTGAAATGAAACATTTATTTTTTTCACAAAAAAAAATATATATTAAAATCCTAACCCTTCCTTCTTCCCTTTCTCCCAACCGAAGCTATCACACATCCAACTCTAGAACCACCCCTTCAGCCACCTAAGCACCTCCCCTCCCACCCACCGGGCACCAATCACCACCCACTAGTCTTTTATAGGAGGATTACCGTCAGATCCCCTTAGTCAACCACTTGGTCTTCTTTTTTAAAAGTTGGCCATAAAGTTTTATAAAATTTTAAATTAGATTAATATGAAAACAATTAAACTATAGGGTTGTATGTGAAATTTATCGAAAAAAAAAGAAAGAGATTTTTGTGGTGGTTCTACCATAAAAGAACTATCTTGGTTAAAAATTAAAAGTTGAAGGATAATCCTGGTTAAAAAAAGGTTGAGGAATTATTTTGACTAAAGTAAAAAAGTTGAGAAATTATTTTGGTCATTTTCCCTTTTAAGATTGTGCAGCACAAATATTATGAGTTTTAAAAATTGTTAGGGTTAATTACATTTACCTCCCCTGAGGTTTGGCCATATTACCAAGCAAACTCTGTAGTTTGACAAAATTACAAATTCTTCTGACAATACAAAAAGTGATCTGGATCGCAAAGATATAATTTGGATCAATAAAAGGGGTAGAAATTGTGTTAAATTAAAAGAAAATATAGGGGGGAGACGATATCCTACCTTATTGCTTGTAAATAGTTGCGTAGTGGATGATTTTGTGATACATTGTTTTTCATGTCTCTTACAAATGTGACTAAATGACTTATTTATAAGGATTTGAGGACAATAGGATCCATATTGTTGTACTATGATTACATGTCTGATCTATTGACCTACAAAACTACTGAACTATTTATGTTAAATTCCCAGCAACAATTGAGCTTCTTGGCAATTGTGACGAGCTTTTGTCGAGAAAGCCGAGCAGAATAGTAGTTGGTTTAGTTCAAGCGAATGTTTTAATGCCCAGGAGGTCGGTAGATGCTGCCACGTGTCTCTCGTCCGAGTTGAATAACTTTTGGTATCGTCATCTCCCTTCTCACTAACTGCCGTTAACGTAACTTTTAAAATACTAAATTACCCCTATCATGTATTGCTTAATTAGACCCTCAATTTTTTCCTAAAATCAAGAATAGTTCTCATAATTGTTTATATTATCAATTTAGTACACAACTCATTCCTCCACCACAAACCACTATCTTTCCCACCTCTATTCCACTTCACCGGTTCCAATCCATAATACAAATCAACAAAAAGATTCATAGAGATAGAAAAAAAGCAAAAAAAAATTATGAAATTTGGTTTGAGTTTGTAAAATTATAAAATGACGTCTATTCCCAAAATTTGAAAAAATAAGAAAAATAATTAAGAGTGAAGAAGGGTATTTTGGGAATAAAGAAATTATTTTTTTGCTGATGTCAGTATTTTTCTCAACGGTAGTTAATGGTAGGGTGATACTTGTTAAACGTTTGGCCATTCAAAAGGGTTGACTGTAATTTTGTCAAATCACAGGCTCTGTTTAGTAATATGATCAAACTTCATAGGAGGTAAATGTAATTAATCGGGCACTATAAAACTTCCGAAACTTGTTATGCATTCCAAATTTTGCAGATTCTGGTACTGTCTTGTGTTTAATGTCATATTCATGGGGCGAAATTTTTACTGTTTCATTATCAAATATTAAAAATACTTTGTTATGGATAGGGAAGTTTATGATAATGTGCTTTTGTCCGTTTCTTATAAACTATTTTCCAATTTTAATTTATCTAAAATTCAATAGACATTATACCTGTCATAAGTAGTACTTGACCATTTAATTTCAAATATTGCAAAATCTTATTGTGCAAGAAGTAGTTAGATTATTATTAGGGGAAATGAATCCAATGGTCCCTTAATCTTTACCAATAATTTTATTTGGTCTCTCAATTTTTAAAAATGTCTATCAAATCTCTAAACTTTTAAATTTAGTTCTAAATGATCCCTCAATGTTAAATTCAAATATAATAATTTTTACTTTGCCCCCAAAGATTTCGTTTAATATCTATTTCCCCTTTTTAAGTCATTAAACTAATGCATTTAGGCCTTTTGAATAGTTTTAATTAAATATTAAATATTTGACTAATTTAACCATGAGAAAATAATAACTTCATCTTGCTAATAATTTTGTAGAAGCTAAAAATATAAGAAAATATTTTAAAATTTCATTTTTTCCTTTATCAATCTAATACTTTTGCAAAGTCAAGATTATATATATTAAAATAAATTTTGATAATAAAAATGATATAAGATAAATAAAAACAATTGTTGCCATTTTAATTTTTTTCCTTATTTGTTATCGTATTTTATTAGTTGCGTAACTTCTACATAGTTATTCTTATTTTACTAAATTTGTCATTGAATCCAAATAAACTGATTAGCCCATAATAAAAGGATAATATTTGACAACAAAGTGCATGTTATGTGGTAAGACATTTCCTATATGATCCGACGGTCATGGATTTGAGTCACTATAGGATAGGAGAAGGGTGATTTAAAAAAAAAATTAAAAAAAGATAATATCATCAACAATATATTAAAACACAATATATGATTGAATAAAATGTGTTAAAATATTAATTTTGTCAACTTTTATCAGTTAACAAATCAATAGTTAAGTATTTATCCAAAATTATTAAAATAAAATAATTTTGCCTAATTTTTGAATTTGAGCATCAAAGGTTAAACTAATGATACAACTAAATATTATGGGGACAAAGTAAAAATTATCATGCTTAAATTTGACATTAAATAACTAGTAAGAACTAAATTTATAAATTTAAAGATTTGATGGACGCTTTTAAAAGATGAGGGAACAAATAAAATAATCATCGGTAAAACTTCAACCCTTATTATTATATTCTTACATGCAAGTGAATTATTCATATTGTACTAAAAAGTTTGGCAATATTATACAGCATATTAACATAGAGCATGGATGACAAAGAAAGTTGTTGATGATCTTTATTGTAATCAGCGCTCATATAGTAATATTTGGTTGGAAAAGTACTGGAACTGGAACTGGAACTGGAACTGGTCGTGGGTATGAGTCTTGAAGGTGGCAATTGGTTGAAGTCTTTTCATAGTGTAAAGCGGAAAAGGATTTTGATTCAATATTTTGTGTAACATGAATTTAGGGGTGGCAATTGGCAAACCATTTTACGTCAAAAATTGCCATGATCCATGACCTTTGTAAAGATATGGACAACAATCAAACAAGTCATCCAAATCAAACAAGTGTATTATGTTAGCCTGCCAAAGCTGAATTTGCCATTAATTGTAGATTTTGATTTCATAAGTATTCGATTTTAGTTACTTCGGACAAAAGATTTTGATAATATTATTATTTCACTAATGTCATTTCCAAGTTGTTTGCATTTTGTACATTAAATTAAAATGAAGTCATAATAACTCAAATTATGCTTGGTGAACGATAACATGATTTTATACCATTATCTTTAATTTATTTTCTTGTTTTTACGTATTGTTACTTCAAGTATATGATATCCATGTAGATTCAATACGAAGGTTGTATTTCGAATCAAAATTAGAATTAACATCAAGGTCCACAAAAAGACTATAATGCAATTTGGAAGAATTTCGAGTATTCCAGCTTTAAAAGGACAGCTCCTAATATGGGAAGAAATTTCTTCACTACTTTTTCTTTTTTCCATCAAAATAAAGTTAATTTGTACGACATTAGGCCCATTTTTGTTGGGAATCTTTTGTATGTTTTTCTCCATGTAGATATTGCATGACTTTTGCCCGAGGAAGTTCCAATGCCTTGGCTCTAAAGTGGGAATATGATGTTGTTCATCCTTTTTGGTCTTTGTAACCTAAAATTTTAAAAATCTAATTTTGGGAGATTTTTAGATAATATTAAAGTTCCTATAAAATTAATAACATAGAAATTTGAATTTTTTAACAAAATTTTAAAGAATAAACTCCATAAAAATTGTCATGTTGCTCATGGATGACCAAAAAAATAAACATTGGACGTAAAATCCACTAGTGAATAATTTTTGTTTAAAATTTTTTTATGGGACTATGCTACATCAAACCCACTAATTGGGTGGATCCAAAAATTTTGCTTAATCAGGAAAAAAAAAACAACTCCTACAAGATTTAGTAAAGATGTCGGTGGGCCTACAAATATCCCTATAATTTTTTTTTAAATGATAATAATATAATTTATTTTTATCTAAAATAACTATATTTATTATTAAAAAAAAAATAAAAATCTAACAAAAATAAAGATTAAAAGACCAAATTTTTATTTTTAAAAATATAAAGTAAAGATTCAATTTCCACACCTAAACAAAATATCTGGTGAGCACTCGGTCACCATAATAACTCACCTCTTAAGGAGTTCCCACACCATTGGGCCGTCACGTGTTACTATTGACCAAGGCATTGCTTTCAGTCAACCTTTTGAAAGCCGAGCACACCGGGCCCCACCACCCTCCACCTCCGATAGCCGACTAAGCGAGCACGGAGAAACAACCAAAAATCCGGAAGCAAGCTCCCATTTTTCCACATTCCCCTTAAACTGAGGAATTGAGTAGAATTCAAAGGCGTCGGCTATGGAAGAGGTCAGGGCCAGCACTGCTTGGGTCGCCACTCACTCCTCTCACGTCACCGTCGACTTCTCAGGCATTCATATAAACGAAAAAGATTCGATTTTTATCATTTTTTTCTTTTTTTTATGGTTTTTATTAGATTGTGGGGTGTGTGAAAAATTGAGCCTTTATGGTCTGCATGTGGAAATGAGAATGAATTATGAATGGGAAAATGATTGCAGGAATTGAGAGAGTTGTTGAAGCTATGAAAGATTCGATACCGAAAGTGGAGTGGGATTTTGAAGGAATTCATTATTTTGATAATGGCCCTCTTACTGTTCAGTATTTGTTTGTTTTGGATGCTTTGAATTTCTGCTTTTGGCCAGGTATCTTGTTCTTTCATTTTGCTGAAAAAGAAGGGAGAGTTATTTTTAACTGCATTTCTGCCTTAAAAATGTTGCAAGTTTAGAAAAATTAATCATTCTAAAATCAGACATATAATTGTTGATAAATATAATTCTTCCTGTTTCCTTATTGGTGGTTTATAACTCTCTATTTATTCTTGATTCTACTTCCTTTAATATATTGTTGATTGCGCTCCACTATGAGTCTTTACTTTCTTGGACTGGTCGATGCTAGCTGTTAATCAGTCACATTTTGTATTTTGGATTTTAATCCCTATTTGATGCTAGACGAGGATATGAGCTATGAGCACTTGGCATCAGGATTGAAGGAAGCTGTTCAGAATGACAAATCTGCGCTTGATGCAGATCGCCTGCAGAAGTACACTGGTAATATGATTTCCTAAAAACCTTTTTATTGGGATTAATCCCATTTTATTATTTGGTGAATGTGTAACAGCTTGCTATATCTCCCTTTCTGGGCCCATGCCCGTCAGAGAGAGTCTCACAAATCTGTCATCTGCATGGAGTACGTCTTGGTTTTGATAATCAAATTTTATATCACAAAGTAATGGTTGTTGGAATCATTCTTTCAGGTCCTCAACTACGTAAGATGTTGAAATGGCCGAGGCCTCTTCCTCTGGAGGATGAAAGGGTGCGCTTAATGCATGAGGTATAGTTTTTAGTAAGTTCTTTATAAAAAGTTGGCATCCTTGGTATCTGTTTGTTTTAGCTCACATAACAAATGACCTTAGCTTATCTAATCCCCCCAACCCCGCTTTTGGTTTACGTCAAACTTAATCAACCATTTCTCTCATGATGATCTTTATAACGGAGATTTATGTGATGCAAATACTTCTTGTAGGCTTCCGCGACCACACTGTTTACAAAGGTCACCAGATTTTCCTGTATAAAAGAGCTCAAATATTTGCTGCAGATTTATGGGGTGCATTTAAAGGTCAAGGATACGGAGAATTTAGTGACATAGGTGCAATAACAATATTTGCTGACTATATTGTTCCAGCAGTTCTCCAGCAGCTTGGAGTGTTGAGATACAGTTCATCTCTGGCTAGAATTATTGAGAACCAATGTGAAATTGGCTCTGGCACTGCTAATTTGTACGAGGAAGTGGAGTTACGAGCATGCTCAGTGTATGCGGTGGAAAAAATGAGAGAGTTGATAAGTAAAAAATCTGGAAAGAAGGTCTGTCTCGCTTGTTCTTTGTCTATAAGAACTTTCCTCATTTCTTGTTAGATTGGTTTAATTAGGAATGCATTTACGTGGAGATGAAATGAGTAGTGGTTTCCATCCTTGTATTCTTTCTTTCTTTCTTTCTTTTTTCCCCATTCCTATGATTGAATCACTTAGAGAAGAATTCTATTAAATTTGCTATCCATTGAAGTAATCTGAATCCTGTCATTGCTGATACCTATAATCAATTGTAGGCTCCAGTAGTTTGATAAGCAAATGAATTTTTTATATGGTTCACAAAGCTATGAATGTTTATGAGGCGTCGCCTCATGTATCTTTATTCTTCAATATGTAGCTGGACTTTATTTTGTATGTTACTGCTTTCTATTTTATTACCTATTTGAACCCTTTCCCAGTGACTTAAGCTTACATGATGTGTCACAGATCAATGGTTAAAGGACTAAAATATTAAGTTTTCTACCTTTGTAAGGTGGTTGTGTGCTTTTGCCATTCTTTTGTGATATCTAAGGCCTTCTTTTTTTCTTATTCAGGTTTTGAGTGTGGAACTGGATCTTTGGTTATGGTCTGTTGGTACACGATGCCCATCCCTTCAGCACCATCGGACACTTTCCATATACTATTGATGAATCTCAAACTGCAGTGGGCTTCTTCTGGTTTTTTGATCATCCTTTTCCATAGGATAGGCTTGGGTGGGCAACAGAGAGAAATTATAAGAAGCTGTAGGCTTGGGTGGGCAACAGAGAGAAATTATAAGAAGCTGGCTTTAATTTGACAAAAATGTAGTTGTCATACAATATCTTTCACTGTCTTTTGTGACAGTTCTTTCTTTTTAGTTGAATTATTGCTGTTTCTTGCACTCAGAGATTCCTCCTAACATGCGAAAAGTGCTTCCAAGTCTTTTAGCCTGCCTAGGATTAAACATTAGGAAATCTATACTAGATCGCTCTTTTATATGTTAAAAATTCTCAAAATTTATTTATCAAGGTCACAGTATTTTGGTTCTTTCTTAACCTTGCCTTTCTGATTTTCCATGCTCATTGGTTGTTAGGCTACAGGTAGGGAAATTGAACCTATTGTTGGCAAATGTGTGATAGAAGCTCTTTGGGGCACTAGGATGCCCTTAAAGATGCTTCTTTCAACTAGTATCTTCAAATTTCTGTCTCTGGGTACACAAATAAACATAAAACTTACTGAAGCATTTTCTAATTTCTCAAATAGTGCTTCCATGTAGCTGCTTCTTTATTGATGGCATTTAAATTGCAGCACAAGGGTTTTTTGTGGTCGGCAAGTTTCCATCATAACTACACTGTGGGATACCTGGATTCCTCACAACCCGAGGCCCAGCAGGCACTTTGTTGGTTTTGGGACGGATATCCTGCATGAAACAGTTAAATCAGTATGACTGGAAATGTGTAGTCTGTTTTTATGTCCCAGGAATACAAATGGATCTTTTTGAAGTTTTTCATATTTGTTTGATTTGCAACCTTGTTTTCATGAGAGATTGATCATTTGCACTTTATTTTTATTTTTAATAGGACTTTCACCATGCTGCACGCACATGAATCTTGGATCCAACACTTTTTTTGTTTTTTTACCTCTGTCCTTGCGTATATTACTTCAATCAAGGAGTATGGTCCCTTGTGGTGCTTGGAAGCATTATCAAATCCTGCAATTTTAACCAGATTTATTTTTGTTTTGTTGTTAATTATATTGCCCCTTCATCTGTTACACCTCCCCACCAACGTGGATTTGGCCATGCTTTAGAGTAATTACTTTTTGTTCATTAATTTCATGTTGAACTAGAAATGTTATTTGACTATGGGACGTAGTTTTTAAAAGATAATCCAAGCCATTAGAAGGTTGCCTTCCGGGACTTCATATTTGCCTATGATGCAGTATAAATGTATTTTCATGGCCGCCCTATATCCCTCTATGAATTTTTGTGAAGTCACTGTTTAAGTTTTTGTACCAGCTGCTGAATTATACAGCTGAAACATTGGTTGGTGCATGGAAA
Organism: Cinchona pubescens; assembly: GCA_025175665.1. Classification (NCBI taxonomy): domain Eukaryota; kingdom Viridiplantae; phylum Streptophyta; class Magnoliopsida; order Gentianales; family Rubiaceae; genus Cinchona; species Cinchona pubescens. Next base: position 151,428 of record JANKKI010000002.1, on the reverse strand, counting down.
GGAGAGGAATTTATTCTGAAGACTTGCAATAATTAGGAGTCAAGGCATGCACTTGGCAACTATGTCCATAAAAGAAATGGTTATCACATCTACGTGCACTTGCAAGGTAACGTTTGTTTTACCTAAATCTTGGTTGAAAATGGGAATAGACAAATCTCTTGCTTACTCGATTACTTGGTTTCTTGGTGTTGCTTTTGTGTTTATACTATCACTTACAGTTCAAGCTTTCTCAAAAAGAATGTCTGAGGGACTATTATTACCTGGTCAAAAATAGCGGTCGGAACTGCTAGGGTGGCAACAGCATTGGGGGAATCAACTATTCCTGATATCCTTCCTTCGCAAGGGCAGCATGAGAGTAGAAGGTAGACCTAATAGTCACAGCAATATCACTTAGGTCAGTACTGTAATATTAGTTTTAATATTTTTGGTATCGTTGTAACATTTTAGAGCTTCTAGGATGTATCTGAGTTTGAAAGCTTGTTACTGATTGATTTCTAGGAAAAGACCTCACCTGTTCCTTTGTGTACCCAAATTTTGAGATGTAGTCAATTGCGTTGAGCACAGCACGCTTATAAGCAACGCTGGCATCAAGGAAGTGTTGTCTCCCACTTTCATCCACGCTGATGCCCTCGAATACCAACCATTCTGAAAACCTTGGTTCAACAGGGCCTATCTCAAATATAGGATTGACATGCAGGGGAGTAGGCCCCATGGGAGTGAGGTACTCTTTCATTCCATCTCTTATGATCTCACACCTGATAGCAATTTTCACAATGCTACATAAATTCAGAATTGGAGGAGGAAAAATGTAAATAACTGAATGTCAGCTAGAGGTTTGAAGAATGTGTGAGATGTAAAAAGCATGCGATAGCTAATGGGTTTCTGGGACAATTCTTGTGAATAACCACTTGAGTCTTCAAGTAGGATTTCAGCTGTATCTCCTGTAATGTGTGTACACTTGAAGGGGTTCTTGAAAATTTTACTTCCTATTGTTCTATTTCTATAAATCTTTCTCGCTCCCTTCCCCTCCCTTAAAAAGGCAGAGTGTTTTCTGTTGAATAGTTCTTGAACACACCCAAAAAAAAAAGCAATTAATGCTTCTTAATGTATATCTTCCCCAACCATTCCCCCCCCCCAAAAAAAAAAAATACTGTTTATGTATTTTTTTTATTCCTGGTATAAATAAAGCCATCATTAAATGCTTTTCATGTGTTATCCACACTTTCTATAAATCTTCACTTGTATCATCATTCGTATAAAACCTATTTATTAACTTTTCCTGCAATTATTCTTGGATGAAATATTCTCTGCTTATTTCAAGTTCAATGTTTGGATTTTAAATTAGAAATATCAGTTACTGAGATGAGATAAGAGATATACGTACTTGAGCTCTAGAAAACCACTCATCTCAATTGCTCCACAGAATGCCTGTACCTCTCCATCACCTTGTGAAAAGTGCATATCTCCAGTACTGATGATTTGCTCCTTCTACAAAGACTGGAAGGTAAATTTTAGAACCTCTGCTAAGGTTTTTTATGTCACAATTTCCGCCATTTTCTCTTCCAGGAATTGTCCTTGCCGCTTCCCTAGCAATGTTTTCCCATTCAGGCGTTCCCTCTTGAATCTGCATATGATGGTGAGTCAGAATAATCCTATGCTTAGAAAGCTATATATTTTTCATCTTAGCTACTTCTCCCTCACGGGACCTAACTTTTCCCTTGGTATATTTAGCAAGTGTCGTACCTTGCCAAGAACACAGCCTTTTGTTGATGGTAGGTTTGCCAATGGTCGCGCATGCAAAACCTCACATAGTTTTAGAGATTGATGACCAGTTTCCTCAAGAGTTCTTTCTCTTTCATTCCATATGGTAAGTAGTTCCTTTGAAGGGGCTGTTCCAATTATTCCAGGGTGGGTTAAGCCTGGAAACCGTACTCTAAGAAACTATTATTCAAGAAAGTTGCCCCATCAATCAGGAAAGCAGTCATAATTTCATCTTATATAGAATATCATAATTTAAATGACATGTTGAATATTAGCTTTAAACGGCATGTTATAGCTTATGGGAATGAACAATATGGTTTTATAATTGGTGTTGCTAAAGCTTAAAAGAGATTTGCAAAATCATTTAAATAGATATTTTTTGCTAACTGTGCAGCCATCCTATATGACTACAATAGGAGGACTATATACATATGCTGGTCTTCAGGAACAAGAAAAGCCAAGTACGACTTACCAGGTATATGAGGGGAGTAAGCATATATTCCTTCAAAATACCAAATGGCTTTAGTTGCATGTGGGAAATGGTCAGTCAGAAAGCCACCACCATTCTCTCTATCAAATATTGCCGTGAAGCCCCACTCATCCCCCGGAAGAGGACCCAAATTGCAAATTTCAACAGCAAGAAGATCACCAGGCTTGGCTGGAACCCCATCTGCATCAGTGACGTCTGATTGGTCCACTAAGATAATGTACCTGAACCAGATTTCATTGAGCCATCAAAATAAGCAGGTATCTGTAACTCAAGAGGAACATATGGTGACTGAGATCCCCTTTTCTTTACTCATACTGTTTTGATCCTAGAATACTACTACTTCTGAGGATTAATAGCGTTAACTAGCTAATCTACGAATCTTTATACTTACAAATGATAAGTCCAAGGTTTTTACATCGACAGCAGAATTGTCATCTTTGATTGCACCACCTGTCCAATCTAGCATCTCTATCCTAAATACCTCACCAGATTTAACCTCTGCAACCGGTGGTATCTCGGGATGCCAACGGTTGTGTAACATCTGCTCCCATGGCTTCTTCTTTAGATCTACAGGGACAACTGTTCTTGGAGTTGGAGGCGCCATAATAGATAAGTTGCCCTAGTATTTTGTTTTCTTTTGATTGAAATTGGTTTGAAAGATAGGTAGCTGACAAAAGGGAGGGGGCGTGACCATTAGATTTAAGAATTTTCTAATGGTCCTGAATAGCCTTAGAATAAAGTCCAAAGACCCTTCAAACTACCCTTAATTCTTTATTATAGTAGTATATTTTAGTACTATTTCTCTTCTGATTGTGATGATATTTAACTGATATTATTCAGAAAGTGCAGATAAGCTGAAGGAATAGTTTTAAATAAAACAGAGTACTAGAAAAAGTTTGGAAGGAAACTGACGATGGAGGGGTTAGCATGCTTGATATCTTCAGCAGTGTACTCTTTTGTGATGCCGCCTCCGCTGAAATCTACCATCTCCACCCTGAAAACTTCTCCAGTTCTAACCTCTGCAACTGGCGGAATATCCGGATGCCACCGGTTGTGGAGCCGAAGCTTTTGTTCGCTTGGCTTTTTCTTGACATCAATAGGAATCACTAGTCTAGGACTGTATGAAGCCATCGATTTCTGTAGTCTAACCTCTGCACTACTTGAATTTAATTGAATGATGAAAACAATTCATTGTACCATGCAATGATATTGTAGTCATTTTTAGATGTATCATGCAGCTTTGACAGCGATGATTGGTACCACAATTAAACATTTTCCAATCGACAATATACTGGGATTGGTGGTGGACCTGGACCACCTTCCTGTTGATTTTGTATTATGCTAGTAACATTTTATTAAGTAGTATCTCTTTAAGGTTGGAGTTGGACTGCACAATAATTGCGGGTCTGTCCTTTTCTTCCTTTTCATTTCGAGAATGACAGCCATGAAAAGCACTGAAAAAGACCTGCTAATCCGTTTGGTGTGGAATAAGCCACTCCATCATTAAGGATTAATGTCAAAATAATCATCAAAATTAAATTGATTAATTTTAAGCATTCAAATATTTCTTGAAAACTCCATCTGCTTCTATCAATTCAAATATTACATGGTGTTATGTATTTCTTAATTCATCATGTTAATTCACACAACCTAAATAATATAAAGTGATGTGTGAGTGAGGTAGACAAATACCCACTTCACATAAGAATTTCTCCACGAAAAAACAAACGTACATGTATGATTTTTTTTTTTTTTTAGAGTACGTACCATGGTTATTTTGGAAGGAAATTGGCGGTTCAAGCTAACCCATACTCCATTTATAGATTAAATAATTCAGGATCTTCCGGATATTATTTTAAATTTACTTTTATTTGCTGCAATAGTACTGGACTGAAGGTTCCTTAGTTTCTCTGGTCTGCACGTGATTGCCATATTGACATACGTATTTTTGTATATTATTATTATTATTATTATTATTATTATTATTATTAAAAAAAACAGCCATTTCTCTATCCTTTAAAGATTTGAATCCGTAATTATTAGGTCATAAAAAAAAGACGTACCTCTTAAACTACATTTTATTGTCCTATATCTTTATACTATTTCATACGGATTATGATGCACATCTGTATATTATTGCATGCGGATTATGATGCAATTAACTTTTCTTTTACTATAAGATTAATGAATGACGGACTGAAAAAGAACAAAAAGCAGTCTGAAAACGTTGGCATCCCAGTCCGTGAGCTGGTATCTCTTTGACTGTTGCTTTTTCTTCCATTCAGAGTTTCCTTCTAACTTCTATTAGAATTGGTGGAAACTCAATTCATGAAACCTTTTATTTTAAGGTTGTACTCAACAACAGTGACTGGTCCGTCCTAGGATTACCTTTTCATTTCAAGAATCAAGAGTCCTACAGTGACAACCACCTATAAAAGCTTTGCTAATCTCGTACGTGTAAATGTTAGCTACTCGATCGTTAAGAATAATGTCAAGTTTAATGACGGAAACTTTGCTGTTATCAAATTTAATCTGGCCGTGTAGGATTTAAAATCCCAAAAAGAAAATTAACCCACAATAAAAGAAAGCAACAATCAAAACAATTCTTTTTATTTTCTTCTCACCAAAGCTCTCTGCACACAACACAGCAGTAGTAGCAATAGTACATATATATACGATGCTGTATAATTAAACTAAATCACAACTTGGATTTGGCCTAATCTACAAAACAAAAACCTATTTGGATTTAGACCCAAACCTAAACACATATGGAAAAAACTTAATAACCAAATCTAATTTCTATTGGTACTTGGTTTAACCCTTACATTGCCTCTCTTAAACCAAGATCTTCAAATTTGAACATGCCTAATATTTTCTTCAAGTTGACAAATGACTCCAAGTTCAATGGTTTCGTAAAAATATCAGCTACTTGATTTTCGATTTTACAGTAATCAATGACAATTTTCTTGTCTTGAACCAACTCACGAATGAAGTGGAATTTAATGTCAATGTGTTTGCTGCATCATGAAAACTGGATTCTTTGTCAACTCAATAGCGGACATGCTATCACAAAAGATCTTGGTAGGACCTTCTTGTTCGTGTTGTAGAAACCCAAGCATCCTTCTTAACCATAGCGCTTGATTAGCACTACTTGCTGCTGCCATATACTCCGCTTCAACTGTAGATAAAGCCACCACTTGCTGTTTCTTTGACGACCAAAATACACCAGTATAATGTGACCATTAACCAAATAAAATGCATAACCCGAAATACTTTTTCTTTGAATCATATCACCAGCCCAATCACTATCTGTATATCCAATAAGGCTAGTATCATCAGTATGAGAATAAAAAATACTATCAGACTGCGTATCTCGAATGTATCAAAATTCTTTTAGCTGCCTGCAAATGGGATTGGCGTGGGGATTCCATAAATCTACTAATCAAGCCAACTCCAAAAGTGATATCAGGTCTCGTTGAAGTTAAGTACCTAAGACTCCCAACCAATCTCCTAAAATAAGTAGCATCAACAAAATCACCAGTACCATCTTTTGTCAATTTTAATTTTTCTTCAACTGGGATCATTATTTGTTTGGCGGTATCCATTTTAAACATTTTCAAAATATCACCTGCATACTTTTTCTGGGAAATAAAAATACCACCATCCATTTGACAGACTTCAATACCAAGAAAGTAAGACATTAATCCCAAATCTGTCATTTCAAAATGGCTAATCATAGCCTCCCTAAATTCACAAAAATTAATTTGGAATTATTGCCTGTGAAAATCAAATCATCCACATACAAACATACAATGAGAACATCTCCACCTGGATTGAATTTGATGTACAAAGTATGCTCATATGGGCATCTTAAAATCCACGATCTACAAAATAATAATCTATATGAGTGTACCAAGCTCTAGGAGCTTGTTTTAACCCATATAATGCCTTCTTCAACCTGTAAACTTTATTTTCTTGACCCCTTTTGATATAACCTGCAGGCTGCTCAACATAAATTTCTTCTTCAAAAACACCATAAAATGCAGACTTCACATCCATTTGATAAATTTTCCAACAATTATTGGCAGCAAGTGATATAATCATTCTAATAGTGTCAAGTCTAGCAACAAGTGCAAAGATCTCAAAATAATCAATACCTGCCTTCTGCTTATAGCCTTTAACAACCAATCTCGCTTTGTAGCGATCCACCTCTCCAGTTGGTTTGATTTTGGTCTTATACACCCACTTGACTCTAATTGACTTCTTTGTTGGCGGAAGGGTAGTCAGCTCCCACGTGTTATTTTTCTCAATAGCATGTATCTCCTCATCCATGGCTTGAATCCAGTGATCTTCTTTAACAGCTTCTTCAAATATAATTGGATCACAATCTGAAAATAATGTAAAATTCATAATATCTTCATCAGATATATCATTATCATTAGAAATCACATAATCCTGCAAACAAGCAGGCAAATAGAGCTGTCTTTGCGGGCGACTGGATGACTCTGTTGGGATAGACTGCACAACTGGCTAATACGGCTGTGCACTTGAACTGCCTTCCTCTACTATTGGAATCACTGGTGGAAGTCTTGATGATGGATCGGGATCCTTTTTTAACCAATCCCAGGCACCTTACTCATCAAAAGTAACATCCCTACTTATAATCACTTTTCGTGTATCAGGGTTAAACAACTTGTACCCTTTTGTCTCATGATTATATCCAAGAAAAATACACTTTTCTGCTTTGTCATCCAATTTCTTCCTCAAAGCGTCAGGTACATGGGCATAGGCAAGACAACCAAATATTTTTAAATGAGAAATATGTGGTTTCTTACCAGTCCAAATCTCATATGGAGTTCTCCCATAATTACACCTTGTATGACACTTATTTAACACATAAATGGCACAAAAGACAACTTCTGCCTAAAAACCTTTAGGCATATTTTTAGAATGCATCATGGACCTCACCATGTCCATCACAGTTCTATTTTTTCTCAGCCACACTATTTTGCTAAGGAGTGTACCTAGCTGTCGATTGATGTTTGATGCCATATTTTTCCAAAAAATCATCACACACAAGAAATTCAGTATCCCTATTAGTTCTCAAAATTTTAATGAAGTAACCACTTTATTTCTCTACATAATACTTGAACTTCTTGAACACATCACATGCATCAGATTTATTTTTCAAAAAATATACCCATGTCTTTCTACTAAAATCATCAATAAAGGTGGTAAAGTACTTATTACCACCATTGGAAGGAACCTCCACTGAGCACAAATCTGAATGGAAATCAACTGCAAGGGTTTCTTTGCCCTCCAAGTCTTGTCTTTTGGAAAAGGATTTCTATAGTTCTTTCCCAAGATACAAGACTCACACTTCTTGTTAGGATAATTAATAAAAGGCAAACCAATAACCAAATTTTTCCTTACAAGAAATTTCAAACTTCCAAAGTTCAAGTGCCCAAAACGTAAATGCCAAAGCCAAGCATCATTAAAAGTCACATAACTAAAGCAAGGTAAATCACTACAATTTAGAGAAAGAGGCCACAAACGACTACTATTCATATTTACCTTAACAATTAGTCCCAATTTATCATCAGTGATAGTTCCAACACTATGCTTAAAATGTAAATCATATCCCTTTTCAGATAATTGCCCCAAACTCAACAAATTATGATATAAACTTGGCACATAAAACATATCAGAAATAAAATTAGAAGACCCATCTTTTAGAGTAATACCAATTTTACCCTTTCCTAAAACAGGCATTTTTTCATTATTTTCAAATTTCACACATAAGATCTAAAAGATTCATCGAGATCAGAAAATAATTTTTTTTTTCCACACATGTGATTGCTACAGCCAGAGTCAATAAACCATTCATTCTTTTTATTTTCTTCGGTCCCAGAACTAGAAAATCAAACAGTTTCTTGTTTATCACCATTATTTTCAACCACAATGGCATGCACTTCTCCATCACGATTTTTATTATGCCAACATTTATTTTGATAATGTCCAGTTTTACCACAACAATAACATTTAATTTTAGATCTATCAAAATTTTGTCTCTTATTGTTTGGCTGATAATTTTATAAGATTACCATTAAGTATTTCTTTTATGGTAATTAAAATTACTTCTACCGTCCCTACTTGAAAATTTCCTTTGCCGCCACGTCTCTTATACACTCTGAGATTGTTGACCTCTGTGATTCGCTTCAGCCAAATTCACCGTCTCCTCCTTTTGTTTAGGTTGATCCACCTTAACTTGTAATGCCTCCTCAACTGTTTCAGCTGTCTGTTGACTCAGGGACAATCTTATAAGTCACCAATTCACCCTCCAATACATCAAGTTTCAAAGTATTCAGGTCCTTGGTCGCCTCAAGAACCGTCTTTTTTGTGTGAAATTTTGTACTTAATGATCGAAAGATTTTTTCGACAACTTTAACTTTTTCGAGAACTTCACCGTTGATTCTCATATCATTGGCAAGATCACTAATCCTACCAATGAAATCTTTAACTGGTTCGGTAGGTTTCATCTGAGCTAACTCATATTGTTTCCTGAGTTCTTGCAATTTGATTTTTCTTACGTCAGCCGTACCACGATTTGAATTTACCAAAATTGTCCAGGCTTCTTTTGCAGTTTTTGCATTCATAAATTTATTGAATACATGCAATTGGACCTTAGTATTGAGGTAACGGCGTGCCTTGCAATCTAATTGTCTATTTTTCTCCCACTCCTTAATTTTTTCGGCTATCAATTGTGCGCCTACGCAGCGAAGATAAAAACATAGGGAATATTTTTGTAACTCTTCCTCTTGCTCCCACATAGTTTTTATGTGTTGAACAAATTTACCTTCGCTGCGTATTTTTTTATGCTAACAAGGAGTTATTTTACGTATTTTTTTTCGGCTGTCAATTTTGGTGAGAAGAAAATAAAAAATATTGTTTTGATTGTTGCTTTCTTTTCTTGTGGGATAATTTTCTTTTTGGGATTTTAAATCCTACAGGCCAGCTTAAGTGTTCCGAACTTTGATAAAAGACACATGGTAATTGGTATATCAGTTAGTTATTTGTCTAAGTTGCATGCATGGGACTTAACGATCGATCAATTCTAAATAACATGCAGGTAGCGCTTTCTTTTACTACGTAAACGAAAATAAAAATTATTCAATTTCAAAGAAACAGCGATAAAGAAGTTGAGTTCTTCCTTTTTTTTTTCTTTTTTTTTTTTTTTCTGGGTGTGTGTTTGGGAATTTCATCTTTCGAGCTTAACTCTTATATATATGGCTTAAAAGGCATAGCTCTCTTATGTTAATCATCAAATCAATTAATCATGATTTCAAACTTTTCGGAGCCATGAATTGAAGAATAAATGATAGAGAAAAGATAAACATCTTGTTAAGGACAAGCATAAAGTATCGAGCTAGCAACAAAATAGTGCATTTAGCCAAAAAAAAATCTGCCCACCCCCTTTCAATTGTGTTGGCTTGCTTAAATAAAATTCAAGTTATTACTCATTGATTAAAAGTTCAGGGGAAGATAAAATTTTGGGATTAATTTGATCTTGTAATTTTATTATTGTTTATGACATCGCAATTACAATATGATAGTTATACTTTGAACTGGTATCGTATCGCCCTTCTTATGAGGACCATCGTTATGGACTGCCGAGGAAACCTTTATTGGGCCATATAGAATTCGATGACAACGGCAACACTGCATGCACTATCATTTCATGCCCAAGCAAAAAGAAATAGGAGTGTACTCCTACATATATTTTGTTTTTGGAATTCATTTTCAAAGACATGCATGTGAAATTCCTAATATTGTTCTAACTTTGTCATTCACACTAGTATTTTTTTTATTTTTTATTTTTTGTAATTACCTTTGTCACTAATATTACATACACAAGTCCTTTCCGCACTTCATAAGCAGAGACTAGTTCATTGTAACCAATAAATGTATGAGCAAAAGAAGAAAATATTTTCAGAATATGGAAAAACAGATTGTAAAAAATAAAAAAGAATGACAAATTTCAAGAAAGAATAATAAAAGATTTAGGAGAAATTGTAATGTAATGACAAATTTCAAGAAAGAGTAATAAAAGATTTAGGAGAAATTGTAATGTAAGACTACACTTTATCTCATAAGTTCGAATCACTAAAAGAATAGGTAGAGATCCACTATAAATTCTTTTTAAGAAAAAAAAAAAAAAAACATAAAATCTTCTTAAGTTGATTCAACGATATAATGTCATAAACCCTAGCAACATAGGAAAGGAGTAATTTAGTAATTTAGGCATTTAAAATTTTATTTTTTTATTTTTTTTCTGTTGGCTATCCGGACTTAGCATACTTATCAAGAAACCACTTGAGAAGTTGGTATAATGTTATTGACTTCCGCCGCGTGCCGACAAATTGCAACTTGCAAGTAGCACAGTAGCAGTATGGGACACAAGGGCCCAGCCCACAAGCCATTTTCCGTGATTTTCAAAGCCCAATGTGAATGTTATTTTATGTTGTGCGAGCATTGTACTCGTGTACTGTGAAAAGGTGACGTGAGAATTGACGAGGATCTTAAAAAATCTTTTCTCATCGTCATACTTCTTTCAACTTTTAAAAATTGATGTTTAAGTCCCTAAATTTATATAATAAATACTCCATTATGTATTTATTGTTATGAACTTTAGGATCTATTGATTTTATTCATTATACTTACCATATTTAGTTTCAAAATTTTGAGAAGAATACGTTAAAGTTACTTATGCAAGTCAATATATCAGAGAGTTTGAGGAATACGACAATTAAAATTATGGTGTATCATGTATGTGTGTGATAGACAATTGTATTACGTACAATGTAATTTATAGTGGAAAAGAAAATAATATTTAATTTCTAATTTTCCATCATCTTTTTAGGATAATTTTTCCCTCGCATGTGGATAATGTGTGTTTTCATTGTAAATTTTTGCTTGAAGTAATATAGAAATAAATTGTTATGTTTATTAAATTTAAGGAACTAAACAATCATTTTAAACAAAGTCAAGATTTTATGTCATGAAAAGAAATGTGTCTTTTTTTTTTTTAACTATTCTTATCTTCGATGTTATTTAAGTAGATAATTAACATAGAGAACGGATATCCTATTCATTGTTTTACCTTCTGTTGGTTAGGGAAAAGGCTTAGCTATAACAGATAAACAAAGCTATAGAAGAATTCAAGCCTTTCCCTTCAGTTTTTAAAGCCAAATGGTTAGCTGGGTTTTGGGATACTCTCTCAACATTCATGAAAATTAGGGTTTGTACTTGGTTCCTTTTGTACTTGATGATACTTAAAAAAAAAAAAAAAAAACTAATTGATGGCATAATTAAACCAAAAACTCCTTATAAATTAGAAAATTTATTATTGTTAAGTTTTGGTAATTTAGTTGTTTAAGGTATTGAGTGTTATTTAATAGTTTTCTATTCTAATTAGGTTCCTAGGTTTCTTAGTAGTCAAGTTTGTTATTCTATAAATAAAGGGTTTATTTAGTTTATTCACTCGAGAAGAGTTGAATTGAGAGAGTCTAGAATATAGAGATTCTAGTTTAATGTTAAGGCTATGTGGGTCTCAATATGAGAGTCTCATATGTATTATTTTATAACTCATCCTCTTCTCTTACATATTTTTATATGTGTTAAATAAATTTATCTTCCGTTATGTGTTTTTTATGCTAACAAGTAGTATCAGAGTTCTAGATTTAAAAATTTGATCTTGGGTTGTTTGTCAAGAATTAGAGAAAACCAAGAATCCTAAGCTGCGATCTTGCGCGTGAAGATTGTGTTGGAGTACTCGAATTTTGATGTTGGACCACAAGAGGTTGGTTTTTGAATACTCGTTTAATTGCAATTAGGGTATAACAAAATTGGCACTCATTGAACATAAATCTAAAAAGGGGATCTAATCATGATTATTTTTGTTGGTGTTAGGCAGTGATGGAAAAAAAAAAATCATGGCAAGTAAATTGTGATTGATTTACAAAATTAAGAATTTTAATACCAGTTATTATGAAATTCATAGATGTGGATAAATGGAAGAAAAGTGTATAACGAATATTTATCAGTCCAAATACGTGGATCGTTTGAAAATTTTAAAGACGATAATTAAATCAAATTGACGATACCAAATTGTTGTAGAAAAAATTGCATGAAAATTTTTGATTTTCTTTATCATGCATGTCGTGGATCTACCCTCATGAATAGTTTGGAGAGTTTAGTTTAAGGGAAACATTGATGGCATAATTAAACAAAACTCCTTATCAATTAGAAAATATGTTATTGTTAGATTTTAGTAATTTAATTGTTTAAGGTATTGAGTGTTATTTAGTAGTTTTCTATTTTAATTAGTTTTCTCTTCCAGGTTTCTTAGTAGTCAAGTTTGTTATCCTATAAATAGAGGGTTTATTTAGTTTATTCACTTAAGAAGAGTTAAATTGAGAGAGTTTAAAATGGAGAGATTCTAACATAATGTTAAGACTATTTTGCCGTGAGTTTATGCGGGTTTCAACGTGAGAGTCCGACGTGCGTTATTTTGTAATTCTTCCTCTTCTCTACATATTTTTATATGTATTAAATATATTTATCTTCTATTGCGTATTTTTATACTAACACTAATTCTTAACCAATCTCGTTCTATTTAAAACTTAAACCACACAAATTAATATTTGGCGTTTTGTTTTGTATTGAAAGAAATATTTGGCATGACTGGTTCAAGTCACATCTAGGCAGAATTTATCTGTATCTTAAAACTTGTAATTTTTCGATGACTAAAAAGATTTCCTCATTGTTCTCCCCGATTGTGGTTAAAACTAAAAAACAAAAGAAAATCCAACACCAAGTACAATGCAAATACATCATCAGCATGACAATTAATTGATTATTAATGGTGGCTTAGTTTGCACTGAATCTTTTGATAAGGGCAAAAAATCCATTGCACCGACTCTTTATATATATATATAGAACTAGTGGACCTTGTTTCCCTAAACTCGCACTTACTAAACAGAATATCATCTTAAGAAAAAGTTTTGGGAAGTATATGTTAAATTATTTGACATTTCAAAAGTAATGAAATTCTTTATTATTTAGTTATTCTAAAGAATATAATATTAATATCGTATTGTTACAGTGAATAACATAGATTTACTTAATTATAATTGAAAAAGCAAAAAAAAAAAAAAAAAAACACGAATGGACGTTTTCCACTAGAGAGAAAGAAAGGAAAAGATAAAAAAATAATGAATGTTATATGCATATAGCTTCTCGTATTTTTATCTCATTTGGTATGGAATTGGTGATAGGCTATCAAAATACTGAAATCAGAAAGAGAATCCAACGGTTGAGGGTTCCGCGGAGACGCGGAGCCGCTGTTAAATCAGTCCCAAGTACTTTGGAATCTGACCCAACCACACACAGAGCACACACTACTGTCACTCATGTTCCATTACCAAAACTACATCCAATTTACCTAAACTAACCCAACTCTAGTTAACTCATCACCAAGTTCTTTCTTGATCAAACTCCACCTAAAAACACTTCATCTCCACACTCTCTCTTTTCTTTTTATATACACACACAACCCTCATTTTCCTCTCCCTGCTTAATCTCTCTCTCTTTTTCTCTCATTCTTCTGCAATTTCTTGGGGCCAAAGTAGTCTCCTCTTTTTTCATGTCCTGAAAATAATTAAGTACGCATATACAACGAGAAGAAAACATCATGAGTTGCAATGGATGTCGAGTTCTTCGAAAAGGATGCAGCGAGAAGTGTATTCTTCGGCCATGTTTGCAATGGATCGAAAGCCCTGAAGCTCAAGGCCACGCCACCGTTTTCGTAGCCAAGTTCTTTGGCCGTGCTGGTCTCATGTCTTTCATTTCCGCCGAACTCCCTGAAAATCAAAGGCCTGGTAAGTTCAGTTTAACATCTTTCTATACCCAGCAAAGTCTTTTTTTTTTTTTTTTTTTTTACAGATCGCACGCCAAACAGGGATCAAGGCAACGAACTGCTTAGACAACCCTGTTGGCATTTTTATCTTTTCTTTCTTCCTTCGATTGATAACAAGGGTTCTTTCGATTTTGTGATGTGGGCAGCTCTATTCCAGTCCTTGTTATTTGAAGCAGCCGGAAGGACAGTGAACCCTGTGAACGGAGCAGTGGGTTTATTATGGACTGGGAATTGGCACGTCTGCCAAGCGGCTGTGGAGACAGTCCTCCGGGGCGGCACGTTACGGGCGATTCCGTTACTTCTCGGCGGCTCATCTGACATTGATGAGGCATCTGAGTGCACCACTGAAATGTTCAAGCTTCATCAAGATCCTTTTAGTACTAAAAACATCAATATTGGAAGATCATCAAACACTAAGCTGTTAAAACGACGGCGTTTGCAAGACGAGAACAACAAGCTAACAAAGTGATGCAGCTGGCTGATCTTGATCTTAGTTTAACACCTGGTTTTGAGGGTAAAATTCGGTGCCCTTTGCCGGAGAAGCTGCGGCTCCGAAGTCCTTCTATGAATTCTGAAGAGTCTGGGACCACTACTTGCTTTGAGAGTACTCATATTGATCATCATCATCAAGAGAGAGCGCCAAAGCTTCTGAGCCTGTTCAATTAGGTTAATATCTATATATAGCTGTACCATTATTTTTCTTTTTTTGGTTATTTAGATTTAATTGTTGGTACGTTATATAGTAAATTTTATTATTTAAGGTTGGGAAGGATTTGTCTGGAATTGTATTCCGGCCAGTTTTTGTAAACCATTGGCACAGGATTTTCCTCTTTTTGTCTTAGTAAAGGCATATTGTTAGTACAAAGGGAGGGGAAAATGAAAGTTTGCCAATGGTTTCTTCTTCCCTAGTTTGACTATCTTTTTTCCCCCTCTTTTATGTCTAGTAATCATTGTCATTTAAAGTTTGAACATGAATCAACTGCTTAATTTAATTCTTGTTCTATTGATTTGAGCTACTTTTAAAAAAAAAAAAAAATTCTTGAATAGTGAATTGTTGGTGAACAATAAATAGATATATTCATGAATTATGGATGTTCAATGTGTACGATCTATATATCAACCTAATAATATCTCGTAGCAACTTTCGTGTTAATTGCAATAGAGTTCACGACAGAAAGTAGTGCACTAAGGAAATAAAAGAGCCACAGTTGGGATTGGGAGTATAGAGGTTAGTGATTCCATCTCCTTGCTTTTGTCTGGAAAGAAATGTGTATGATGCAAATTTTGTTTACTTTTCTTTTTTTTCATGCTTATCTTGTTAATTGTCTTCTTATTATCATAATTCTAACAGTTAACAAATCACAATCAACTCATCAGATGGGTCGGTTGATAAAATCAAGTAACTAATTCATTAACAATTAGACTATTTATTAGGTATTTTTTTAGTGACTTCAAAAAATCTGATTTCTGTGTCACACTTTTCATTTTGCATATTGGGACTCCTTCATAATAATCCTAAAATAAACAAATGCTGCATAATAGATGGGAAATAGAGTACACTAAAGTTCTAAAATTGACAAATGGTAATGCAAATTTGCGAAAGAATGAAGAAACAAGCAAACTCGATCAACACATGCATGAACGATCCAGGACAATTGAAATTGTAGGGGAATCTCACGCTGATCAAGGACTTAATTTGACCTTGTTACAACAATAAGACGAATTAGATCAATATAAGCATTACGTGGAAGCCGAAATATTTAATGTCTTGATCCGAACCAAAACCTTCTCTAGTGATCCTTGAGATCTCCATGATGATGACCAACGCATGATCCCAGAATAATTTAAAAATAATTATCCAAAACAAAACTTAATTTAGTCCTTAATAAATAAAAAAATACTACTACATATAAAATAATATATCGAAGGTCTATCTATATATGGGCTCCTCTTACTTGAGGGGATGAGGACCTTTCGGTGAACAGAACAGCTCGTTTAGGTTAGGACAGAGAAAGAGCAAGGAGAGAGAGGCGGCTTTTGGAAGGTGTAAAGAGGCGTATGTACCGTCGCTGTCTTTTATTATATTTTTAATATGATATTTGTGTGAGACTAAATAAATCATCTGTATTCTTATTTAATATTTATTTATGATAAATTAAAAATATATCATTTATGTAAATAGTATCATATAAATATTACGTTTAAAAAAATTATAATTGGCGACTCAAAGCAATATATATTATGCCACATGGTGTTACAAATTTTTTAAATAATATATTTCTTTGTGCGTAACGTCCTCATCGCATTCATAGGGCGAATTAGTGCTAGTGCTAATAGAGTATTATTGGATGATCCATAAAAATAAAAATAAAAGACTCCTATTAATTTATGTGTGATGATTCAATATGTGTGTTACGATAACAGACCTATTTTTATGTATAACTAAAAATATAGAAGAAGAAAATGAATCAAATCACATAAAATTGGATAATTTTACAGTTTTCCAATACCATTATTTTTTAATTTTTAAAATATAAATAATTAAAATACAATGCCGTAGTTTCTGTCACGGTGCGTCTCATGACAATCAGCCATGGTAGACAACAAAAATACGGTCCATGTCATTGTCGGTTTTGGCTGTCCTAACATTGTTATTTTCTTTAATGGATTAATATACGAGATTATTTTCCTTCTTCTTATCTATATAATACGACATTTGATTATACTAGTCTCCTCTGCCGTTCCGCCCACTTGGGGGAATATGGTGGGCTCATTTCTTTATTGTTCCTATCTTTGAGGGCTCTAGTGGGTTCCACATCATAGACCACTCTTTAATTATGCAACACTATTTTTTTTTCCTTTATTATTTGTGAATTCATTTTCTTTCTAGTAAATAGGAGAAATATATTGGAGTATTTCTGCTATGCTGCGTCTCGCCGCATTTGCATTTTCCAGTGGGACCCCAAGGGGAACATTCCATTTCCACTATTGCCACCTCATTAGAGTTTGTTTTCTAGTCTTCTTTAATCGGGTTTGTATGTCCACTATAATTATATCATCACTGTAGCATCAGAAGTCCAAAGCTAACTAATTTCACCACCTTTATGAATCATAATCCACACACACAATAAATAAGTACACTTAACACTGATTTGGGGTTTTCATAATCCATGTCAAATTTATGGCATGGGTCCAAAATTCATAACAAAGATAAACATAAAAAAAGATAACACACACAAGTTTTCAACTTAGTTCACATTAATTTAGTAGTTAATGAAATATGAAAACTAGTCAGAAAAAGTAGAGAAAGAATATCTTGTATTGAGTTAGAATAGGATATATGAATAAAGAAATGACTCTTATTTAAGAGTAACTTTTCATAACTCACTTTGTAATGTAAAGTGGGTATAACAATTATTGAGATGATTGAAAAATTAATATGTTTCGTTACATTTCAATCATTTATAATACAAGGTGAGTAACAAATAATTTTTTCTTATTTATACAGGTTTGGATTGGGTCTCAACTGAAATACCTGGCATATTCAATGTAGTTAATCACAGTAATGCAATTAATGAGCCATGCCACATAAAAGCCCTAATCAGCAATGTTTTGAAAATCAGACCGGATTGGCCGGTTCGACCGGTCGATCGTGAACCGGAAGAACTATCGGTCCGGTCTAACTATATATCCGGTCTGTCCAAAAAATCGATTTTTTACCGGAAGTGTCGGATAGGTATTACATTAAACGTTTGTATAAGAGGTAAAAAATCATGTAATTTTGTCTTTTGGGAACTGGTAAAAAATCGATTTTTTAAATTTCAGAATAAAAAATGATTTAAATAAAGAGAAAAATTTAAAAAAACATGAAATTAATGGCAAAATATTGAACACACCAAAGCCTAAACTATTAAGTTATTATTTTTTCATATTTTTTATACTTATTTTTGTATAAATTTCACTTTTCTTATTAGAAATTTGATTAGTATTTTACCTGGGTATTAGAATTATAATTCTCCAAAAAATAGTATTTCACTTCTATTTTAGATTTTATATAAATATATTTTAGGTCATTTTAAATTATATCACACATTGATATAAAAAAAATCTAAATTAGTGAACCGACCGATTCAACCACAAACCGAACAGGCCACCGGTTCAATAGCCCGTCCAATTTTCAAAACAGTGCTAATGAGTAGTCAAATACGACATACAACCAAGAGTACTTACTATCAGTCTTACCTCTCCATTTTTGTATACCTTTCCCCTCTTTCCTATACATGAAGCTCACCTATATTACTACATCTAATTTGAACATGGATATATCATCTATGGACTATCTATGATTGGATTGGGCCTCTGCGAAATGCTATGGGACCATCATCTCATCATCACGAATTACAAGGAAAGGTTTTTGCTGAAGCTCAAATAATTGATGACAATCTTAATCTTGGCTGATGATCAATGTGCGATTGGAGAAGAGATGACAGGTATTGAGCTGGCCATTGGCCAACACTTAATTATGCGTGGATGTACGTACTGTATCAATGTATGTACCCTAATGCAGAGAAAGGGCAAGTGTGATGCGGTTTCAGCGCCGCTCGTTTTCAATGACATAGCCAACCATGACAAATTCCAAGTTTCTTGGTGCCGATGCAGACCTGTTGGATATACTATATATTTTTTTAATTGTCATGGTCCATAATCAATTATTCAATCAATCAGTGGAGGAGGCTAAATAGAATATATGACCTCCCTACTTTCTTAAAAGTAAGCTTCCCGATAGGTTTTCCATCTTTTCATGACTAGGCTAGAAAATTATTGATTTACTTCAAACATAAAACTACGACTAATATTCTCTTACCTTGTATATGTTTATGATGATACAAATAATAACTTACTAATAATAAATAAATACGTGGCAGGTAATAGACCTATTTAGGGTTAATAAATAATTATCACAAAGTGTTTTAGACCTCACAGGTATTACTTGATTTGGTTAGTAATCGATCAAATATAGATAAGTCGATTTTGAATCAAATTTGATACAACTCGTTTGAATGTACATTGCTCAAACATACATAAACTACATTAGATTAATCGGATTTTGAATCAAATTTGATACAACTCGTTTGAATGTACATTGCTCAAACATACATAAACTACACTAGATTAATCGGATATAATATCATAGTCCACCAGCTAACTTCTTATAAGTAGGAAGTTGCTTACCATTTCTAAACATAGAGAAAAAAAAGAAACATACAATAAAAACATTATATATTCACTTCATCTCCCTACTTGCGAAATTTCTCTTTCATCAGCTTATTTTTCATTTTTATGATTGCTATGCCAAAACTAGTGTACAAGATATTTTTTTCACAAATTAGAAAGTGTTTATAAGTAGTAAATAATTTTATAGTAGAAATTCAAGAAGATTGCTTATATATATATATCACAAAATTTTGTGGCCTCGCGAATCTTTCTTTCTTTCTAAATCCTATTTTACAAGCAAAAATTAAGCTACATATCATGTTCCAACTATTATATCAAACTCTAGAGATGAGGTTTTTAAGTAAGTGGTTTTATCTTCTTGACAACCAGAGGTTAAAATTTGGCAGTGGTTTTCACGTAACTACAAGTCTATAATAACAATATGTAAAATTACTTGGATTAAAAAAAAATAAAAAATTCTTGCGAGGATGGATATATATCAGAGAAAAATTAATTAGAAAAAGATTGGGGTCCCTACCTTCCATTTGTTATTTAAATTTGTAATGCAAGTTGTGGAGCAAGTTGGTACAAGTACAACCTGTTTGGTTGAAACTTGAAAGTGGACTATGACGTGGTTATCCCCAATGCTTTGCAAATTGCAATCAATCTTGGCCTTTCTAAGATTCGGAATGTTGGCGATGCCCATTGCTTGCATTTCATGTCTTTTAACTCAATGTAAAGTACATTTTCTTTTACAAATTTGCAGTAATGTGATGTCTTTTAGTAAATTGTAACTTGAGCCATGAACAACATACTGAATTTGCCTCGACCGAGCAAAGATCATAACATGTAGCTCCAAAAAATGATCATAACTTACCCAAAAAAAGAAAAAAGAAAATCATAACATGTAGCTCCCTGGGTGGACGCCGTGGAGCGTGGAGGAGCAATCCCCCTCTATAATTTGAAATTTTTTATTATACTCTTATAAACATTATATTATTTTGTCCTCTCTTTTTAAACTATGAAAGTTATCTTTTGAATATATATTTAAATAGCTGTCTTCAAAAGATTCAAAATTATATTATTTCCTTTAAAGTTTCTGTAAAAAATTTAATTGTATCCTCACAAAAAACTTCTCCCTTAATATTTTATAAAAGGATCAATTATATTTACCTCCCCTGAGATTTGACTATATTACTAAACAGATCATATGGTTTGACAAAATTACAGTCAACCCTCTTGAATGGCCAAACGTTTAACAAGTACTACCTTACCGTTAACTACCGTTAAGAAAATGCTGACATCAAAAAAATAATAATTTCTTTATTCCCATTAAAATACTCTTCTTCATTCTTAATTATTTTTTTTATTTTCTCAAATTTTGAGAATAGATGTCACTTTATAATTTTACAGACCCAAACTAAATTTTGTAATTTTTTTTTAAATTTTTTTCTATCTCTATGAATCTTTTTGTTGATTTGTATTATGGATTGGAACCGATGAAGTGAAATAGAGGTGAGGGAGATGGTAGTTTATGGTGGATGAATGAGTTGTGTACTAAATTAATAATATAAAAAAAAATTGAGGACTATTATTGATTTTTAAAAAAATTGAGGGACTAATTAAGTAATACATGATAAGGGTAATTTAGTCTTTCAAAAGTTTTGTTAACTGCAGTCAGTGAGAAGGAGGAATATGTAATTTTATCAAATTACAGGATTTGTTTGGTAATATGACCAAACTTCAGGGGAGCTAAATGTAATTAACCCTTTATAAAATTATAAAACAGTTCCTTAAAAAAATGTCTAATTCCTGCATCTGCTACTACGTAGCTCTAGGCCATCGCCAACCAAAAAGTAATTATCCATCCGAAGCAAACAAAGTAATTAGAGGAGCACAGACAATTCTTTCTTATTTTTTGGTCTTAAATTAAATGGCTATATCATCTGCAAGAGAGCAACTACAGTTGATTGCAATTTTTGGTTTTAATTTGGCAATAAAAATTAAAAACAGTTGTCGCCCTGTCTCATCGAAGGATTTTGTGGTCATTTTGATTCGTCGGTCCCTATCAATATCATAATCAAATACGAGCCCTTCTCTTTCCTTGATGGACCCACCTCTCGAATTAATCCAGATCTACAACGTTGCTGTGGCTGGGGAGCCCATTCTATTCTTGGTAAAAATTTAGATAGATTTGATTTTTAATTCTACTTGTAAATTTTGTATAATAAATTAAATTTTAAAAAATTTATAGATCAATTTATATAAATAAAAATTTTTAAAATTTAATTTTGATTACAAAATTTATAAATTAAATTAAAGACCGAATCTATCGAAATATTTTCCTTCCTTCTATAGCCTCTGAATGGTAATTAATAATTATATTAGTATTTTTATTTTAATATGATTGCTACATTTGACTTTTTTGTTCAATAAATAAAGTCTTGAAGGTTTAATTTTTTGTAAATTTTTAAAATTTTTTTACAAATTTTAAATTTTATATCATAATATTTTATATAAATTTTATTTTAGTTGAAAATTTTTTATACAAATTTAAATAAATTCATACAAATTATTAATTATAAAATTAATTTATTTAATAAAAAAAATCAAACTATAACAAATAAATGAAGCGGAAAGAGTAATAAACAGTCTACTCTATTATTGAATGGTATTCCTCTTTTGTCGCTAATGTCATATGTGTGGCACATGCCATACTAGCCTCATGACCACATACGGCCAAATTGCAAAATGTCAACCTACTGCCTAACTTGACCCACAAAACCAGAATAAAATAATTAAAGGATAAAATTAAGAATCAAATACTTTTTTTTTTTTTTGTTCTTCTTTTGATACTAATTTTCATTTTTCTCTTCTGAGGTTGGAGTGGGGAGTGTGTCTGGGCTGGGGGTTAAAGGCTAAAGCAAGCTCTAGAATATGATCTTGGCCATATGCTTACTTAATTGGAGAAATGATTTTCCACCAATTAATTCTCCAGCAATAAATTAACGATCAGATTTTTAGTTAATATCTTAACACTTATCAATTACAATCTTCTTATTGCTAAAAATTTTCTGTCACACATTCTGTGTCATTGTCACATTATCTAATAAACTGTGAAGATTATTCCATTAAAATCACATCAATTAATCTTGATATTTCATTAAATAGTGTAATAGAAGAAAATGACACAAAATATGAGATAGAAGATCGTTTACCTCTTCTTAACTGAAAAGATCAATTAATTCCGCATTATATTGCTATAGTTTCTGTAACACTTGCGATAACAGAAGATCCTAAAAAACAGCTTAGGGAACATGAATGAATCCGGGACCATTTGCAAAGACTACAGTAACTATAAGGTGGTGACCCAATTTCAAAAAAAAAAAAAAAAAAAAAAAGAGCTTTGTGAACTCAGTGGGCCGGGCCTCTGGTGAACCTTTCTCTAGTACAAGTATCTTTTTGTTGGGTTTGTTCAAGAATTCAATTATTCAAGTGGTTCTCAGACTACCGTATGACAGTGGGCTTGAAAACTAAATTTCAAGATTTGTCCAAAACATGGACCTTAGGTTTTTGCTTTGATTGAAATCTGTCTATGGCTTGGACTTTTTCACAGTGCGTTCAAATGAAGAACCCGGGGGGAGGGGGAGTTAAAAGTTCATAGGTCCGTGACGTATACCTTATAGAATTTTGAATTTTTTTGTATGCAAAATAAAGGGTAAATTACAGATAACCCCTCTTAAACATGAAATAAAACCCTGCATTTCCAAAAGTCCTCATTATTATGTATGGTCTTCTTGATAATTTCTGAGTTCTAACGCAAGTGTTTAGTAGTACTTGATTACTACATAGCTGTATTTCTACCTATTGTTACAGAGGTGTAGGACAAATGCAATTAGGAATTAACAGCAAGCAACAACTTAGCAGGATTTTAAAAATACAAGGGAGTAAATTGTACTCTTTTTTTTTTTTTTTATATATATATATATTAAAGAGGGGTAAATAACAGGTCTATTTTCATATAGGTGTTATTTTTATTTTACCTCAAGTTTCCATTGTTACGATTATAAATTGCAAAGCTTGAGAAAGATAATATAGTTTGCCCGTTCTCATTTTCAGTAAGTACATAATATATCATATATGCTTTCCTTTGTGTTTTATCTCCATATAAGTACACAATTATTAATAGGGTTGTAAATGGATTTAACTTATTTCATATTTAAATTGAACTCGATTTTGTGAGAGTTCGTTTGAGATTGGTTCATTAATGATCGAGATAAGTTTAAACAAAATTTATTATTCGTTAATTATTTGTGTTCGGTTTACATTTAATTCGATAAGTTAAAATTTTAAATTTACATATAAAAGTTTTAAACTCAATGTGTATAAGCTCGAATTCGATTTGATAAAAGTTTATTTAAATTTGACTCAAAAGATAAACAAATCAAATTTGAATTTTGAACTCGTTCAAATAATCAAATAAAATTGAATACTAGAGTGTCCAATTTATTTATATTAATTTACATATCTAATTATTAACATCCCAAAATATATGCTTTTCCCTTTGGACGAATTTTTAATTTAAATAAGAAATAGTATTGATTGGCAATCTGTCTAAGGCAGCTCATTAAAGGAAAGCATCATTCTATAGTAATGATTGGACGAACACAATAAGCATAGATTCAGAGGATATTCGTAATTCACATGACAAGTTTATGAATAGACAACTGGTCAAAATTACTATAAAAGCAAAACTGTATTTGTTTTTTTTTCCTGGCAGCTCGACATTCGATGACGGTGTCTCTATACTCTTGGCTTCCATATGTTTTGGGTAAGTTCTTGTTATTGTTTAATTAATATAGTATGTACTTAATTCAGTTAATTAAGCTTAAAAATGAAAAACTAACCAAACTGAAACTGAAATCATATTAGTATAAAACTGTAAGCTAGGTGTCATAAGCACATGGTTATACATACGTCACCTTATAGTTTGGTGTCCAGGGGTCTTAATTGTTTTATTTGATGTCTCTAAATGAATGAAATTAAAACCCACAGAACATATATATAGATGCCAGAGAGAATTCCTTTGCGAGAAATTCCAAAAGAATGCTTGAACTGTTTGCTTTAAACAGCGGATGTCATCTAGTTGTTGTACCTCAAGTTCAGGAATCCTCCTCAAAATTCTCATTGGACAGAATATTATTGATAAACCAGTCATATTTTTTTAACTTTACTTGATTCTACCTATGTGCATCTCTTTGATTCTTCTGATTTTATGATTCCTTAATTTGCTTCACAACAACAAACAACGGGCAAGAATTTGATCCCTCCTCAAAATCAAACTTCTGGCGCTAACTTGAAGATAGTACTAGAATTTTTAATTTTTTAATTTTTTAATGATTTTTTTGGCACCCCAAAACAAAAAGGGAATGGAATAAATTAACATACTAATTATTGCCACTATTTGCTTGGAGAGTGCAAGTGCCTAACTTAGAGAGACTTTTCAAGGGTACCATGAATTTTTAAAATCTGGCGGTGGTTGATTTTCTGCCCCACAAGTTAGATAGATGTGTGACGTACAAGTTATGCAATTTCCAAATTTTGTTGTAAATTTCAAGATCATTTACGATTATCGTGGTATTTAGTGGGGTAAGGGAGTGAGACATATGAGGATATTACAATAATTTTAATCCATTTGAAGTATAAAGTACCCTTCTATTTTGTATATATCACTTAATACCCCCACATAGATGTGGCGAGGTGGTTAATGAATATTAGGGGTATTTTCGTCAATTAGATATTCATGTGCCAGGTAACCGTTGTTGAGCCTTTAAATTGTGCAAGTCTATCCAAGAACTGGTATATAAATAGTAAGAGTGCGAAAGTTAGTTGAGTATTGCTTTACAGTGACTGTTCATAATGCATTTCACTTATTACTCTTAGCTTTGATCGTGCTCTCTCAATTAATTATTTTTGCTAGTCTAACGAATCTGAGTCGAGTATTGAAGTTTTTTCACGGAGATACAAGTTTCACCCTCGTCTTTTTCCATCGAATTATTTAATCGATTAACTTAACCAATGTTCACTCCTATTAAAAACTCTTAAATACCTCTGGCAATTGAAATATCTAAGTAAACGAATGGTACTACATTCAAGTTTTTTTCAACCTTTAAAAAAATAGTTTACGTCAAATTCAATAGGATTCCTTCCCTTGATGCGCTTGATAATTAGCCGAAAATTAAATCTAGAGATTTGGTGAAGGGAAAAGGATGTTGTGACATTGCATCATCTGTTTCTGTGGTAGAATTATCGAACGGTCTATTTAAGTGGATTTAAACGGAGGACCAAAGGGAACAAAACTAAGTGCATCACGTGCATGGGGGAAGAAGATCCAAATATGGACCCGTTCCATGCACGTGAACAGAACTGGTGTGATCTTCACATGGCTTAGCCAAATTACAGCACTCTTCCCTCTCCAGTCGCTTACATGCCAGGTTCCTTCCATATGTATTTTTGGTGGATATCAGGAAATGGCACAGGATAAGATTTGTTATTGTTTGTACTATCAATACGTATTTGGATATTTCTGCTTGCCTAACCCCAGTATGTGTTGTGTCTGTGAGTGAGAGAGAGAGAAATAGAGGGAAGAGAGTGATTGATAGTATAGTAGTACTAATTTTGCAAGCCCAATAGGGGTTAAATTCAGACCGTAATTATACTGATTAAACTATTAAAATATTTCTAATTTAATTATTACTGTTTTTTTTATTTTTCTTAGTGCACGATTTATAAAAATATCCTCGGTCCGTTATAAATTGTTAAAATATGGATTACAAACATAATCTACCATTATTCTAAATTTTTTTCTGACCAAAAGAAATTACTAGTAGTAATTTTGCAATAGTAAAAATTTTTTACTTTTTTTTCAAATATCAATATTTCGTAATTATTTCATACACGTTTTTTAATTATTATTTTTTATCTGTCTAAATATATCTCATTAAAAAAATTATTACAATCCTTTTACAAAACTTTTTTAAAAATAATGACGGTTCAAATAACGTCAATACTATTCTGAAAAAAATGAATTCCCTAGTGAGAAATGCGCATTGTGGGGGGTTAGGTAGAATGTAAGAGCTTAGGAAGTAGTGTTATGTAGGTCAGATAATTGAATAATTTTCTCTAGACAAATAAAACAAAGGGAAAGGAACATAAATTTTAATCAGCTTTTTCTGTGATAGCATGAACAAAGGTCTCACATGGTTTTGATGATTAGATAAAACTGAAGGAAATTTCTGTAACAGCTGATGCTATATATTTGCCATACATACAAAATGGCTGGAGATCTTCTTTCATTTATCTTGGTGTATAAAAAATTATTTGCTAATAATTGAATAATTAAAAAATAATAAATTATTTTTATTTTATAATCATTTAACAACTATATTATACTTATTTTATATTACATCAACTATATATTGCATTACTTGGTGAATTTGCATATGATTTACAATAGGAATGTGCAGTTTTCTTGCGATGATGCGGACAATACTTGCTGCCCTTTGACTTTATTCGTACAGAAGTGGCCCTGAAAAAACAGGTGGGCGTACAATTATGAGTATGGAGCCTAGCGTAAAAGTTTGTTTGCAAGAGGGGGGGAGAAGTGGAATCACCAAAGAAAGAATTACTCAAATCCTCATTGTCTTCGAAATTGATCCTCCCTTTGTCTTATTGATTCAGGCAAAAGTTTTGTATGCCGCGGTGAGGCGTGAATCACGAATAAATATATAATCAAGGAAAAATCTGGTTTAACAAAAATTGCAATTTTTTCCTATTTGTAGAAGCCAATTTAATGGGAGAGTAACTTAATGTTTTGGTGCGAAATAAATATAATAATAGTTTAAATAATTAAAAAAATAAATAATTTTTTTTATTATTTTATAATTATTTATGGTCGATTTAATATATTTATTCTATATTTCGAATTGAGTGACCAAACTTACTCTTTTCAAATTTAGAATACAAAGTTATTTTGTATGAAGAATAAGCATAAATGATTTGAGAATGATGACCCAGCCAAAGTTAACTACCTTCAGACTATGCTACGAGTAAGAGTGAATCTCTACTAGTACATGACAAATCCCAACTCTCACATATAGACAACTCTATGGCCGGCTTTCTCACATGCAACCAAAATCCCAACACTATCATTCCTCTCTCTCTCCATCTCTCATACACATACACACAGAGACACCATTTTGTGTGTGTGAACAAGAGCTGTGAGAAAGACCCTCCCTTTTGTAGCCTTAAAAACGTTTCTTTCTTTTGCTGTACCCATAGCCTCGTTTCATCTGCTTTTATGTTGTATGTCTAGTACAGAAAAAGCCTGCAAACTGAAAGAAATCTCTCTTTTGCCTATTTTGACTTGGTTCGCAAGGACTACTGCTTTACTTTTACTCTTTGGGATGAGAGACTCCCTCACAAGTCCTTTTAAAGACAGGGACTCTCCATGCAAATATTTGTAGATCAAAAAAAAAAAGCTGAACAGTCTATTTCTCTTCTCTTCATTTGCAGAAATTTTTTCCCTTTTAAATCTGCATATATCATCAACCATTCATGGATCGCTTCCCAATGGCCAGGTACCACTTCTAGTCTAGTCCCTTTCCCTTTTTTTTGTCCATCTTTTTATTCCTCTTATTAGTTTGGTGAAACAAATCAAAGAAAAAAAAAAAACAAACAACATTCATTCTTTTTTCCTCTTCTTCTTCTTCCTTGATGATGCAATTCACTGAGACTTTACCATCGCCGCCTCCTTTGCACCAAATCTCACAATTTGTGATCCCATCAATGAATAAGAATCAAAGTACTCCACATCGAACGAGGCCACCCTGGCCTGGTTTTCCGACATCCAAATCACTTACTAGTAGCTTTGGTGATACAAATTGCATGGAACAATTGCTAGTCCACTGTGCCAATGCAATCGAAACAAACGACGCCACTTTAACTCAACAAATCTTGTGGGTTCTCAACAACATCGCTCCCCCTGATGGCGACTCAAATCAGCGCCTCACTTGTGGATTCCTCCGAGCTCTAATCGCTCGCGCAGCCAGAACCGGCAACTGCAAATTACTCGGTGCAATGACTAACGTGAATACCGATATCAGCATCACCACCCATAAATTCTCCATCATAGAGCTAGCCAGTTTTATGGACTTAACCCCGTGGAATAGGTTCGGTTTCACGGCCGCTAACGCGGCCATATTGGAAGCCGTGGAGGGATATTCAGTCATTCACATCGTTGACTTTAGTTTGACTCATTGCATGCAAATTCCAACGTTGATTGATGCAATAGCTACTCGTCTTGAGGGCCCACCTTTAGTGAAGCTCACGGTAGCTGGAGTCGATGAAGGGATCCCTCCCATGCTTGATTTGTCACTATGAGGAATTGGGTTCCAAGTTGATCAACTCCTGCCAGGTCTAGAAATATATAAGATGGAATTTAGGGTGATTCCTTCGACTCCTTCGGATGGATTTTCTTCGTTAATCGAACAACTTCGTATGATGCAACAAGTGGTCCGTGCTGAAAATAATGCTGAGGCACTTGTGATAAATTGTCACATGATGCTTCGTTACATCCCCGAAGAAACCCTATCTTTAGGTTCGAATACGAGCACACTATCAAGTCAATTTTCTCATCAAAATGACTCTCTTCGAAATATATTTACTCAACTCACTTCGAAATTTAGAACCAACAGTTATTGTTTCTAGTTGACGAAGACGTAGATTTCACATCAAATAATTTAGTGTGTAGACTAAGGTCCGCTTTTAATTATTTGTGGATACCGTACGATACTGTCGACACATTTTTGCCCCGCGGGAGTAAGCAGAGGCAATTGTACGAAGCTGATATATGCTGGAAAATTGAGAATGTAATAGCCCATGAAGGGGCTCAGAGAATTGAGAGATCGGAGCACTAAAAATCGGTGGGTGCAACGGATGAGAAATTCGAGCTTTAAAGGGGTTAGTTTCAGTGAAGATGCATTTTCTGAAGTGAAAAGTATGCTTGATGAGCATGCAGCAGGATGGGGACTTAAAAGGGAAGAAGAGGATCTTGTTCTTTCTTGGAAAGGATTAGAGATTCAAAATGATAATTCTACCTAATTAATTAATTAATGCTCATCAATTATTAATTACTAGAATTATCATTTTGAATCTCTAATTTTCTTCTAATTAAAAACTCCCTATTAACTATATTTCTCCTCTAGCTGTGCATGATGAATTTAGAGATGATTGAGGATATGTTGATAATCACTTTTTCATTTTCTTTATTTCTTGCTTTCTACTGTTGTTGTAGTCAATTAACTCACCAGGATTGGAAAATTGAGCACATGTTAGCACAAGTATTAATTTATCCAATGATCATGCATCATCTTTTGCAAATTAACAAAAATCCTTCAACAGGTCGGATTAATTATTTGGGTTTTGTTAATTAATTGAGGTGTTGCCGTATTATTGTAAAAGATTATGTTTAAGTACACCCTCATAGTCATTACCATGAAAACACTTGGTGCAAATATTCTAGCTTCCAGTTTTTCCATTAAAAGACAATTGGAACTATAATACATTGGCAAATGGACTTTTCCGTAATCATTTCATTATGCTAATATATATAACTCATTAGAGACAAGTTTTATTTCGGCAAATGGACAATTAATTGACAATGGATGATTAAGCATTAAAGTTTCCATCACCATGGAAAAACTTATGAAAATTTTGGACCGTACATATGACTTCTCCTGTTCACAATCAGTTCTTACATAATATACATTATTTAAGAAATTAATTGTATGGAACGAGAATTAAACAATTCACTTAAATGAAAAAAATTAGTAAAAGATTCCTCCACTATCCACAGTTTGCTATTCCGTTTGTTTTCCTCTCTAATTAAAGAGCATTTAGAACTCAAATTTCGGGTGATCGTGACGCCATCTGCGTGCTTAGGATATATATATATATATATATATATATATATATATATATATATATATATATATATGTATAAGAGCTTGGTTTTGATTTATTAATCTTAGAATTCGTCCTAACGACCTTTATTTTGTCGGATGGGCTTCAAATTATGGGCTTCAAAAGAAGAATGCTGAGCGATGCATATTTAAAAACAATTGTTACAAAGTAATAAAATTCACTGATGTATTACTAAATTTAAAAAAAATAAGAAGAAGAAAGAATTAAGTATTGGTGATTCATTCTTATTTTATTGTGTAAAGTGGCTTTGACAAATAATTTTAATTTGTGTCTTTGTAAATAATTAACTGTTTTATTATACCTCAATCTATAGACTATAGTATTGTATGGGATTTTCTCGTTTTCCTTTTGAACTGTTGCTGGTATTATCAAATTTACAACTTGATAAGATAAGTAGAGAAAACTGACTTGCTGCCTAATAAACAGATAATTTACATCTTTTGATAGATTTTTGTGAACTAATATTTCTCTGCCAACTGAACTAATAAACATAATTAGCTTCCTCTCAAAGTCTCAAACGTGAAGTATCTATAAAGAACAGAAAAACTGTTAATACCCTTGCCAGGATGACCAATCTGTTAACCGATCTATATGTAAATCATATTACTATTGGAAAGTAACTCATCCGGTGAAAGAATCTTGAAATAACGAAGGCAATTGTAAATCAACAACGAAAATAATGGGGATCGAACAGCAAAAGACTTCGAGCAAACACAGACACACACATTCAATCAGCCTGTTAAGGTGTAATCTTGGCATTGAGGAGTCCTCTTGTTACGTCTTCCTCTCACCTTCTTCACTTCAGTAGCTACTTCTGCTTCACCATCTGCTCTGCCAGTATTTTGGATGGGCAACAAGCTATGCACGTAAGGCGATACACAAGACTCGGAGTGGAATACCCTGTCCCTACAATGTCTAAAGCTACCAAGGAATTCTAGCCTCCTTTCTGTAAATTCATAAGCATAAATTCCATCAGGAATAAATAGGTGAAGTGTCTTGGATTCAGGGGCATACGAGATTATCTTAAACTGAATCCGCGGTTTTGCCTTCCTTTCAATGAGCCAATTATCGCTGTCTAATTTAGCAGAAAAATCATCAGTCAAGTTCCTGAACTGTTCTGACTTCTCAGGCTTCCATTATAGTCCTGTTTTCCATCATCATTTATGGTAAGAGTCCATTCAGGATATTCGTCCTCAAATCCATGGCAATAACAGTGAAGTTTATGTTCCGATTTCCACAAACACCTCCCAACTTCCCAAGTGGAGCACGAGGAGCTTCGATCAACTTACAACGATCTTTTTTTCGATTGACATTAAAATCGCAAACAAGAATGTGGCCTTCAATGCAATCCCAAAAAAGGCTCCCATTGAAGAAAGCCTTCGAACCATTCAAGAATTCGTAGCTAACAGGTGGAAGCTCTTGCTCAAGTACCATCCAGTATCATTCTCACCTGTTGTTTCTGAAGATAAAATCATCAATTTTGAATATGTATCGTCAGAACCCTTGAACAAACACAAAACCTTGTATAATCACATAAAATGATCAAAGTCGGCCATCAGGGCAAAGGATATTCTGTTGTATGGTTTTTGGGATTCGGAAGAGCCACCTTTTGTTTTGTCAAAGGATTGCAGACTTAAATATGATCATAGAGGAGTATTCGAAGTGTATCTCATGCAAAGAAGAAGGCCGTTACACGAATCAAGAATTTCAACCCCCTCAGTATTCCCTCTCTGCTTCAAGAATTCCAAAGAAGGATCAGGGATCCCACCAGCTTCCGACTCAACTGGCAAAAAATCAACTTTATCCAATAATCGTAATTCCTTATCGTGCAAATTTGATTGTTCCTTTCCTTGAAAAAATAACCCTGTCAGGGTTCTCCCAGCAATAGCCTTACAATTACGATAATGGTGGGCTGCAAACTCTGCTTGTCCAATGAAATTGCAAAAGCCCTATTCGAAACACACTTGAATTTGAAAAAGGGTTTGCGGATTCAATCGCGAAAAAACCTCTAAAAGAATATCAGATCCTTCTACCAAAATTTCAATTATCTTTTCCTCTTGTTTTTCAGCAGTGGAATCGTCATCATCACCATCTTTCCCGTTTTTTCTTCCTTCAACTAATTCTATCTGAGGAACCGACCTATTTTTATTTTTACGACGTCCCATGTTTTCAGCAACAATTAAGCTAAAAAAGAATTTGATGGAATTCAAGAGGCCATGAAGAAGAACCAGTATCAGGGCTATGGTCGACAAGCGAGAGATTCCGTACTTTGCCTACCACATCCATCTATTAGTGTCTTCCTATTAGTATTAACTCCAATTGCAAAGGCTTCCACATGGCATTTAGAGAAGTTTTAGGCTAATTTTTATGGAAGGGTGTGAAGGGAGAAAATTAATGTTTTAATTGATTAGAAGTTTTTAATAGGTAGAATTTTAGGGAATATAACTTTCCAACCGACTTTCCAATTAATCTCTCCAGTTATATCTGCTCATATTAAAAGTCAAAAACGAATCAAATAAAAACCGATTTTACGTTTATCCAATTTTTAAAAGATGCAACCCTATCAAATAAAAAACCAATTCTACTTAATTGTGAAAGATACAACCTTTGGGGTTTGCAAAACTAAGGGTATATAGTGACTAACGCGAAATTTTATGATTCCTTTTAAGAAATTATTCTTTTGTGCTTTGAATCCTTGTACAGTATAACACTATATGTTTAAAAATTTTGTATTATACAAACTCTTAAAGTTAAGAAAATAGTTTCCTAAAAGAAATTGTAGAATTTCCTATGACTATATATGCAAAACTAATCACATAAAAAATTCACAAATAGAATTGTTAAAGAGAGTTAATTTCAATGGGGTTTTCCTTCTCCCATTACTTTTTTTTTTTTTTTTTCCATTTTTTTCTTTTTGTTATGAACTTTTGGATTTCTTTTCTCTTCGAAATTCTGTTTTTCTTTGTCTAATCTTATGTTTTGGTTCTTTCCTTTTTAGTACATTTTGAAATTTTGGTTGTAGTTATAACTAATAAATTCTGTTCATATGGAGATTGGAGAGTTAGAGAAGTAAAAAATATTTAATTTGAATAGTCATTATATTTTAGAATATGATGAGCGTAACTCATCGCGTGCCTAATACAAGCAACAAAGTTACTTATCTCTTCAATATCAACAAACATATTTGTATATGTATTAAAATTTTTATTTGCTTATTTGCATTTTATAAATTCATGATGATATAAGAGACTATGTTCCTTTTTTGGCCACATGATTAGTTTTATAATTAAAATGATCGACCTTAATAATCATGTGTTACAAATCGATTGAATTAATTTGGTAACAAAATATTTAAATTGATAGATCAATTAAGAGTATTGATTTTATTATGTAGAAGACAATGTAAAGTTCAATCATCTTAATTGTAAAACTAATCATGTGACAAAAAAAGGAATAAAGAAAATATCATTCATGCAATTAGTAAAATGCAAATAAACAAATAAAAACCTTAATACATGTACAAATATGTTTGTTCCTATTGAAGAGATAGGCAACTTTAATACATATACAAATATATTTGTTGATATTGAAGAAATAGACAACTTTATTGTTTGCATTACGCACTTGATGTGTTACGTCCATCATATTTCAAAATATAATGACTATTCAAATTAAGCTATATAATGACTATACAAAGTAAACATTTGTTGGCTGTGTAACTCTCCCATCTCTATATGCACAGAATCTATTAACTATGACTACAACCAAACTTCCAAAATGTACTAAGAAGTATCCGTAATTGGAAAAGAAAATATGAAATTTGAAAAATAAAAATCCCTTTACAAAAGGAAAGAACCAAAGTTTATAAAAGAAGAGGAAGACCAAATTTATGTAAAATTTGAAGAGAAAAGAAATTGAAAAGTTCATAACAAAAAGAAGAGATGGAAAAAAAAATAACGGGAGAAGAAAAAACTAATAGATAATTAGCACTCTTTAACAATTCATTTTATTTGTCAATTTTTATGTGATTAGTTGTGCATATATAGTTATTATATACCCTTAGTTTTGCAAACCCCAAAGATTGTATCTTTTACAATTAGGTGGAATTGGTTTTTCATTTGATGGGGTTGCATCTTTTAAAAATTGGATAAGCGTAAAGTTGCTTTTTTATTTGATTCGTTTTTAACTTTTAATATGAGTAGATATAACTGGAGAGATTAATTGGAAAGGTTGAAAAAATTATACTAGAATTCTAATCAATTAAAATATTTTCTAACTTCTAATCAATTAAAATATTTTCTCCTTTCACACCCTTTCGTAAAATTAGGCTAAAACTTCATTAAATGCGACGTGGAAGCCTCTCCAATTGGAGACTTCCGTTCTGGTTAATACAAATGGCAAATATTTAGATAGACCCGATTTTTGATCCTACTTGTAAATCCTGTGATATGAATTAAACCTTAGACAATCTATGACATCAACTCACAGGTAGATGTAAGTAAGATTTTTTAAAATTTAATCCTGACCATATAATCTACAGGTGGAATCAAAAATCGGATTTACGTAAATATTTTCTAATACTAATGGGTGACTGAATTAGCTAAACTCTTTACTGCAATTAAAACCCATAACGCTACATAGCCATTTTAGGGGTGTCGGTTTTCTATGATATTTTTTAGTGTGATACTTATATGACACCACTTAGATAAATTATATGTGTTTTTAGAATAATATGTGTCACTCATCTAAATGGTATCACACAAGTGTTACAAGAAATCCAAATCCCCATTTCACATTGAGTCATTCATTCCACTTAAAAATAACTAGAATATAAATAAGTTTGGATAACAAATTTGTAAATATTAAGATTAATTTCACTTTACTCTCTTATGTTTAGAGTGACTATCACTTTAATTATTAACATGATTTTTTAGACACTGAATTCTCTATAATGACGGTCAAATCTAATAGTGTTTGATTTTCGTCTAAAATGACATTTTTTTACAATCAAAATATCTTCTTTTTTTTTTTTGTTCTACAAATAGAACTTGATGGATTGTGAGACATAGTAATAAAAATTTTCTAAACCATGTCTATAAAATGAGAGAAAAATGAAAAAAATGAATCATGTAAAAATTAGAAGAAAAAAGAGAGGATGAGACTTGTAAAAAATAACCTTTTTATATAAACAAGTTGCAATGTTATTTTTGTTAAAAGCAATAACAATGTTGATTTGGATTTAATGGAAAAATTTACGTGCCTCAAAAATAATTTTAGAAACTGAGGTAATAGTAACTTTAAACTTTAAAGGAGTAAAGTGAATTAATCCTAAATTTTATATCAAGATTCACGGGGGAAAATTTAAGGGGGAAAACATATGTAGACCAATTGATAGCTCTATATTTAAAGCTATTTTATGTTTCAATTGTAATTGTGTGATTGTGGACAGAACTTTCGTGGCTTAATGATATAATTAGATTAGTGTGTTAATAGTTCCTAAGTTTTTAGAACACTGTTAATAGTTTATTTACATATTAATTAAAAAAAAAAAAGCTAGCTTTATTGTATTTAAATTTTGTATGCAAGGCTTGAAAGGGCAAATTTATCATTTCACATCCAAGGGTGGAAGTTTTGGCCAATCAAGAAATAAAAGCTCGCTTTAGCTTGAATAGTGCTCCCTTGATGCTAGTTTAACAAGTAAGATGCTCTCGCTTGAAACAAGCTCCAAATCTTGTAAATTGAGTTGGGAAGAGGAATCTCACATGTTAGGCGATCTATTTTTTAAAATTTTTATTTCACTAGTAGATATGAGTTTATATATGATTTGTTTATCAGATAAAAGAAAAAAAAATTTATAATATCTTATAAAAAATTTTAAAGTATATAATATTGAAATTTATTAGCCTTCAAAACACATAATTATGGTTTCATGATGGGATTGTATAATTTCACTAAAGTAAAAGACCTAAGTAATTGTTTTAGGGTTTGACTAATTTCCCGTTGGGTTATTACAAAGTAAAGTGATCGAATGATCACACAGCATACTTCGACAAATAAAACGGTCTGTCCCTTGACATCTAGATTGTGTCGCTTATGTAGACAGTAGTACCATATCAACTCCCATACACACACACATTAGAGACCTGTTTGGAACTGAGCCGCCAACTTCAATTCCGGATCGTAGTCTTCAATCGACTCTAAATCGTTGGAGCACAAAATTTTGGCGTGCGGAGTCCTAATCATTGGAAAATCCAATCCTCCCAAACAGGACCTCCTCACTCCAATGAAAAACAAAGCTCAGATTAGGATCGTAAGTAGGAGCACTTTACATAGCACACGTGTCCTGTTGACTCTCCTACACAGGGGCAGATGTATAGCTTCGAAAATAAAACCCAACGCCCAAAGCCCAAAGCCCTAATTGTCATCCTTAACCTCGATCAATAATCACTATACTTTCCTTGTAATTCATTCGCTAGAATTCAGACCCTGAAGAATTCAATTAAGTACTTCACTTAATTAGGTCACAATTGTTCTTCTTTAATTTTTCTTGTTCAATTTACATTGTTTACATTTTTTTTTTCTTGTGTATTTTTGGGATTTCTGCTAATTTAGCTTTCTGGGTTTTCGGTTTTTTGATTAATTTTGAAGTTTAAATAGTTTAATTTTCATTTGGGCTTGGATAAAGTTTACTTCTTGACATTGATATTGTATTTCTTGATTTACTTCAAGGGATTGAAAATTTCATTCATTTTTTTATTTGTGTGAATATGGTAGTTTTGCTTGATCTTTACTGTGCGATTGCTAGATTTTTGGGACTAATTGTTTGTGTAATTTCATTTTTTGGCTTAATTTTGATTTGGGATGTGCTCATTTTGGCAGACAATGCAATAATCTGACCGTATCAGAAAGTACAGTGCCAAGTGTTCACTGAGATTGACTATTTCTTTTATGGAAAGAGATCCCATAGGGTTTTGAAATAAGAGCTAGATTATGGGTTATTTGGAATTTATGGAGTTTCAGGTGATGATTTGATATTGCTCTCATTGCTGTAATCATAATGAATTCGGGAGTCAGAGTGCCTGGAGCTCGGCATTGCCCCCGGATCAATACTTATGAGCTAAAGGCTCAGATTGAGGGGAAGATTGGAAAACAAAGGGCAGATAAGTACTTTCATCTATTGACTAGATATTTAAGTAGTAAGCTTAGCAAATCAGAGTTTGATAATCTCTGTGTTGGCTTGGTCGGGCGGGAGAATATTTCCCTTCATAATAAGTTTCTTCAAGCAATTATCAGAAATGCTTGTGTCGCTAAGACTCCCCCAGAAAAATACAGCAAAAGTGAAGCTTCATTGGATGGCAAAGTGCCAAATGGGTATCAAATAAGTAGTCTTCAGTCACTTCGCCGGGATGTGTTCACTCAGTCTTCTAGGAAGGGGAGAACACCGACCCTTCGTGATCTCAAGTTCAAGGACCGTCAAAGTCCTCTTGGGCCTCATGGAAAGACCAATGCTGTGTGTGAAGATTCAGTGCCCAAGGTTATCAGGAACAGCAAAGTGCTACTGAATTACTATCCTTGGGTAGCAGGCCTCCCGTTGAAGTCAACTCTGTGGAAGATGGAGAAGAGGTTGAGCAGGCAGCTGGAAGCCCTGGCATATACAGTAGAAGTCCAGTAACAGCTCCTCTTGGAATCTGTCTGAACAATAGGGGAACAAGGAAAGTATTGAGTCCTGGTTCAACCTCTTTCCTTTGCACTGAAACGTGTCATTTCACCAGTGAGCTGCCTGATATGAATTCTCTGAAGAAGAGGTTGGAACAAAAATTAGAGGTTGATGGATTGAATGTTACCACAGATTTCATTAACTTGCTGAATAATGGATTGGATGCTTATTTGAAGAGACTAATAAAACCCTGTGTGGAATTTTCTGCTCTAAGGTTAGAGCAGAAGCACCTTAACCAAGTTCTCCATCAGAGAACACCTGTTCTAAATGGGATGAGGCCTATGACACATGTACAAATGTCAAACAAACCCTTTTCTGTTTCGTAATGTCGGATTTCAGGGTTGGAATGGAGTTATATCCCGGGTTACTTGGAGAGGATTGGCCAATACAGCTGGAGAAGATTTCCTTGCGAGCCTCTGAAGAACCTATGGATCATTAGTGAAGGATTACACATACAGTCACTTCTTGGTTCAGCTCAAAGTAATGACTTGTTTTGTGATGCTAGAATCCATTCTAACAGTGATGTTAAGACAAGATACATAAGCATTGCTAATATCTTCAAGGTTTAGAGTTGCAAAATATTTGACTCAGGTGTTTAGGTTGTATATACATCTCAGAGCTGATTATTTCTGAAGTGGGATTGCTTACCTCATAAAATACAAGGATATGAATACTTGTAAAACTATAACCATTAAAAATGTTTCAGTAGCTGCTTTGTACTAATATCAATAGGTTGTCCATGACCCTTTAGTTGTCAATAAAGCTTATTTATGGAATATTCAGATTTTCTTGGCACTGTACCTCTTCTTTAATGTCATACCTCCTCTAAATGTGAATAAGATCTTATCATGGAGAGCTTGAATAGGCTTTTATTGCTTGCACATCAATCAAATATTTTACTGTCTTGTAGTAGTTTCTTAAATATGTATGTCCGTGTGTTTTCTGCTCTAAATCTCTATTTTCTGTTATCTTCTCTCTCTCCTTTGTTTTTTTTTTGCACCCCAAGTTGTGAGAATGAACCAACTCCTATATGAAAATATGGAAGTGTGTTATTTGAATTGAATTCCAGAATGCTTTTAACTGTAGTGCAGGATGTGATGACATGTCTATGGATCACAGTTAAGACAACCCCTGCTGCCCCACTCATTAAGATTTCGGTCT
This sequence comes from Cinchona pubescens, assembly GCA_025175665.1. Classification (NCBI taxonomy): domain Eukaryota; kingdom Viridiplantae; phylum Streptophyta; class Magnoliopsida; order Gentianales; family Rubiaceae; genus Cinchona; species Cinchona pubescens. The sequence goes on along the minus strand of JANKKI010000002.1, from coordinate 112,065 downwards.
GAAGTGGAACTGTTAGGTTTTTCCAACTCTGTGTGCTTGTTAATCTGCATTTATCTATTTGTAGGGCTTTTGAACGTTAACTGAAGCAACTGCTTTTGGACGCACTCCATACAATGTATTCAAATTGTTAGTTCCTGCAGGTGGTGGCATGGCATCTGCCCAGGTTACAGGTTTAGCTTTCCCAACACCAATGATTTCTACCTGGTAACAGGTAACATGAAACAAGGAGAGGTTCTGGTTTATGTTCCTTTGCTGCTATTCTATGGCTTCCTCATGTATTTACTATCTGTGGGGCAGAATGTTTCAGGCAAGCACATGAATCTTTATGTGTATATAAATGGTAAGAGTTTTTGGTTAAGCATTATCATTATTTTGAAATTGTTCCTTCATGAAGTTACTGCTTTCTTTCATTCTTCGGTGTTGGACAAATGCATTAGCAATTTAGCACCTTTTTAATATAAATTCGCTGTATAATGTGCAAAAGCATGATAAAATATGGAAGAAAAAAAAATCTGCACTTGATCCTTATATATTTTGTAGATGTCAAATCCTGCACAAAAGGCTTATATATCTCTATACTGTGAGACAGTGATAGATGTCACAGAGGGAGACAAGTACCTGTCTGATGAGTAAATATACGAATGAAATGCTTGAATGCTAGTTCTGTACTTGCTTGAAATGAATTTCATTTGATGAGCTATCTTCTATAATTTTTTGTAGTATTATTTGTCTTTAGTTGAAGTTCTAGGAAACTGTGATGATAAAGTGACCAAACAATTTGATCTTTGATGTTTCAGTTTTAGGTTAATTTGCTGAACAGTTCAAATTTATTACTTGAAATAAGTGTGTGTCTGAAATTGGTAAGTAAATAAGGCTGGTATTAGTGTCAGTTTCTATGTTATGCAAATACAAGTATCACGTGTTCGCTGTGGCTAGTAGTGGAAAATTTCTAGATGCAATAAGGGTAAGTGGTGATTATGCAATAGGTTATGAGTAAGCAGTTCAAAAAATCTTAATACTGCAGCTCTCAGCTTAGTATAATTGTTCAGCTGCTCTTTCCATATAAAACTAACTCCTCCCATCCCCAGGGTTGTTTAAGAATTTGGTTTATCATGGTCTAAAAATTTGATATATTTGAAATGCTACAAATATGGGTGCTTGCATGGTTATTATGCACATGTTTATTTGCAGGTATATAGGTTTGCATATGTCTTATTAAATGCTCTGTCGGTTTTGCATGTCATTGGAATTGGTTGAAGCAAGCCAGTGTGGAATGTCATAGGAATTGGTTGATGCACACATTGAACCCTACTAAAAACAGCGTTGGCAGATGAAAATTGAAATTATGTTTTCGATGGGTGGAATTTAATGTAAAGTGTGTTTCTAAGCACTTAAACTGGAAAGGTTTCAACACATGTTGTATCGATCTCCTTAAGATGGAGCTATGACACGTCATAAGCATCTAGTTTGAATTTTTTATGACGGTCAACTGTTTATACACATCTCATAGTTTCTAGGATCTGCTTTGCATTAATTATGCATGTGTAAACACATATTGGATTGTTTCATTGCTCTTTTTTTGTTTCATCGATTTGGTTGTTTTATGTCGACAAAATGCATTAATCATATATTCGGATGTGGAGAAAACATAAGATTCTCTATGTGATATGATTGGCTCTGGTTTATGTTCTGATGAAATTTTACCTATTCCTTGAAATGTTACCATATATTGTTTCTCATTTCTCATTTCTCATTTCTCATTTCTAGGTCTCTATGTAAAGTGTGTTTAACGAAACTGAGTGTATGTCCAGAATTTGGCTTTTGAATGAGCATTTCTATAATCACTACCAGCCATTTTGCTTATTACGTGGTTTTTTAATACAGCAAGATGATCAAGTCTTGTGGTATCTTCTGTAGTTGGATGCAACAACTTCTGACGAGCATACTCATCACATCTTTGTCGCCCAAGTCTAATGCTTTGGTGTGAGATTATACCGAGTTTGTCATCTTGATATTTTGTTTTCCAGAACTGATAGAGAGAAGGATTTGATTAATCTCTTTAGTCAAGTCCACAATAAGATTTCAGCTGCAGAGTTTCCATTTGGATACAAATATATCATATGCAAAAAGATTTTAACACTTGCGTTTTCATTATGGTGGCTACAGGAAATTCTTACTCAGTGCCAAGAAAAGATGCACCACTTTGACTGCTGTTTGTACTTCAATGCTTCAAACAATGAATCACTCTTACAGCAATGAAGGTACCTAAATTTTTCCAGCTGATTAGAACCTTTTGTCATGTCTGACTAGTCTACGCGAAGTATCGTTCACCAATTTAATTTCAAGTTGCTTTCCTTTCAGTTGTTGTAAACATTTTTTCTGCAGGCCGCTATCTTTATTCAGCGACCCATGACATTATGTGATACATTTAATATGTGCAACAAATGCTTAAACATTTTATTTCCCTACGTGTGCGGTTCTTTTGGTTAGGCTGGTCTGCTAGGGTTGTTGAACTCTTTGTTCATATGAAAAATGAAGAATGCAAATTACTTGTTTAGGAACGTTAGAAGAATTGAGGGCTGTGATTGAACTCTACAATGCTTTACAAACTAAACTAAACATTGCTTGGATATCTTTGAGCCAGCAATGTTCCACCTACCTTATCTGAATTTTTTAGGTACCTTTTTAGTCTTAACAGATTCCTTAGCTAGAGAAGATAAGATAAAAGATGGCTTTGGACTTTTCATCTGCCAGATGTATCATTTTTGCCTTATTGTCCGAATAGGAAAACATGTCTTAATTATTTGCTGGAGGCTGGACCCTCCAGAAGCTTAGTCTAAAAAAGATGACAAATTATGGCCTACTCTTTACCCAAATATTTTTTTTTTAAAAATTATGGCCTAATCCATCTACCCTTTTGTAGTTTTTAAAGCAATTTGGTGGATAATCCATCCAAATCACACACGTGAAGATGACTAAAAACAGTGATTCGAAAACCAATTCGATCGATGTGCTGGTTTACCGTCAAGCCGCCAACATGGATATATTACTATTTCTTCTTCGTGAAGATTATTCAAGCTGTAAAATGTAAGGCCTATATTTGCTACTATTAAACCAAACAAACAAACAAACAAACAAAACAAAGTACTCCACCTCCTAATGTTTCAAATAATTACATAAGATTCCCTTTTTGTTTATGAATTTCGAGTGAACTTTCTTGTTAGCTTTTTCAAGTTGTAACCTACAATTTTGTTCCTCCTTCTGAGCCATAATTTCAATCATCTATCTTCACAATAAGTATAACCGAGACCTCTAAGTAGGATAGGCCTCCACCTATCACAATTTTCAAATTAGATAAAAACAGAAAATGAAGCGGTTTTTTTTTTTTTTTCCCCTTTTTGTGTTTTTGAAAGTAACCTATCAACTCAACATAGGAAACAAAAGAAAACATTCATGAGGTAACCTATTAAAAAAAAAAAAAATCTATAAAAGAAAGAATAAATTTCTATAAACAATCAGATAAAATAGAATAAGAGAAAAATACAATTATGCATTCACCAATATTACCACTTCATCTTAACACTAAAGATCAATTGCTCCATGAATATTATAACTTTGCTCTTTATGAATTTTTTTATTTTTTTTTATTTTTGTCTTTTGGTAAGATTCAAATTTTGAATGGGTTAATAGTTTGTTCTTTGTTTTTCTATTTGCTATTAAGAATAATAGACCGGTCTTTGCTAAATCATATTAAATAGCTTTTTACATCATATAAATCTTTTGTATTAGTCAATTAAATTGGAAAACAAAAGTAGTTACATTTATTGGGTTTAAATTTTACATGACTTCTTTTGGGTTCTTGATTTTTAATCTCTTAGTATTTATTTTCTTTTCTTTTCTTTTTTACATTAAATTATTGTTGATTTGAATATTTCCTTAATTACAGTAGAACAGTAGGGACCATAATATAATTTGCATAATCTTTTCTTATGTTTCTCATATTAAATTTTCGTTGATTATTGTACTTTAATTAGATTATGCTAATAGTCAGAACTTACAATATTAATTTTGTTAATTTTATTCTTATGCACATTATGATTTTGTTAATTTCGTCCCGTGATTAACACAGGATTACAGCTAGTTTCAAGCATATTTTTGGAAAAAAAAAATAAAAAAAAAATAGAAAAAGCTATTAAAACTTGCTTAGTGTGATGCGTTTCGTTCATAACTAACATTTGATGGGCTTTAAGCAAAGCTAATAACTTTCTTTCTTTTATTTATAAAATGAAATTACAATTACGTGTAAAAATTATAAATTAAAATTTTAGTCCATGTAATCTGGAGACTTCGGCAGCCCTGATAATGAAACGAGGAAACAGGACCTCATGTGTATAAGAGACTTTTTACATATCTGGATGTCTCAAAGAGACTTGAATGTGTTTAAAGGACTAAGTTGATTCGTTACTTCAAAGTACACATCCAAACTTTGCACGCATCCAGCTCACCAAGTCAAGAGGTGGAGAAGAACACGTTTGTAGGACGAAGAACCTTGACTGAAGATATAATTTTGGAGAATTTTATCGTTTATTTTAGGGAATTATTTTTTTAATTTTAAAAATTTATACAGTATAAGTATTTAAACACCTGATGTTATATTATATAAATATTTAAAGTACAAGAGATAATTATCTAAAAAAAACTGTACAATTTTCTTATGTAATTGAATGCGTTTATAAAAAATTAAAATTCTTACTCATGGCCACTTGGGAAAATTCAATCCCCCTTATGGTTAAAATAATATGTACCAGTTGATTTTTATTTTTTCTAGCGTTTAAATATATCATTAAATAGACTTGAATCTTATTTAAACCACAAGTTTCACAAAAAGAAACTTTAAACGAATTCATACAAAACTTTATTTTCAACAATTAATGATTGAACTATTGAAGTTGACGCCTGACAAGGGTCCCAACACGATTAAAGACCACGACATAAAGCTTATAAAACTTGCGATTATGAAAACATAATTAATCACCTCAAATGTTTCATACTAGGTGTTTGGTTTTGCATGATTATTACTCAATAGATCAAAGTACACAATTTAAATGGCATAAATAAATAAATAGCTTTACAACATTTCCCTTCTTAATTCTTATTATATTACTACCATTTTTGACAAATGGTAATAAATTTCACCATGCACATACAAAAGATCAAAATCAGATCTTTTAATACTCAATACATTCCGACTTCCCATTATTGACACGTTCTGAACCAATCACTTTTGTTGGATCGAAACAAATTTTTTTTTTTTTTTTAATTAAGTAAACACATATTTTTCTTATTTCAATTAAGTGCTCCACAATCACGACGAATATTTCCATTGCTTCCGGTCTTAACTCCGACCCGACCCAGTTTGGTAATAGCAGAAATGAAGGCATTCTGGAAGGCTTGAGAATTGCCTGCCCACGCGTTTACCAAAGGCTTAGATCTTTGATCTGTGAAGAGGACTTGGTCTGAAGTAAACAGACCCTTTCCTTGCTGCAGATTTTGGTAGTAGACATTATCAAATATCCTTGGGGTTGTGGGGTCCATGTTGATGGCTATCCTGGGGTCCACATTTTTGGGGCACATTGACTGCAGTTGGCTCGCGTATTGTTTGTCGAGACTCGGATCAATTGGATTCTGTGGGCTGAAATTGTATATCCGGTTTGTAAACTGGTTGCAGTGCGAGAGGTAACCCAGCGTGTGCGCACCTACACACAAATAAGAAAAAAAAAAAAATTCAAAATTATTATTAGTATTTGTTGTTGAAAAAACAGAGCAGAGTAGAGTAGAGTTTGTCTACCGACCGTGATTATCTAAATTGTCATGTCGAACACTTAAATGTTACTTCTTATTAAGTTTTTACGAGTGTATCCGTATACCAGTTTTACCAAAATATCTTCTGTATAATATATCATCAACATTAAATACTTTTTAATTAGGTTAAACGAAAAGGAAGAACTAAAGAGCTGCTGACACATGGTGGATTACCTGAGAGAGCAATCATATCAGTCTGATTAAGCCCATTGGCAGCAAATAATGCATTTAGCTTATTCAAATCGAAACCTGCCTTGGGCAGTTTTCCATTGACACTTGCTGCAGTTGAGCTCAACCCATCTAGTCTTCCCAATTCAACAGCATATGAAGGTCCGCCAGCCTGAATAGACCGTAGTTAATTGTTACTAAAATAAATGACACAAAAAAAAAAAAAACAATATTTCTTCAAAAATTTAAGCATTTTATAGGAAAAGACTGTTTACAAACCAGTGCAATTACGTCACGGGTTGCCATAGAAAGAATGTCCGCACACGAGACCTTATTTGTGCAACCTGCGGTTGCATCCACTGCTGCTTTGGCTTTAATTACGGTATCGAATCCATCTCCAGCAAGTGACAAGTTATCGGGGTGATCTTTCTCTGCCTGGTTATTTGGAGTCGACGCTATAATGACGGATGCATCACAACCCTGTTTTCAAGAAACAGATTTTAATTAATTACCCAAGTAAAGAAAGAAGCAAATATTTGACGAGATTATAAAATTTTAATACTAACTAACTAAGTAGTATTATTGTTGAATGGTGAATTAAGTTACCTGGACAAAACAATCATGGAAGAAGAGTCGGAGGGTACCAGGAACAGTAACAAACGTTTGCTGAAATTTTGCTTATACGGCCTTTCTGACAATGTTTTCGACGTCTGGGCAATTTCTGATATTTGCGTAGAAGTTCGGTCTAAGCTGGGCCGTTGCCAATTCAGGCAATAAAAAAGCACTAATGACAAAAAGGGGCAATACAGTTATGAAGATATTATTGAATCGACCCATCTCCGCTAGATGAATGAGTGGGCAGAGGGAGATTATAGGGTCCGGTCGGGTTGGTATGTAAAATGGTGAGAATGGCAGAAGTCCGTTGGCTTTAATAGAATCTTTCTTGTGAGCTATGACGAGGAAGAACGTTCGTAATTATTAAAGAAGAGATGGCGATTTTGAAAGGGACATGGATGTTGGTGGATTGGTGGACTGGGCCGCCTCTGTTTTTGTGTGTTTTTTTCCTCAACTGCTCTCCTCGTTGCCAACTCTTGCGAATTTTTCAGACAGAAATTGAATCCATAACGTGGTTCAATGAACAAAAACAAACACCTAGTGAAATTAAAGACAGCACTACTAGTAATAATTAGATGGAAAAATTCCAGCTCTTGTTGTATTACATAAATGTATTATTGAAAATGAAACTAGGGATTTCACTAGTTGCAAGTATGTTTGCCCCAAACATAATCTCCATTATGATTTGTAAATGAGTTTCACATAATTTGTAGGTCCGTGTGGACAAATCCCATTATTCATTATTCTGTATACAGTATTTTGTAATAATTTCTTAACATATATTTAAATTGTAAATAATATTTTAAATAATAAATATTTAAATAGATGACTTGGATCCTTTTTTATGGGGGGCCCGTGTGGTGACTTTTCGACCATGGCAATTAGCATGGGGGAGCTGAATTACCATGGTTAATTATCTTGCAACCTGATAACTAAATATGGATAAGAAAATGTTTGAGATTGACTTGTACTCGGGTCATAGAACAGCAGCTGTCTTTATAGTTTCTTTTTACTGAATATATATAATTGGTTTATACAGGGGTAGCACACTAATGCCATGGTAGAAATAGTTAGAGAAGATAAATCATAAAAGCCAAATGATATTGAACAATTAAACTAGTTGTTAATCACAGAGCAATTATTCATAAATTGACAATTACCTTTCTAGGTCAAATCAAATAGTAATATCATAAATTACGGCAATTATTCATAAAATGAAAGTATTACTGTATTACCTTCCGAGGTCAAATCAAACACTAATATCATAAATTCTTGTGGGTCTTATCATTATTCAGCTTATTTTACAAGTTTCTTCGAATATTCTGTTCTATATTCCATCTTATTTTTTATTATATTACTAAATAAAATATTATAATTATTTCATTAAATTTTTTTTAAAAAATCTTAAAATTTTATTAAATAATAAGATAAAAAATATAAAAAAAAAAAAAAAAAAGTGTGAGATTAAAAATTCTGTGACGTTTCGTCCCCTCAATCCTTGGACCTTGACAGTCAATTTGCGATAAACTATTCATTTCCCGGTCTTCTCTATCAGCCTTTCGGTCCCTCTCTTTTACCACCTACATTATTGTTTTTTATTTTTCTTTCTTTAAATACTCTGTGCATATGAGACATGGATATGGAGGCGATTTATTTAAAGTCCATTGACGATTAAAAAAAAATGACACGATTGAATTCGACACAAATAACTTGGTATAAGTAGTTAGGTATAAATGGGTCGGTAATTGACCTTAGGAATTCTAATGTCATAGACTTTACCGTCTAAATCCTTATAAATAAGATATTTATTTTCTAAATCAAGTAATAACAAGTTAATTTGGTTTCAAATAATAAAAATATATCACTTTCTCTATCTAAAAATTCTCTCTATTTACTCTTGCAAATTATTCTTTTTCACAATTTTTGTTTGGTCACCCATGTAGGAGATCAGACCATGTGAAATTGGAATACAAGTTTTTGTTTGAATGCTATCAAAAGAATGTGTTTTCTTATGGTTGTCTTTTCGTGATTTACGTTAAAACACGAGGAAGCTAATAATTGAACTGGGCTAGAAATAATTCAAGACAGGTGTGAAATGGAATGGAGAAAATCTGAGCCTAATCCTGATATCTATGTTAAAGAATATGAGTTTTCGTCTCAAAATTAATTGGCTGTAAGTAGTGTGTTCCATAAAGTTTATTAATTAGTTTTAGATCTTTAAGTTAATCGATTAGGATATTCTTATATTTAACACTAATGACTACTAAGAATCATATGATTCATATTGCATAGAATTCTACTCAAAAAGGATAATATTAAAAAAAAAAAAAAAAAGGGAAAGAAAATCATGTTTGAGATTGATGAATCTCAGAGTTTGATAGTAGCATGAACTAACTAGATAGCCAAATCTAATTACATCAAATGAACAAATAAAAAAACATTAACATTTAAAATCACTAACATATATTTGCAGAGGTCTCTGAGCAATTTCTTGGACTAAATTGTTAGCCAAACTGGGTATAAAGCTTGGAAGGGCACAAATTGGCACCAAATTCAGTTGGTTTTGGGACCATAGCAGTTAGCACTTAATTACAGTGTTTACTGGCTGAAACTTAAAAGCATGATTTCCTTGGCTTTATCGGCCGGGAACTCATCGAACACTAGACTTGCCCATTCCAGAAATCGTCATTTTGGGCCGGCTTCCGATTCCCTCACCATAAGCCGTCAGAGCCTCCGGGTTCTAGCCGGTTTTTTCAGTCTCTGACATCAAATTTAATATCGTTTACGGTGCCATGCTCAAAATTACGACGAGTCCAAGGTTGAGATCCCAAAGATGCCCTTATCTTTCAAGTATTGAAAAAGTTCTTTTTCATTACTTACTCTGTAAATATTATAAAATAATAAAATATATTTATTTTTTAATTATTTATTTATTTTAACCAATGTTGTACCTATCAAAATTTACTTGACCTGACAAGACAACAAATTTGAGCTAAGTTCAATGTCTGAACAGTCGGAAAACTCCTGGGATCCACACCTCTGACGTGAAATAATGTCTCTTATAAACATCTAGATGTGTATAAGAGACAGGACTTGTCATCATATGCCTGGCTGTAAAATTCAGTCTGGTAGAGTCATTTATTTAGTATTGCAGTTATTTTTTAGTTTAACTTGTATGAAGGCAATTTTGGAAATTCGTTTAAGATTATTCTGTAGTTAAAATTTTAACTCTGGCATTATCACCATTCAAAGAAAAAAAATTATAAGTAAATTAATTAATGAGAATAAGAGCTTTTTTTAATTTCTCTAGATGACTAGAACGATTGCTGGTCAAGTCAAAATAGTGAAATAATTATACTTGTCAACTTCACCTAACACAGATGTGAACTTGATTATTTTATTTTAACAGGCATTGCCTTAATTTGAATATATATATATATATATATATATATATATATATATATATCTATATTTTGTCAGTGGTGTAAAATCAACGTTAACGCATGTACGCAACCGGGATAAATTACTTTGTTGGTTCTTCGTTCTTTTTCATGACTATTTTTTTAATGTTTTCCAATATTGCCTGATGTTTCTTTTTTGGAATTAATTACGGAGCAGTACACAAATTATTCTTAATCACCTCACTAATTACAAGCCTCATTCGTATATTTATAATTAGGGTACACGTAGCACACTCCCATTAGGTGTCTGATCTGCGCATCATTGAAAATCACTCTTTATTAAAAATATAAAAAAATACATCTCCCACAGGTAAAACAAAAGAACTAGTAATCTATCGTTAAAAGAAAATTGATTAATTAGTTCCTAAATAGTTTATCATTTTAAGTGGGTGTTGTCGATAATTTTAATTTCAAAGATTTCTAATCAATTCCATAATTAACCAGGAAGCGCAAGAGTACAATATTTCAAGAAAAATGCTTCACCATTATAATTTTAATTGGTTTTTTTTAAGTATAAGAGACAGATTGATTCACAATGCCACTAACATTTATTTTTGTTTAGGAAATTTAAAAATAAATGTTAGTGGCATTGTTGAGAATAAAATTAATATTTAAGTTCGGCTTGTGGCCACATTTACTAGTTGGGCTAAATTTGTTATTTTCCGAATTCCTTGAGTGGGCCTTTTATAGGTGGTCTGGCCCAACTCCAGTGTGGATATCTAGTACAGTAATATTACGCCATCCAAATCTTTTTCAGATCCGGCAGATTGATTCTAAACACGATTTGGATTTTAATAATCTAGTTCTTCGTTGTCAACAGATCTTATGTTTCACTATTTGTCACGCTATTAAATGAATTGTTAAAATTTTATAAAATAATTCTGATAGAGTAATTTTAATAATTTATTTGATAGCGTAACAGAAAATAGAATAGGATGTGAGATAGAAAATTCTTAACCGTTTTGACCTAATAGGCTTAGGCTCTAATTTCTAGATCCAAAATTTTGATACTCCTATTAATCTATTTTGATTTCTTAAAAGTTAAAACTACATGATTTTCAGGTTTTAGATGAATTCACACCATTTTGTCTCTTATATATTCTAGATGTGTAATTAAGAGGGTTACTAATTTAATGTCGGAGAGACGGAGAGGCTGTCTGCACTTGGAAAATTGGAGAAATACCTTTTGCATCACAACAAAACCAAATCTCGACAGCTGAATATCACATCACAGCGAGAAATGATGATTTTTTTTTTTCCACAGCGAGAAACTTATCTTTTTATGTATTTATGTTCCGACCTAAATTACTTTGTAATAATTTCATCAGTTAAAGATTGGACTAATATTTTCTATACCAACGATGCAAAAAAAAATTTACATATCAATGTAAGAAAAATTAACACGAGTAAAGCATTAACAGTAGGTTACTATGATAATAATTTTAAAAAATTTGAAGGGATAAAAAATCCACACGATGACGAACAAAGTTTACACTTTACACACCATAAATGAATTTTGCGGGTGATTGATTGATCAAGTATGTGGTTTACACTTTACGCACCTATATGAAAAAGAGAAAATATATACATATATGGCATTATATGCATGAAAATTTTACTAAACAATAAACAGTTGAACTGGACTATATAGGTATTAGGTACTGAGACATGGGCGGATTACCGTAGTCCCGCAAGATTTTTAAGTTTATATTTTTATCCCTTCAAATTTTTTAAAATTATTATTATAGTATTGTAAAAATTAAACTTTATCCCTTTTAAAAATTTTAGAGATTAGAAAATTTTGTTCCATATATATGTGTTTATATAGTTTAATTTCTCAAGAGTTTCAAAAGTATATTATTTTTTAAATTTTAATAATGTCTTAAAAAATTAGATTTTAACTTATAAAAGAGACTTTCCAAATATAAGTATATATAATTTTTATCCCTCAAAATTTAACTGTTAAATCCGCTCTTAGACTGAGATATTTGGAAATGTATACCAATGACATGTAATTCGAATGTCCTTGTGCCCAATCATTGATATGACATCTTAATTTTCTTTTCATTATTATTATTTTTTTTGGTGAATAGTAAAAATTGTCGTGGGTGTATGACGTAATCCATCAATGAATTATGTGTCTCCCTATTTGTTTTGTCTCCATTTTGATAATCTGTTGGTGGATATCCAACCTATAGTTATTTTTTCCTTTTGAGATGGGTACAAAATCTACGACTTTTCGTTGCCGCGGTGTAATGCAGAATTTTAAAGTAAACCCCACATAATTTGATAGTAATTCTTGCGACAAAGGCCAAAACTTCAAGGTTTCACTTGAATCAATCGAGTCCTGTCCAGACAACTCGTATTTAGACAAAATCTGATCCAAAACTTTCTATTCACTGCACTTGACCGGTTGTCTCTTACCAGTAAAAAGATGTGTATAAGAGACAGATCTAGTTTTTTGGCGATAAGTAATTAATTGACAAGTAAGCTGTTACCCATATATTGATCGTTTTCTTTTCATTTGCTCTTCATCATCAGCCAACATCTTTGACATTTAAGCCGAATATGAATTAGAGATCTTTCATGAGAATTGAAAATATATATATATATTTGGTAATATTTTAGGTTGCGATAAGACTTTAAAAGCATCGATTACACTAGTTTGAAAAATTAAGTTATTTAGTGGCTGATATATTGTGACTTGTCAGATGATAATATTAGTGTCTGATAAGTTGTTTCTCTTCAAGAAATATTATGTCTTATTTAATTATAATTATTATTTTAATTCAAAGACATGATTTCTAGTTTTGTTGTGACTTTTAGTTAATTATTATTGTTATAATTATTTAACGTATCCTTTAAAGAGTTGTGACTTTATAAAAAGTCATGTTTGTTCAAACTCCTATTATAAATATGAGTTGTATACAATAGCGGACAATATAATTTTATTCTAACTTTATTCTTCCTTCTTTCTCTGACTCTTGAAGAGTTAATTAGAAAAATTTAGAGAAATTGACATATGTAAATACTTGTGTGCTTAGAATTAATTCTAGAAATAATTTGTCAATATACTATAATAGTGGTGATAAATATCACCTTAAAAATAATGTAATTAATTACACATTTTGAGTACTATTCATATTTATTTGCACAATATTTTCCTAACAAACCCAAACAGTACAATTTTGCTCAATCAAATAAAAAAAATAAAAAAAAACTTTAATAAATGTGTCAAAGCCTAACAAAACTTTAATAAATGTGTCAAATTTGTGTTGCAAGGAAATTAGATTTAAGGGGAGGGTTCCCGGTCCACAAGGTTAATAAATTATTACTACAGTTTTTCTTTTCAAAATTAAAAATTTAATTTCAACGATTATGATTTAATAAAAAGATGATTTTTCCTTTTAATACACTACATATAAATTATGAAGTGTGAAATTCTATTCATAAATATTTTTCCTAATCTTTTTGTTTTTTTGTTTTCCTTAATCATTGTATAGCGACATATATAGCCAAAAATCGAAGTCTTGACCTCCCACACTATAGAAGAGATATTTAACCTCCAAGTTATTAGCCCAATGACCTTTATTTTTTCAGATCAAGAATTGTGGCTCATTTCAAGAATTGTTTTCCATCTCCTTTTAATCAATTATATTAAACTATTTTTTAGTTCCCTTTTATAGTGACTATTGTAGTATAATAATTCTCGATAAACAAGACATGCATGTTCTTTTAGTACGTACTTCCATGGCACGGGAGATTGTACCCGTACGAAACGACCACCCAACTTAAAAAAGTCGTCCCGGCACCGGCAGTGAACTCAAACGAGACGATCGAGAGAAGGAGAATAACTGAATAAGAAGCTGCCTGCATAATTGACTCGATGGTAGCATGAAAATCAAACACAGCTAGTATTGGAAACAGAACCCTTCACTAGGATGTCATGCTTTTCCCTATCATAGAACCTACGTATTCGAGCAATATGTATAGCATGCACTGTTTTTCCTTTTCTTGTTAAGACAAAACAAATAATACTAGTCTATAGATACTCTATTTAAGAAAAGGAAAATGATTTAAGAACACAAATTCTTAGCTGCTTTTTAAAATAAATTAACGTGGCAAAATCGTATTAATTCATTAATTACAATTTTAATATTTGATAAGATTTCGTTCTTTTTTTTCTGAATATAATGACGCATTAGTAATTTTGATTTTTTATCAATTTGTATAAATTCATTGTTAAGAAAATTAAGATAGATTCCATTCCACCATATGCCATCATTAATGTCATTATATCTAAGGATTAATTAACTATAATTAAGTTTAGTAAGTGGTTAGTCTCTGTCATTTGTTTCCTTGTAATGCCACTCGTGATCACGCTTTGGAGAAAAAAATAATAAATTGCTCACTGAAGTTGTTGGAATTGTGCACGAAAGCAACTAATGTTGCGACTTTACACACATTATAATTTTCAATAATTAATGTAATTAGTGTGTGCTTATCTTCTGATCCAATGGAGCAACAATTGTCTAATATGATATTCTCCACCACCCCATCTTATGTGTCATTTTCAGTGTTATACAGAAAAGTTATAATAATTGGACGTGGGTCTTTTGTGATATTTGTGTAACGCCACTTTGATGAGTGACATGTATCACTAATCTAAATAGTATCACACAAGTGTCACATTAAAAAGTTTCATAGCAAACTAAAGCTATAATAATTGGGTGTGGGTCTTCTGTGAAATTTTTTGGTATAAAATTTGTGTGACACCACTTTGATGGGTGATATGTGTCTAGAATAACATGTTTCACTCATCTGAATAGTGTCACACAAGTGTCACAGGAAACCAAAGCCATAATAATTGGTGTGAGACTCCTATGACACTTTTTGGTGTGACGCCACTTAGATGAGTGACATGTGTTTCTAGAATAACATGTGTCACTCTCTATTTAAGTGGTGTCACACAAGTGTCACTGGAAACCAAAGCCATAATAATTGGGCGTGAGTACCTTATGACATTTTTTGATGTGATAATTTTGGTGTAACATTTGTATGACACCACCTAAATGAGTAATACATATATCCTAAAGATAATATGTGTCACTCATCTAAGTGCTGTTACACAAGTATCACACCAAAAGTGTCACAGGAAACCAAAGCCACAATAATTGGGTATGAGTCTCTTGTGACACTTTTTGATGTGACATTTGTGTGACATTACTTAGACGAATGACATGTGTCTCTAAGATGACATGCATCATTTATCTAATTGATGTTATACAAGTGAAATACCAAAAAGTGTCACAGGAAACCAATACCACAAGTGTCACACTAAAAATTATCATAAAAAATCAAAGCCATAAAAATCAGACTCCTCAAATTCAAAATTCGATGCTTATTTATGTATTTTGATGCTTTTATGTTAAAATGTTTAGATGAAGGATAATACAGACTTTTCAAAACATTGGCATTTATTTTGAGAGAATGAAAAATGAAAAGCATAATAAAATGAAAGGGAGTAGCAACAAATTTAATAGTCTATCTTTATCAATTTGCTATCCCCACTCTTTCTACTTTTGTTTTTTACCACTGCTAGATAACAAAGTAGATAAGATTCACATCCAGCTGATGGTGCCAAAAGGATATTGGCAATGACCATTCACAACTCATCATTCAAGAAACGGAGAGATAATATCATATCAATGCTCCTTTGGAAGTACTTTCCCCAAACAGAAAACATAAGTTATTTTTTTTTTTTTTTTATAAAAAAAATAAAAATGAAGCTGGATATAGCCAGCTTATACTTGGATCTTCTTGAACAAAATTCTTGGTCCGCATCCAAACAAAATAGTATGATACTGCAACTAGGCAATAAAAACAAAAAGAAACTACTTGATAGCTAGTTTCACACATGATTAATTACCATCATCTGTCACAAAAAGAGGAGAATAATAATAAACTTGTAAGCTCTAGTCAGCTATCAATTTTGCAAAACATAGAGATGTAACTCAGTATTCCAATTTTCATGTCTTCAAAAGATTTGCATCTATATTCAAATGTTTTTGGTACTAAAAACTTTCATTCAGAAAGTACACTTAAAGCATGTGTATAAGAGACAGATATACTATAGAAGATATATTAAATAAATACACATATAGATGTGTATAAGAGACAGTAATGGTACATATCAAGATGTATTAACATCCCAATTTTTGGGTTTTGATTTTCAATACATATCTGTGTACTATGTTCTTCACATATTTGAGCATAATATATCTTGGTATAGTTGTTATTATTAATTAGTAAATAAAATATTATGGATAAAGATGGGACCAAAGATTACAAGGGCGTGGCTCAGCCTTTTCGCAAACCCAAAAGGACCCACTAACCCAAGTTGCTGCACCTCCTTGCACCGGCAACGCGTGCTTAAATGACCCCCACTCCTCTCTTTCCTAGCCTAGGTTTTCAGTATTCTTCAAAGTCCCATCAATTCACTTTGTCATTTATTTCACCGAAGGGTTTGGTTTTTCTTTTTTCTTTTTCCATTTTTTATGGTTCGATTATAGCATGCATGAACTTTTGTTTTACTAGTAATTCTATATTACTTATGATTTTGTAATATAAAATAAAAATTAGAGTAATTACGATTGCATAATTTGTATTACAAAGTGAGTGAGTAATATAAATTTTTTTCCAAACAGATTTGGATGGCTGTGGCTATACACTGATCATTTGGTACAAGGAAACCAAAAATCTCTAGTCCAAGAAAAGTTGTTGAAGAGGTTAAAAACTAATTAATCGTTATAATAAACCCACCATGATCACAAATTGGTTGTTACTTGCAACTGTTTTCAAATCCGCTCTAGATACATGCATGTACTACAACACTGCTTCTTAATCGGGTGTGAATTAAGTTTATCCATCTTTTAGGATCTCGAATCTGTACTTCCAATCAACCTGTACAAAGAAAAAAAAAAAAACATAACATGGGGGCAAACCAACTTAACTCTTTCGAAAAAACAAAAGAAGTTCTATGATCCCATGGATTCCAAAACATGCACATGCTGTCATTGGCTAACAAGTCAATTATGGCATTTTATGGTGATCAATTAAGCTGTAATTAAGTCCGATTACTACGTCAAAATTGTCCTTTTTTAAATAGTCCGTCCACATGCCCTCTTAATGACCATGATGCTTCAAATTAATGAATCTTCTCCTGTAACAATATTCCACATTATAAATCATTAAACTAATTAATTAAAACCCCTTTTATCCTCATCCCTAACTACGTTACACTAATAATTCAAGTTTCAATCTCATGCAAATTTTAGTTTGCAGATCTTCTATATGTCCGACTTTCGGACTATTATAAGAAGTATCCACTTAACGTACGGTCAATATCTATACGTTGGCGGGTCAGTAATGAATGCATGAAATCATATTCCCAAAAATTCTTAAATAAATCAATTATACTATAGATTGTTTATATTTATATTATTATGAAACGGCTAATTTTTATGATAATATAAATAATTTCATATCAAATATATTTATCATAAATTTGATTCATCTACAAACATATCCGGCCCCTCCTCCTCCCATCTCTCTCGTAGTTAATGTTACTGGGACAACTGTTATGACTATATAGAAATGTTTGGGTGCATGTGATTCACTTTGGCACGCTAAGCAGTGATTTTGATGATTGTCTGATTAATATAGTAATGTAAGGCCTTATGATCCACGACTACATACATGGGATCATAGTAATATTAAATGGAATTTAATATTTGCACACTGCTGGACTTGTCTGGGGGCATCTATTTCACAAAACTTGAATCGCATTGGTTGAAACACTGGGATATGTTTGGCATGCCCCAAACCCCTACCTGTATAGTGCAACAAACATTGCTTTGATTTCTGTGTGTAAAAGAGAATCTTAAATTCTTCCTATATCATTTTTTTATTTAATATATCTTCTATAGTATATATTATTAAGAGAATGCGAGATGGAAGATGCTGCTCTATCAAACAAAGTTTGAAGCTTTGAAGAACCCCAGTTGTCAACAAGACGGCTGTTTTTCTTCTACTTCGATCCTTTCTCCTTCCTTAACTTCACCAAAATTTGATCCTCATCTTCAGTGCACAAGAGATTTAAGGTAAGAAAGATTTCTTCTTCCTAGTTTCACCAAACTACTTATGATAATTAATTTAGTTTCTCGTTGACTTGATTCGCAAGAAGGAAGAGAGCTCTTCATCTTTCTTGAAAACTGTTTTACATGGTTCTTACATCATTATATGATATCTCCACAACTCAAAACATGATCTTTAGAACATGGATTATGTTGGCAAAATATGTAGGACGTAGGTCCAACTTTTGACCTTATAATGTCTCTTCAGCATGATAATTTAGTACCATCTGACCACCTGTTTTCAGTTAAGAATGGAAATCTTACGTAGAAATACAATCTTCTTTTTTCTTGTTAAAACCTACGTCCTACATATTTTGCCTAAAGTAATGCAATATAGACATGATAGACAGGTAAATAAACCTGAAAGAGCACAAGTGTACTGGGATTTTAATTTTAGGACGCAAGTAGGAAATTGTACAGAAAGAAAAAAATCGAATCCGGATGAAAGATGAGTTAAAAAAGTTGAAATCTTTCTTTTTCAGTACACTTTCAAGGACACATTGCATCAGCTACGATATCTGATCAATGGAATCAATTCAGAACTAATTAGTATGAAATAGAATTGAGTGAAAACAGAAATTACTACGTTAGAGATCTAGTGCAGGAGCCTGTTCGGATAATAAAAAGTCTTAGTACAATATGCTTTAAGGTACTTTCTGAATGAAAATGATAACTACACCATGTTAGGAGACATCTTGATATGTACCATTATTACCATATGTCCCCAGTCTTAACTCAGTGTAAGAAGATACAAGAAAGAAAAAAAAAAAAAAAAAAGGGTTATACCAAGTAGATCAGTTTATATGTTGTCTCGGTGGTTCTAGACTTGTATATATATGTGCCTTGTGCTTTCTTTGTTGATCGGAAACAGAAACCCATTATAAACCGTTGTTGATCTGTATCTTTTACAGGTCTCAGTTGTACGAACAATTCATTTGAATTGCACATAATAAATCAAGATTTAGTTTCAGCATAATTAAGGTCACACAAAGCGATACACGGACTAGAAGGAATACCTTTTGGTTTCTTCTCCTGTCACAAATTTCCTATAATTAAAAGGGATATAGAAAGTTAATAGTATATCTTAATTAGCTTCAATGGAGAAGCTTTTTAATCCATATGATAAGGAGTACATGAAGATGGCCATGTTAAAACACGAGGAAACATTCAGAGAGCAGGTATTTTTCTCTGTTAAAGTTTTCCTAGATTAATCTGTCTTCTCGAGATTAATGTCATTTGATAATGCAGGTATATGAACTACACCGACTATATCAAATTCAAAAGCTACTAATGAAGAACATCGCAAACAGCCTCCGAAACACGAGCAGGAATCAGATAGAAGGAACTTCAAGATTACTACTAAATCAAATCAGGCAAATGTATATCATCAAGATATTCATAAAATGCCACGGAAACTATGTCTTGACTTGGAACTTCCCGCTGAGGAGTTTGTTCCAGGAACAGAATGCAATAACCAGGTACAAATTGATGATGATGAGTACGAGCTGGAGCTCACATTAGGCATAGGCTCGAAGAGTAATAACGGTAGGAGGAGGAGGAAAGCTTTGGATACATCACTTCCTTCGGATTCTGCAGCAAGTTTTTCTTCTTCTTCCACTGGATCCAGCCGTGTTATAAAGAGGGCAAGTTCAGGAAGTTATCATCAGCGGACAAATGACATAAGGGAAGAGCAATTAATTGGAGGGAAATGGACATTAGACCTGCCAAGCTCAAATCCTAATGTCCTTGTCGGAAGGCAAACTAGTTCTGACATTGACGAGCAGTTGAGACAAGATAGACTCAACAATTCTCCTTTAAGAATTGGTTATTACAAGTCTTAAGTCTTAACACCACTTGAATAATCATATAGAGTCGGCTAATTGTCATGATAGTTTGATGGATTTTACAGCTAATACGAGTGATTCATCACTCGTATTAGATTTTTTTTCTCTCTTCCCTGATTTGGCACAGTACATTTTTCAAAAAATAATACTTCTAAATGAAGCTCTTTTATCAGTCAAGTCCTTATACTCATTAACATTGGCAACAGTGACTGATTGAGGCATGCTTGATTGGTTTCGCAGACAGGATGTCCCTAGCTAAGAAGTCCACAAAAATATCTATATGGGAATCTTATAGAGCCCAAGAATTGTCCCACATGGTACATCAATCTATAACATGAATAGTTATTTACCAGCTCAAGAGTGCATAAACTGTAGTACAAATATCAGGTGTTGCAATACAAATATCAGGTGCTGCATCATTTGCAAATATGACACTTGATAATTCTCTTCCCGTTTGGAGGATTTTCCAGTATTTATCCAACCCCTCCATCTTTGAACCTAAT
Source organism: Cinchona pubescens (assembly GCA_025175665.1). Taxonomy (NCBI): domain Eukaryota; kingdom Viridiplantae; phylum Streptophyta; class Magnoliopsida; order Gentianales; family Rubiaceae; genus Cinchona; species Cinchona pubescens. The sequence goes on along the minus strand of JANKKI010000002.1, from coordinate 91,417 downwards.
GTTTAGAATATCAAAATGTTGTTGCATTATATTTCATTATCATCATCTTGACTTTCCAACAGTACAGCTAGCATGATTGCCTTTTTCCTGTGAAGATTCTTGGGCATCCGACTTCAACCATACAGCTCTTTCCACATTAAAATTGACAGGGAAAAGGATCTTTAATAGTATTCTGGAGTACAACATCTATACATGTAGAAATCTATCACATATTTTGCTACTAAGCTTTCATTGAAAGGTACATACAAATTTTTCAAAGAAAATATGAGGAATCTGATCTAAACGAACTTCCTTCTTTTTTTTTTTTTATCAAAAGAAATGTTGAGAGACACAATTGGTGATTCAAAACTTTCCAGTGTCTATTCTATTTTATGTCCTTCGGTTCTGCAACTACCACATGGCAAATAATTTCCAACAATTTGTCTGCCACCAAATGAAAATGAAGATTCCTTATTCCAATTAAATAAATTGTCTAAGCTGAATAATAATTTCGATTGAGTTTCTAACCTTTGAACTTAACCTTATCTCATCTCTTTAATGTAATAATAATTGGCTTCGGACATGGACATGATTAGAATACATGTAGCCGGCTCATTGTATTTGACTATTTTCTTGCTTTTTTTTCAATGCATTCATATCGGAAAGAATGTACAATCATTTTACTCGAGACCCCACAAGTTCCATTTAATCAGGTGCTGAAATTTTGGATTTGTTTGACATCAAGTGTTAATACCTTTCTTGGTCTTGAGTTAATAATAATGTCAATCTGTTGCTTCTCAGTTTAGAAACTCTAAAACAACCCTCAAGCATGTTAACATTTTACAGAGGAAAGTTAAACATTTTTCATGGATCTCCATTTTATACGTCTCAAGCATAATAGAGTGAAAATATAATTTACACGAGTATCATGCAGAGGGGGAAAGAAATAAAAAACAACAAAAACACAAAATCTCAATAGTGCTCGAATATTCAAGATTTAGATGCCGAATCATGTCCAAGTATAATATCATATTCTTCATTAACCAGTGTATCATGATACGGAATGCCGCCTATCCTTGCTTGGTTTATTTCGAAGTTTTGCATTTGAAGGCACAAGAAATGTATTAATTTTCCCCAATTTTCTTGAGACAGAGCTAATAAATGACTTTCTAGGCAAAGGAGGTTTCTCGGCAGATGGAAGAGTGATAACCAAGGGACTGCTGGCATATGATTTATTCGAGTATGTTTCAATTTCACTCATTCTAGTTCTCATCTTCACTAGCTCCAATTTGAGATCCTGATTTTCTTTTCGCAGGCTTGAGAGTTCTTGTGGCATTCGGTGAAAGTCATTAGATTGCTGATTTAGTTTGAAAGCAAGAGCAGGAGATTCACCTTCCGCGCCATCCATGGCCTCCCGAAGGCGTTGTTGCTCATAATGAAGCACTTGAACAACTGTTTGAACAGTAAGGCGGTCATTCTGAGCAGCATGAGCGCAGGCTTCCCTGGAGAGTCTTTTGACAGTCCATTACGCTGCAGACTTTCTTTCTTTCCATGTCACTTAAGGCAGGATGAGCCTACAAATTCCCAGAATTCATACAGGTAAAATATACTGTATTACTTGCACAAAATGTTCTACTGAGATGACGGATATGAAAATTTATGTGCCTAGAACTTTTACTTGCGAAAGGATTACTATTATTCGTTTAGTGGAACTACAAAGGAAATTTGAATTGGAAATTTCTTTGAAGTTTTGACATTGAGGAATGGCAAAACTTCATCAACTTCTGCAACTTCAGATGCAGAAGTATGATCTACTGCCAAAGATGCAATGCATTATGTATGTCATGACAAGTTCTATTGTAACATCCTATGGACAAACTATAAGAGCGTGTAATCCAATTAATGGAATCAACGAGACATCAACTGAGGGAGAAAACACCTTTAAGTAGATGTCAATTGCCCTATACATGCCATCTTCTGTGATTCTTGAACGTTCAGGGACAAGTTCAGCAAGACTAGTGAACTTTGAGACGGATAAGTTTCGATCTGAAGCTATTTCAGCAAGGTAATTCTCCATTAGCCTCCCAACTCTTTCTGTATCACTGGCTGGAGGAGAAACATAATCTTCCTCTATATTTTGTCCCAATCGATTTCCCTCTATTTCATACTCTAGATAATTAATCATGATCCGCTGGATAGTCTCAACATCAAACAATGTGTCTCCAGTAAAAGAATATGAAGGAATTAGCAGATCATCTAAGACAGCCTGTCCAAGCTGCAAGCCAATCCTCTTCTCCAAGTCAAGCCTGCAAGCAACCGTTGTTTCAAGATAGATGGCAGCTCTAAGCAGCATTGAGAGAAAGCTAACAGACAAGGAATGTTTCTCTCTTGGTAGAAGGCCAACAATTGTTTCTAAAATGACCCTCTTCTCATTTTCTTGTCTTGGCTCAAGTTTTTTTCTTCCCTTTCCAAATATTTCCTGTTACGAAATGTGACGTCAATTACACAAAGACAAGAATACTTGTAATTAAGTGACATAACCAAATTTAAGGTGTGAGATCTCACCAAACCTCGAAGAGATTTCTGAACATATAGCATTAGTATTGGACCAAGTGAGTATTCTTTCAATCCCCTTGCCATCATTGCAATAAGCACTCGTTGGAACGTATCAATTCTAAGCACAGTTAAATCCTCAGCCCACCAATCTACAATTGCCTTCGGTTGTAAGATCATGTCAGAATTCATACCGTTGCTACCACTGTCCACCCTACTTAATGTGGAAAATTGGTTATCTTTGCAAGCTATATAAGCAATTGCGTCTATGCATCGGCTCACCAATTTTACTTCCTCTGCCACTGGAAGAAAATTTTCTGTGGAGTGCAAAATGGACACTGTATTTGCAAGGCTTTTGAGTGCCACTTCATTTAGATAAGCCTCGGTTCTTCCCACTAAATTTCCAACTGCATAATCCTCTGTCATCTCAAGATACTCGGCCACACATCTGAGCATGGCTATGTTTTCTGTATTCATCTCAAAATTTATACCATAGCAAAATTTTGCTGCAAATTCAAATGCCTCTGCCCCACCAGGAATGTCAGATATTTCGATGTCCAAGAGTTCAGCATCGCTGGAATCAGAGACCAACTTCCTTATGTATCCACACTTGGAGACCAGTGGAAACTGTATGGAATATAAGAGCAAGTTCCTTAATCTCATATTATAACAAATAAAAATCTATTGCTCAGTTCTTCACATCACCAATATCTAACTTGCAAATTTAATCAAACACACAAAAAAAAAAAATTGTTTGCAAGTATTCCAACTGAGGCAACTAAACATATTAACAAACATTAAAGTAAAATACACATTAAATGATAGAATTGTAATCATGAATACAATAGAATTGACATCATGAATATGATAAAGTCAGCAGGAAGGTGGCACTATACCTTGTGCAGAGAAAAGGGAGTTCCACCAGCATGAACAATAACATCACTTGGGATCTCATGGGAAAAAATTTCCTGTTAATAAGCCATAGTAACAGCTTCAGTATTCTTTTAGTTTCAACGAGACAAAAATTGGCCAAAAATCCGAACACTGAAAACAATCAGAATCAAAAGAAGAACAAACCATTCACTAGTTCTCTTCATGGCAGTGGAAATAAGCTCTTTCTTCTTAGTAGACATGATAGCAGTTGTGGGCTGTCCGCACCCCTCGAACTCAGCATCCCCCATTAAAATAATCGAAGGACCTTGATCATGTACTTATGTTTGTGCATGTTACAAACAAGTGATACGGTAAAACTAGACAAGGAGTCTCGTGCAACAGTTGTTGTAACGGTAAAGCTAACCAACATGTACTCTCTTAGTCTCTCTTGTTCTCCATTCTCCACATTTATATCTTTTCACTAACAAAATCACGACTGAATAATCAATTGTGCGAGTATTAACTCCAATTTCCATATAGTGTAATGATACTCTTATATATCATCTGCCTTTACAAGCAATCATGAACTAAGTAGAGATTCCCACTATAGGCCTCCTTTTTGGTTCGAGATGTCTTGAATGGTTTGGCTTTGGGGGTAATTTAGGCAAGGAGTGGGGTCAAATAGAAGGAAAATGATTAGTTTATAGTGTGTGGTGGTGGGTAGAGGGGATGAGAGGCACAAAATGGTTAAGTTTCCATGTGCTAAATGTTTTCATCCACAAAAGTGCTAACCTCCTTTTCCCATAATCCAGAGAATACCAATTCTCTATTGGCTGTGGAAAACCAATCAAATGCTCCGGGTTGGAGGAGACAAACAAAAAGCCACCTAAAGAAAGGACCAACAAGCTGAGCCACTTCACACATGGTCTATGCTGGCGTGCATACAAAATCATACATTGGAGGTGTTGTTATTATCCGAACATTGATATTCTACTATTTTCCTCCCATTTTTCTTTAGAAAAGAAAACTACTATATGCTTTCATGACAAGAAGCAAGATTGAAAAACATAGTTCAACAAAATCAGCTAGCCATGCACCTAGGTAAGTGTAATCCAGTAATTTTGATCGTATCTATTTACAGACTTCAAAAGCCAGAACATTTAAGTTGAGAGTTACGAGTAGTTGTTATCAAATTATGGAGAAGTGACTGTGACAAATAAGCAGTAAATCGCAGTTTCAGAAATTAATGGTAACAACTAACAATTGCTTTCCTAATCATCACTAAATATCCTCTCCCTGGTTTCACATCACATACTTTACAGAACCTTTTCTCCAAAAATTTTCTTAGGCTTAATGGCTTCTGCTCTATGTATCGTGCACTCATCATGAAACAAAGAATTGATTGGTGGATTTGGTGTGAGTAGTTCAGTACATATCATATTTCACGGCTCCACAAGATAAACTAATGCAAATACTAGTTCTGGGCTGGCAATAGTTTCTTCTCTGCTCTCTTTTTCCCTCTGTTGGACAAGGGGGAGGGTAAGGAATTTTGTACAAGTTGCACTTTATGATAAGATTATAAGGCCCACAAATGTAGCAAAATGTCTCTTATAATAATTTTTCAAGTGGCCAGATTTCAAATTATTGCTGATTTGGAGTCCATTTTCCTTAATTAAACATGTACTGTATGGTAAAGAGTCATGACATACCATACACCAAAATTTGACCTTAAAGGCATGGAGGCAAAATGCCATGCAGATTATGCACAGGCATGAGAAGCAAAGTTTGCAAATTTCCATTCATATTATTCCAAGACCTTACTATACAAGATTCAGCTGTAATGGGCCACAAACAAGAAAAGTTTTACCTCTTTATGAGAAACTCAGATTCAGCTCTCAGCTCTGCGAACCTCTTACTAAAATATTGCTCAAACCTGTTTAGTTGGCTTCTGTACAATCTTGTCTAATTTGATAAAATATCTGGTTGTTAACCAGCCTTTGAGATAATAATCCTAGTAAAACTGATAAGGGAAATTATCTGCTCGTTACGAACTCACAAAACCCATAGTGTCTTTGTCAGTCAAAAGGCAACAATGAATGACAACACAGATTGCTATGAATGTGAGAAAATTTACAACACAGATTGTCACACTGCAAAGGGAAAGTAATAAATTTACACGACCCGAGTTTTTTACTTCATTTGTCGATATCGCACCATCCAATAAAATATAAGGAAAATTTTTTCGGTAGGATCGGTCACTTTGTATTGCAGAGCGACCTGCACATACTCGATTGTGTTGGATATTCGCATTACAAAGTAAACAGTATATATTAGCTCTATTTATGGACTAAGTTTAATCTACATCATGGCTTAAAGACTGGTGCATTTAAGTTTCTCCCAAACTAAAAAGCGGATACACTCATAGGGGTGTTTAAAAGTCAGTTAAGTCGAACTATCGAGTCGAAAAAATAATGACTCAACTTGTTTGACTTTCGATTCGATTTTGACTCGAAATCAAATTAACTGGGCTACTCCTCGACTCAATTTTGACTTCAACTTCCAAATCAAACTACCAGTCCAATACCCATTTATAGTTTGACTCTTTTGACTGGTTTATCGGTCAAACATAAGTCATTTGACTTTGTCGGTTAAATATCGGTCAAATAAGTCGAACTATATATAGAGGATCCATAATTATAATAATATATTAATATATTTATGTACATAATATTTTAACCATAATATTCTTAATTCTTAATAATTAAATATGTTAATATATTAATAATATTATTTTTTCTTAATACTTAAATATCTTTTTTTTGTATAATTGTTAGAGTTATGAACATTTTACGTACTTATATATTAATATAAATGTACAATTTATTAATGTAACACTTTTACTTCAATAACTAATTAAATATATTATTAATTTCTTTTTAATAAATATAAATACTAGAGTTAAGTAATTATATATAATTAACTATTATTAAAATATCTATATATAATATATCTATTGCATGTTCTTATGTTCATGTATTAAAATTTGTATAACTTATAATTATAATAAAAATATATTTTACATAATGTCTAATTTATATACTTATACTACATAAATTTTTACTATAACATTTTTATTATTAGTAAGTATATTAAATGTATTATTAACTTACTATTAGTATAGATAGAGTTAGGTAGTCATATATATTCCTATACACGTATAGGATATAACTTAATCGAGATTGGTGATTCAATAAGATTTTGTTATATAAGTTGGTTTTGGTAAATGGTTCTTAATTTGTGACTTTATAAATCATTTTAATATCTATACGTGATATATACACTAATACACATTCATATATTAAGTTTTGTCTATACACTAATACACATTTATGTATTAAGATTAGTATCCACACAAAGATAAGTGTGTAAATTTGTACATATAATCTATTTGAAAATTGTATATATAATATATTATGAATTATGAATTTGAACACATATTATATGAGGATGATAATGAGAAACTTGAAATAAACAATTATATAAGGATGATAACGAGAAACTTGAAATAAACAAACAAACCAAACCTTAATCCCACTAAGTAGGGTCAGTCGCATGAATCCTACTACGCTATTACTTTGCACTCTGTCATAGACCATATTCTCCTCAATTCCTAGATGGGTTATATCTTTCATACAAGTTACCTACCAAATCTTTTTCGGTCTTCCTTTACCTCTCTTATGTTGACTACTCTCTCTAAAATTTATTCGCCAAACAGGCGCTTCTACTGGTCGTCTTAACACATGACCTAACCACCTTAAGCATGTTTCTCTCATTTTTTCATCAATAGATGCTACTCCAATCTTCTCACGAATATACCCAATATGTATCTTGTCCATCCTAGTGTACTCACACATCCATCTTAAAATTCGCATTTCTGCTACTCTCATTTTCGCTCATGTGTGTGATTCACTGCCCACTACTCAAACCCATAAAGATCGCTGGCCTAATTACCGTTTTATAGAATTTATGATCAAAATAATTTTCGCTTATTCTTTACTAAGAAGCATCATCAAAACAATGAAACATGTGTGATGCAATTTCTTGTAAACATCTAGATGTGTATTAGAGACAGCGCTCCCCCTTTCTTTTGTAAGTAGTCTATTTATAGACAAAATTTTGGGGATACAAGTATCCTAGCATTCTAAACACATTTGACCATATAGATGAGTAATATTCAAGAGAACATAGTTCAACTTGATAAATGAAAGCACACAAAACTTTAGATGTTACCCATTTCAATATGATCTTAGCTCATATGCCTTGAGCACCCTTCATAGATAATCTATCTTGAATTCCTTGGTGCTTTCCAAGCATACCTACATACAAAGTTAAGCAACAACTTTTGGTACCCAAACTTTCTTGGGTCCAATTGGATTAGTAATATGCTTAATCACCCAAATAGAATTTATTCCTAATTTTTCATTTCTTTTAACATAACAATTTTTCTTTATATGGCCGTGTTGATGACAATAATTACAAATAATGTTCTTATTACCATTCAAAGAAGATTTAAATTTTTTCAAAGCACAAATCATTTTTCTAAAGATGATAAAATTTTTGTTCAAAAATATATTTCTAGTTCTTTTCTTTTCAAAAACATTTTCTTTCTTTGTTTTCAAAGTAACATCAAGATCATCTAATCTTTTCTTCAATGAAGCTTGTTCTTCCATGATCTTGGTTTTTCCAACAAATTTTTCTTTCAAAACATCATTTTCTTTTGTCAAAGAATTATTTTTATGCACAAGTTTTGAGTTGGCACTCAATAAAGTATTAACTTTAATTTTTAACTCTTTGTTCTTAGCATATGATTCTTTCAAACATTCATACATTTTAAAAATAAATGATTCAACATCATCATCATCATTATTGCATGAATCATTACAAGAATCACAACTAGAGGTTACCTCATTATCACCAAGTGCCATAAAAGCCATTTGAGCCTCCTCATATTCTTCTTCAACTTCTCCATTCGAATTGCAATCATCCCAAGTGATTTGGAAGTTGTTGAAGTGAGGCTTCCTTGAGTCTTTTAAGAGACCTTTTTGATGAAGCTTTAAATGCTAAGCTTCTTTTTCCGTTTGCCTCCTCATCTCGTTGTAGCTTGTATTTCAACTTCAATTCAAATGAGGTTAGAGAATTGATCAATGAATCAATAGGCAAAGAATTTAAATTTTTAGACTCTTCTATGGCAATGGATTTAGGTTCCCATTCCTTAGGTAAAGCATTCAAAAATTTTCTATTCTTTTCACCCAAGGAATATTCTTTACCCAAACCTTCCAAATCCTTTACCATATCATGGAACCTACAATACATCTTGTCAATGTTCTCATGAGATTCCATTTTGAAGGATTCATATTTAGCCACAAGAAGTGACTTCTTTTGCTCTCTAATATCTTCACTTCCTTCATGGATTTCTTTCAATTTGTCCCATATCTCCTTGGCCGATATGCAACCTTTTACTTTAGAAAACTCATCTGCATCCAAAGCATTATACAAAATATTAATAGCTTTAGCATTTAAAGATAAATTTATTTTATCTTGTGCATATTAACTCAAATCTGGTTTTAGGCCTTAATCTAAGAGTATTTTCATCAACGAAATATTTGTCTCAATAGGACCTTCATAAATAATATACCATAATTCAATATTAATAGATTGAACAAAAATTTTCATTCTATCCCTCCAAAAAATAAAATTAATGCCATTAAATTGAGACAACCTCTAATGTATAGCTGTCTCTTATACACAAAGATGTGTATAAGAGACAGGTGATTAGAGTTACTCTAATGCAAGAATAAGCAAAAATAAAGAGACCAATGCTAAACTATACCAATTGTTAATGGCAAAAGCAACCTAAGAGGGGGGTGAATTAGGTTATCTCTAAAGACAAACCTTTAAAATGTGCTTAATAGAAATTCAAACTTTGTGCACCAAATGAAAACTTAAGCACAAATGAATACAATAGATATTCAATGAACTAATCTTAATACATAAATGTGTATTAGCTGTCTCTTATACACATCTAGATGTGTATAAGAGACAGAGTGTAGGTAGTGAGAAAAGAGTTTAGAAATGTAAGAGTTCACAGTGTACACAAGTTCACCTACATCTATGATAAGCTAAACTAAGACAATAACCTCTTGTACACAAATGAGGATCACTCTTGCTCACACTAATTTCCTTTAGTTGAGCCAAGAGTTTTACACTCACAACCTCCCTTTGTTACAATTGTTATCTCTCCACTCTTACACTTGAAGAACTCTTACATTTCTAAACTCTTTTCTCACTACCTACACTATTACAACACTTGTACCCACTATTTCTTCCAAATAGCTCAAGAATTGTTTGTAATCAATGTAGAAGTCCCTTTTTAATTAGTTCAGACCTAGGGGTATTTATAGTTGTTTAATATCTGATGTGTATAAGAGACAGTCTCTGTGAATAGAGTTCCATGGTCACTAGACAAATAGAAGATGTGTATAAGCAAAGTCTACTGGAATAAGAACGGACGCTGATCTTCGTCCGAGGCTTGCTTCAAATTCTTTGTGTCAGACGATTACCATCGTCCGAAGCTCTTGTGGTTGTTTTTGTTCGGACGATCATTTGAGTCCGAACCTACCTATTTTTCTGCACACTTGTTATCACGCATGTTCGGACGCATCCTCGGACGTCCGAACGGATACCCTCAGAGCTGTCTCTTATACACATCCAGTAAAACTAAGAGAATCTTATGAGATGAATCCACTATAATGAGAAATTTTAAATAATTAAAAAAAATAAAATTCTTGATAAAGATATGCATAAATATAGTATAAGAAAGTAAAACTATTTTATAAGAAAATAAAAAAATATTTTGAATTTGTAGAATTATATGAAATTTGTAGGATGATATACTAAATTTTGGAATTAAAATATGAAATGAAAGAAAATTTATATTCGACTTGTTTGACTTACCGGTCGAACAAATCGAATTTTTAAACGACTCGATTTTAATCGACTTTGGGTTTATATGACTCGACTTTAACTTTGAGATTTTCAAGTCAAAAGTGCTTTTGACTTGAAAAATTCAAAATTAAAGTCGAGTCATATAAACCCAAAGTCGATTAAAGTCGAGTCGTTTAAATTCGACTTGTTCAACCGGTAAGTCAAATAAGTCTAACATTTAATCTTCTTCTATTCTATATTTTAATTCTAAAATGTAGTACATTATCCCACAAACTCCATATCATTCCACAAAAGTGTATTAAATTTATATGTATACAACTTATTAATGTAACACTTTTATTTTAATTATTTCAATTTCGCATTATCATATTTATATTAATGTGTGTACAAAAATATAATTCATAATATATATGTGTGTATATATATACACACACACATACAAAAATTACAAATCTTAATATATGAATGTGTATTAGTATATATATAATATATACAGATATTAAAATTGATTTACAAAATCCCAAATTTAGAACCATGCTTACCAAAATCAATTCATATAGAAAAATTTTATTAAATCACCAACCCCTATTAAGTTATATTCTATAAGTATATAGAAATATATATGATTACTTAATTCTATCTATATTAATAATAAGTTAGTAATGCATTTAATATACTTGTTAATAGTAAAAATGTTATGTTAATAAGTTATATAGTATAATTATATAAGTATATAAATTAAATGTTATGTAAAACATATTTTTATTACAATTATAAGTTATACAAATCTTAACATATAAACATAAGAACATGTATGTATAGATATATTATACATCAATCTTCATTCTGTATTTAGTATATATCTTACTCTGTCTCTTATCTATGTGTATTAAAAGAAAATTAGTAATTCAATAATTAGTTATTGAGACAAAAGTGTTACATTAATAAGTTGTACATTTATATTAATGTATAAGTACATAAATTGTACATAGCACCAATAATAATATAAAAAAAAGATATTTAAGTATTAAGCAAAAATAATATTATCAGTTAATAACATATTTAATTTTAAGAATTAAAAATATTATACTAAACAAATACATTAATATATTATTATAATTGTAGATTCTCATACATATATATATATATATATATATATATATATTTGTTCGACTTATTTGACCGGCCAAGTTGAACGACTTGTTCGATCGGTAAACCAATCAAACTAATTAATATATAAATCGGTATTCGATTAGTAATTTGACTTGAAAGTTGAAATCAAAATCGAGTCGAAAGTCGAACAAGTCAAGTCAAATTTTTTTTTCGACTTAACTCGAGAGACAGTTCGACTTGACTGATTTTTGAACACCCCTACATGCACCCAACCAGGTTTTAACTTATTTGACCTATAAAGAAAGTAATCAAAAGGATCACCCAGAAAAATTATTGAAATGTAGAAACCCGGGAAATCAAAAGCAGTAATAAAGTTTCAACCTTTTTATCAGACACAGATTTGTAGTAAGGGAAAATCGCTGAAATAGTGCCTTTAACTTTTTTATTTTAGTTGAAATAGTCCCTCAACTTTTTTTGTAGACAGAATGGTCCTTCAACTTTTATTTTTTAGCCAAAGTAGTCCTTTTATGTGAAATTTATCAAAAAAAAAGAAAAAGATTTTTTTGGTGGCTCCACCATAAAAGGACTTTCTTGGCTAAAAAATAAAAGTTGAAGGACTATTTTGGCTAAAAAAAAGTTGAGGGACTATTTTGACTAAAGTGAAAAAGCTGAGAGACTATTTTGGTGATTTTCCCTTGTAGTAAAATCAATTCAAGAAAAAGCACAGAGATTAGAGTAATTACTTTCAAACTTCAATCCTTCCATCTTTAAATTGAAGCTTGTTCCACACCACACCTTTTCGCAATTGATCTTACGAAATCAATGCCCTGATCCCATCGAACCTTTACTAAACAAATTGGCAGATACCAACGTTGTATAACGAACTAAGCATGAAATTATTCTCAGCAAAATCATAGAACAACCTATTGTTTACACTCATATAGATCGTGCTGCTGCTGCTGCTGGGCCTTCTGCCCTTTACAAAGATTACACAGAGATAGCCCAGTGAATAGAGTTGGGGCCTTTCGAGACTACTGTTTACTGACCCAGTTCAGTCATTGAAAATTTTCATTTCGGTCCATTTGCAAGGCCCAAACTCACTCAATTTTCTCCCCAAGAGAAATATCTGTAATCGTCCACATTACTGGATTTCTCAAACCCACGTTGGATTTTTCAGAAAAGAAACCATTTTTGTCACCTTATCTCCTCTAGCAACAACTATCTCAAACCCTGCTAAAACCTCCATGACCTTCAAATTTCAGAAAATAACCCAGAAAAATTGATACTTTCTTTATAGAAATCCAATCTTTGTTCTATTTGTCTAGTGACCATGGAACTCTATTCACCCTTCAAACCTCTCTCAAATCCACACTCACCCCTCCACACTGCGGACCTCTCCTTTTCATCTTCACTTTCTTCACCCTTCCCCATCCAAATTCACCTCAAAATTCCAAGAATTTCAATTCCCAACACCCCAAATTTCCAAATTTTAGCTGTTGTAGCAGACTCAAAGGAACTCCCACAAAACAGCCCTCAAAGGCTCCTCAAAGAGCTTGCAGAGAGGAAAAAAGTAGCATCCCCAAAGAAAAAACTGCCCCCCAAAAGATTTATACTCAAACCTCCATTAGATGATGCAAAATTAGCAGAAAGATTTCTCAATAGCCCTCAATTATCGCTCAAGTCCTTCCCTTTATTGAGTTCTTGCTTGCCATCTTCGCGGCTTAACAATGCTGATAAAACTTGGATGGATGAGTACTTGCTTGAGGCCAAACAGGCACTTGGGTATCCTCTTGAGCCGTCAGAGAATTATGGGGATGATAGCCCAGCAAAGCATTTTGATACTTTGTTATATTTAGCTTTTCAGCACCCAAATTGTGAGAGGACTAAAGCTAGGCATGTGAGGTCGGGGCATTCGAGGCTGGGATTCTTGGGGCAATACGTTCTTGAATGTGGCTTTCTGTGAGTTTTTCTTGCAGAGATATCCGAGAGAATCGCCCGGTCCAATGCGGGAGAGAGTGTATGCTTTAATTGGGAAGAGGTTTCTTCCCAAGCGGATCAGAGCTGCTAGCTTGCAAAATCTGATTTTTCCCTATGATAACATGGATAAGTTGACAAGAAAGGAAAGAGAACCGCCTGTGAGGTAAGTACCATGTTATGTTACTGTGAATACTTATTTAGCTTAGCTATTTCCAAGTTCATGAAACTATTTTATGTGTTCGAACTTCGAAGAACTAGGCTACTTGACATGAACTCATATATTTTTTGGTGTCAGTCCTGCTGTCCTAGATAAATGGAGATCGTTGTATAATGTGTTATGCTACATTGCTTCTGTGGCTGGTTTCTGATTCTAACTTGAACATCCTATTGTCACATTATGAAGATCTTTGAGTTGGGGTGGGATGATGTGGCTTGCCTCTACTAGATTAAAATGGATTATGCTGACTTTTTGTGATACACAACATTGGAGCATTTTGAGTTTTTAATGAGTTTCTGCTTCGTAATGTCCAGAGATATTGCATTTTATGAAGTGAACTGTTGAAGTTATTGGTTTTATATTGACATCGTCTAAATTTTCTCATGGCAGGTCAGTATTTTGGGCTTTGTTTGGTGCAATCTACTTGTGTTTTGGCATGCCAGAGGTTTATCGTGTTCTTTTTGAAGTATTTGGAATGGATCCTGAGGCTGAAGACTGCCAGCCTAAACTGAGGAGACAACTTGAAGACGTTGACTATGTGTCTGTAGAATTTGATGGTAGAAAACTAAGCTGGCAAGATGTGGCTGCATATAGAGTAAGCTTGATTTCCTTTCTTCTTGCTCTTTTCATGATATAAAAAGCAGCATATAACTTGATCATCATTTCTGATATATTTTGAGATAATTGTGGGGTGTTCAACTTTCGTGTTCTAGTTATGCCTTAAAATCAAAGTGTAGATGTCCTTGATTTGAACATCTTGATTAATCCAACTGAACCAAATACTGGCTTAGACAAGTTCACGTTCCTCAAATTGAACTTGCATAAAACTTCGTGTCGGGAGTTGGAAAGTTGAATCATTTGCATTAGTCCCTGCTAATTGCCAGGTTTCGATTCTTTTACCAACACTATCATTGAGGTGAACAAATGTGGAAGAAAAGATGTATTTGCCTAATTATACTGCTTTTTTATTTGTTCACTTGCTCAGTTTGTTATTGGTTATTTATTTGATATAAGAACACACTGTCATACTGAAATTCCTTTTGAATGAGAGAACCCGCTTCCAACATGCTTGTTTATTGTGCCATTAAGGTAACAAACTTTGGGAGTTGCCTGGTCATTTGGCATCTCTGTATGCATAACACGATAGCACTGTGACAATGTTCTTAAATCTTAACCGACCATAGAAAAGTGCCATACCATTTTCAAAGCTTGAAGTTTGATGTCCCAGTCATGTACTAGTTAGAATATCTAAACTGTTCTTCTAGTCACTACTGCTTTTCTTATTTTTGTTAAGATAGAACTTATTGTTTCTGGTTCCATTATCATCACGACTGGTTTGAAAGATATTCATAAAGATCTAGATGGGCTTTAAAATGATGCATTGATGCTTAATTTGTATTACGCAGCCTCCGGAAGATGCTCTTTTTGCACATCCAAGGCTTTTCAGGGCATGTGTTCCACCTGGTATGCATCGATTCCGCGGCAATATATGGGGCTATGATAGTAGACCACAGGTCATGCAAACACTGGGATATCCCTTGACAATGCCTGATAGAATTCCAGAAATCACTGAAGCCAGGAATATAGAACTTGGACTTGGTCTACAGGTATTATCTTCATGGTCCTCTCTTTGCTTTTTCTTTTTAATTGGGTTTTGTGTTCAGTTAACTGTGAAATTCACTGGTCTAAGTCCCTCTTTTTTTTTCCCCTTATAATATATTGATACAGCTTGCAATCTTGCATCCCTCAAAATACAAGTTTGAGCTATCCAAGATTCTGTTTTGAGAGGCTAGAATATGTTGGCCAAAAGATACAGGTAAATCATTGCTTCGAAGGCATCGTGGTGTTGGCCCATCTCCTGTTTTTTTAGAATAAACATTTTTGCTCTTTCAATTTTGTTGTTCTAAGGATTTGAATGGAAATTATAATTAAAAAAAAAAAAGGAAGAGCAGGATGAAAGCTCAAGATTTAATTATACACGTTAATTATATCCTGCAGGATCTTGTAATGGCAGAGAGGTTGCTGATGAAACATCTGGATGCTCCAGGGAGATGGATACAAGAGAAGCACCGAAGACTTCTTATGAACAAGTTCTGTGGCAAGTACTTGAGAGAAAAGTATCTCCATCGCTTCATCATATACAGCGAACAGGTTCAAGATGCATATGAACACAACAGAAGGCTTCGAAATCCAGCTACTACTACTGTTAATCAAGCCATTCATGGGCTTTCCTACGCTGTCTATGGGAAGCCAGATGTTCGAAGGCTGATGTCGTTTGAGGTTTTTGACTTTGAGCAAATCCAACCAAAAGCCGTTGGAAACCTGTGAAATTGACTGAAAAAGTGTGTAACTCGTATTTTTCACATCAATCTTTGTTTACACATGAAATCACAAGCAGAAACTCCGTGTATATACAATTTTTCAGTTTCATATTCAACGTAGATTAGTTTGTGGCCGGACCTTTCATCAACTCTGTAATACTTGTAATCCTATTATCTGATTCATCAACTCTGTGGTTTACAATTGTACCAGAAACATGATCTAATGCAATACCATTGCATTGTGATGGTCCTATGAATTAACACTAGGCATGTTTTTTTATGATTGTTCTAGAAATACTAACATGATAGCCTCATTAAAGCATTCATATAATTTAAACTTAGTTTAATTGACAAAGTAGTGGCCATAAAACCCTTTGTGTGTGTCTATAAATAAGGAGTTCATGAGTCTAAATTCTCAAGATTCTTCACAATTCCCCACTACTCAATTATGGTCATTCGCTCTCATTCTCCTCAGCTCGCTCTCTCTCTGCCAAGCTCTTACGATTCATCACGTTGCATTGCTAGCGGACATTACAATTAGTCTCAATAGAAAAGGGGAGCAAAGGGAAAACAAACTTCAATCGCATTTGATATGATGTCAAATGTCACCGACTCTCGGGCCATTTGTTGTCAGCCAAAAAGTACTACTACCAACTATGTAAATCCTTAGAAAGCATAAATGCATAATACAAGTCGACAAGTGAATATAAAACACCCCAGGAAAAAATACCAAAAACAATGAGCTAAGTGAATGTATTAATACTAAAATGTGTCAACGGTATGGCTCAAACAATTAGTACACTGGCTCCATGGAAAATTCTTGTATGGATAATTCTACAATACATTTTGTGATTCATATTTATTTATATCTATTAATTTGTGGATGAAATATTTTAATTTTTAACTTTTTAAATGAAGTTAGAAAATCTATACTATATTAAAAGAGCCCATGTGTACGTAAATTTTATTATGTAATATAATATTAGGAATGAGTTTTAGAATTTAGAGAAGACTAGAAAATAATTTTATTCGGATGGATTCTACATACAAGTCTCTTATATTGTTCTATTCCCAAGAGACAATGCATTTTTATGCTATTTATACAATACTTCTATGAAAATAAAAAATTATGTAAAATCTACTTTGAAGACTTCATATTAGAAAATAAATATGATTAAAATAAATTTTCTATGCAATAGGATATTAGGAATGAGTTTTAATAATTAAAGAAGAGTAAGAATTTTTTTTTGGGATGGGTTTTAGAAATTAAGAGTAATAATAAAAATATGAATTTACTTGGAAAATAAATTTACATGTTTCACCTATATTTTTGGACCCTTAAAGAGAAAAAAAAAAATCCTAAAAGGTCCACATGAAATAAATCTAGAAGTGTATAAGAGACAGTTAAAATTAAATTTAATTGAAGTAAATCTTCTCATAAAGTCTCTTGTAGAATCTAATTTAGAAAATGGATATGAATATTAATGCAAAATTATCTAAAAAAAAAATTAATGGAATAAAATTTCTCATTAAGTAGAATTATGCATATGATTATTATCAACATATATAGGTTAGTGGATACATTAATAGATTATACAACATTTATATACAATTAAAGAAACTAATAAAAGAAAAAGAAAAATTAGTTTGACAGATAAAGGAAAACAAGGTTATTTTAATTTCAAAGAGTTAAATACCATTTTGGCCATTCAAACTAAGTAAAAATCTCAATATGATCCTTCAAATTGAAAAAGTCTTAATTTCAGGCTCCAAATTAAAAAATATAGTATATATTACAATATAGTCCACCAAATTCAAAAAATCTCAATTTGGTCATCAAAACTAAAAGAAATATCCCAATGTGGCCCCTAAAATTGAAAAATTATCAATTAGACCCTTCAAACTGAAAACTTGTTATATTTGGCCTTTCAAACTATATTTTGACACAAGAAATACTATTAACCTTTTAAAAACACACAATTTTAAAATATACTTTCAATCTTAATGACTACATTACTGTTAAAATAAGATTTTTCTACAAAACAGAGAGTTCCATACGGTATCCATTTTTCAATGATGAATTTTATTAATTATACAAGTATGTAAATCAAATATTTTTTAGGATTAGGAATTAAGTTAAATAATAGTAGGAATTATCTTTAAACAAAAAAAGTATGATTTATCAAGTATAAACTTTTGGACTCTTTAGAGAGAATAATTCGGAATTTTTTTCTATTTTTTATACAAGAAAGAAAAAAAAAAAAAAACAAAAGAGACATAAAATTACTTAAAAGCAGACTCAAGACTAGAGTTATTCAAACCCAATCTAACCCAACCCAAATGCATTTGGCACTAAATGAATTGGGTTCTCGAGTTTCAAGGTTACTTGGGTTGAGCTACTCGAAACATATTGGTTGGGTTTCGTTTTCAAAAATTGAATCCAAACTAATAACTCGAAAACCCTATGTAATTTATTTATAATTTTTATCTTTAATTATGTTCCAAATGTTTTCATATAACTTATAATTTATTTTCTTTTCGTTGTTCACCTAGGATTCATTTAATATGTTTTAGAACTTTTTCCTTTTCATTCTTGAGTTAACAATTTACTTTTTACAAAACGTAATTCTTAATGAATGAGACAGCTGTTAACAACCTTATCAATTTTTTTAAAAATTTTAAACCAAGTAACCCGAAAACCGAGTAACCCACCCGAGTAATACTTGGGTTGGGTTTAGTTGAGTTTTGATCTTATTTGAGTTGGATTGGGTTTTATTTTTCATAACAAAAATTTGAAAACCCCGCCAACCCAATAACCTTAATAACGATCACTCCTAATCATGGCCATGAAGTTTATTTTAAAAAAGACATTATTTTTCACAAATATTGTCAACATTTCCGTATTCCTTCCACCAATGCTATTTATTTTGTCTCTAACATTGTTGTTTAGGTTTTGTAATTATGAAAGATTCGTTGTCTACAATATGAAAGAATTTGATTTTTGTGTAGTGCACTAAAAACAAATATAATATATAATCTATCTTTTTTATTATTATTGACAGATTGCATGAATATCTTGATCACTGACAGAACAGTAGAAAGATATTTAAAAGAAAGCATAAGAACATAATTCTTATCTTGAAGTTCTTACTTTTTTTTTAGTTCCCTTTTTATATGTTGAATAATTAGCATATATTTAATCTAATTTGTGTTTTTCCTATAATTAAAAATTAGTTCTTAAAATTATATTAGCTAAAATTTTTAATAGATAATTATTGTCCTCCTACAAAATATTAGATAATATCTAATGATAAATATTAGTAATCATATAAATTACACACTAAAAAATAGGAATATCAAATCAGTTACTCTTAGATTTTAACTAAATGTGTATTTGTCTAATAAAATCTAAATATTAAATATTTATTATTACTTTTAAATTATTATTATACAAGTAGATAGCTACTGCCATTTAGTAATTGTTGATCTTATTCTATCAAATAAAATTTATAATATTAGATATATACTTTTTAATTTACTATTATTGAGATTAATAGTTTTAACATAGTGATTTAATCACTAAATTTCACACCATAAATTACTAAATGGTGGTAGACTATTTTTCAATTTTTTTTTCAATATGTAATTCCTGTAGTTGTACAAACTATATATTTAAAAGAGAATTTGTTTCCTAAATTATAAATTGCTATTTAGTATTTGTACATGAATGGTTCCTTCATCAAAATTAGTTCCAAAAGAGGTATAGGGATTTAAGAATAATCAAATATTCTAATACGCTTGATAAATCCAAAGTTGTTAGGATAGAATTTGAATAATTGAAGAGAATGAAATGTTTCAATGAACTCTATAAATTGTCAATATTTTCAAGACTGCACTACCCTCTTTGATTACTAAACTTTCAGAAAGGATATAATAATAAACTCTAATATATTTTCCGTCATATATTGTGCTCCAATTTAATGATATTCCAAACTTTCATATTTTTAAATTAAATAGAGTATCATTGAATTTATTGTGAATACATTCAATAATTCTCAATCGAAAAAATGGCCTTCTATTTCAAAAATTAGAAGGTAAATATATTATTCAAAAGACACAATTATTTAATTTTTATGAAACTGTTTGAAATATTAAATTGAACAAATATCTTACATTTCTAACAAGGAAAATATTACTATAAACTCGGTTTTGAACCCCACTTATAGACATGCGGTCAAGATTAAATTTTAAAAATTTTTACTTACATCAACTGATGTCATACATTCCATAACATTTAGTTTACACTACAGGGTTTACATCAGTAGGGTCATAGACTAGATATACCTAAGTATTTCATTTCTAACAAAGTATATCTAAAGAAAATGTATAAAATCACCCATGACCAAATATTTATCTACACTCGTACAAACTACAAATTTTTTTTTTGATTTAGTTAAGCGTCAAACAAAAATTATATAAGCAGAAAATTAAGTGAATTAAAAAAAATCAAAATAATTAGTATCTCCAAACTTATTTTAATTTTTAATTTATAACAACAAAAATCAAATAATTATTATCTCCAAACGTGCGTGAACTGAATCAAATATTTGTAACTCGGCAAAAAAAATCAATAAAATTTTTCTTACATTGAGCCATTTATATACTAGTCTGGATAAATATAGAATACAAAATATACGACAGAATCGCACATTTTAGTTCATACAATAAACGCGGTTAGACAATAACTAACTCTATCATAAATTTTTTCTCACCAAAAAAAAAAAAAAAAATAAATTTATTATTATGAATTCATATTTATATAGTACGACAATAGTAACACTACATCAACATGACGTGGGAATCCATGCCAGTGGGCACGCCGACCATGCTAGATATTTTTATCAAGCCCAGAAAAAGAAGCACACAGTAGTATGTGAAACAATTGACACTCCCTCGAGGCAAATACTAATACAATTAGACAGAAGAAAACAGCTTCCCCCACCCCAAAACTCTCCATCAGTTGACTGACTAGTGCACATGAATGATGTGCTCAAACGCTTTCTTCGTATCTTGCTAGTTTGCGGCGCCCTCGTCGCCTCCCGCGCTCCCCTTGCTCAGTCTCCTAACCTCCGCCCGCCACTCAACTCCACCTTATCAAAGATCGAAGAGGGGTTCTTTAGATCATCAAAGATCTGCACCTCAGCTATGTCCAAATCCCGTGTCTACGCCGACATTAATGTTCTTCGCCCTAGAGAATACTGGGATTACGAGTTACATACTCTGTTCAGTGGGGGTATTCATTAATCTTCTTCCCCCCCCCAAAACCCCGGTCAACCCTTTTTGGCTAATTAATAGTAGTATATAATGATGATTGCTGTTTGCTGTTAATTGTGCAATTTATATTTTCAACTCTGACATTGAAGAATTCATCCGAAGCAAGACTCTTTTTTTCCTTTCAATAATTTATTAGGGAACAGTTTTTTTCTGAGTGGGTTGCACTTGAAATTGTTGAATACTATTTTTTTTTTTTACTAATTATGATATTTTATTTTCTGGCCCTGTTTGATGCTGATATCATCATCTAGTTGCTGCAGTCTAAAATTTGTTAAGGTTGTGTAACAGTAATGCTGCAAGATTGTCATGCCAATTATAGTTTGATAATTTCTGCAAGTGTGCAAAGTGATAAGAGACATTATGCTTTCTTTTAAATATCTTTCTACTGTTCTGTCAGTGATCAAGATGATTATGAGGTGGTTCGGAAAGTTGGGAGGGGAAAATACAGTGAAGTCTTCGAGGGGATAAATGTCAACAACAATGAACGCTGCATAATCAAGATCTTGAAGCCAGTTAAGAAGAAAAAGGTGGGACTTGTAACATGTTATATAGTATAATGTCAATTAAATGAGTAGACATATAGATGAAATCAATAATGAGTACTCGACTTGCCCTGTTTATGTGTCTTGGTTTACCACCAAAACAATCTGTCACTCACTCCGTGAGCACCTCCGTTCCATGAATAGTTATCTTGCTCACTTTCAATGTGTTCAAGTGCTGTTAGTGCAATCTAATGTTCAAAACAGATGTACTTTGACTGATGTTTGTTTTTGTATGATATGTGGTAGTGTTTGTTCTGTGTGCTGTGTAAATACCTGTTTGGCAATCGTGCAAAATTTTGTTTTCATTTAGCTTCTTTTTGCAGTTATGCGTGAAGTTTTATGTCTTGCTTTGCTATTTGTTGTTTCTTAATATAGCAATGCTAACATACAAACTTTTTTTTTTTTTTCTATGTTTTTGTTGAAATGATCTTATACAGATTAAGAGAGAAATTAAGATACTGCAGAATCTTATTGGGGAGTATGAAGGGGAGACCAAATATTGTCAAGCTCCTAGATATTGTTAGGGATCAGCACTCAAAAACTCCTAGCTTGATTTTTGAGTATGTGAACAGTACAGATTTCAAGGTCTTGTATCCAACATTGACAGATTATGACATTCGGTACTACATATATGAGCTTCTAAAGGTAAAAATGGTATTCTGTTGAATCTGGTTGTCTTTATGCACAATGCACATAGTTTCTTCTCTGCTCCTATTTTCTTTTCATCACTGATGTTCTACCTTGAGATAATTTCATTTAAGTTGGTTGGAGAAAATCATTAAAAGAGCTGGCTACTGCCTAATTAGGAACATATTATTGATTGTGATAACTTGAGGCTAAAGGGTATGTTGGAAATGCATCTGGGTTAAAATTTTGAAAGTAAGCAGTGGCTTTCAGTGTTATGCTATGTTTGTACATAAAAATGATTTTGCCCTGAGTAATTATTGGTTTACTCTGCCTCATATCTGTTTTTCTACTTGCTTCAGCCTACATTCTTGCTTAACATTACGGGACTTCTTTTAAGGCCAAGATCTAGGAAATTTTTATTTTTATTTGTATTTTTCTAGGCTTCAGGGGCTTTTCAGAATTCTCTTTTTTCTAATTGTGGGTCATAATCACTGAAGAGTGCAATGTGTTTCTCCTTTTTGCCTGACTATTTCTTCACATGTACTGGAATACTATTAATTTATTGTCAGCTCTAAGTTGTAACTTTTATCGTTTTTGAAAGCTCACAATTTGCATTTAATGATGTATTTATTTCTAAATCCATGTGCAGGCATTGGATTACTGTCATAAACTTGAAATATAATGCATAGGGATGTGAAGCCTCACAATGTAATGATAGATCATGAATTGCGGAAACTTCGCTTGATTGATTGGGGTCATGCTGAGTTTTATCACCCTGGCAAGGAGTATAATGTTCGTGTAGCTTCAAGGTAAGAGCTTAACTTTAAGCCTGTCTCTTGTGAAACTTCTAAAATGTAAAAGTAAGATATAGAACAAATTTGAAGTTCTCTTTTCCTGTTAGTCAGATACTTCAAGGGGCCTGAACTTCTTGTTGATTTGCAAGATTACGACTATTCTCTGGATATGTGGAGCTTGGGTTGCATGTTTGCAAATGGTAAGAATTTCCTTTTGTATTTCCTCTGTGTAATTGTGTGGGATGACTGTAATTCATGTGTGATTATACAATAAGTTACATTCTTATAAGAGACAGCAGTTGCAAAATTTTGCATGTAATTGAGTAGAATAGCATTATATGGTGCCATAATCATTGTCGTTACACTTGTGTGCTTTCTCTATAGATTTTCCGCAAGGAACCTTTCTTTTATGGTCACGACAACCAGGATCAACTTGTCAAAATTGCAAAGGTAAAGTGTCTTTTTTATTTCCAGATAAAGTTAAATGAGGAATAGTGTTTAACGTGTGAGATGCATCCAAAATGGATATTATGTTAAAGCTAACTGACTGAAATTTTTGGCACCATTTTAGTATCATGGGGTGCAATGTGGATTGTGAAATATGAAATTTTATGAAAAGATCTATATGTTGAATTCACAGAAATTAAATACATTACTGGTTGTGAATTGTTCTTCCAGGTTCTTGGTACAGATGAATTAAATGCATATTTGCACAAATATCATTTAGAACTTGATGCTCAACTTGAAGCTCTTGTTGGGAGGTATAAAAAACTCTTGTTTCTGTTCTTCTTGTTTTCTTTTTGGTTTTTGGATATTTTACTTCTGGTATTGGCCAATTCTGTGCTTGCCTGTTTTGGAGCTGTGATAACAACCTTGAAGTTTCCTTGATGCTGCTGCCAATGAACCATCTTTGTCTCTTCTTATCCTTGTTCTCGTACTTGCTGTTTGATCCTTTCTTGCTCAAATCTTCTCAGTAACAATTGGTGCTGCATAAATAACTAAAAGTTTCTGCACTTGGAAAACCTGTAAACCATTTTAAAGAATCATCTTGATACGCTGCTGTGGCTTTTCCTATTGTTTGTTTTATTAATATATTGATGATCTTAGATTTTCATGTGCTGTTGGACAGACATAGCAGAAAGCCCTGGTCAAAATTTGTTAATGCCGATAATCAGCATCTAGCATCACCCGAGGTCTTCCCAAACACCCCTTTGAAATGATAAAGCTGCTTCTTGTTACCTCAATTATTTGTGCTCTTGATGTCAAATAAACCCAATTTTTTGCCTGTAGGCTATTGATTTTCTTGACAAGCTTCTTCGTTATGATCATCAGGACAGGCTCACAGCAAGAGAAGCAATGGTAATTCTTAATGGCTTTCCTTGTCCATTACTAATTTCGTGGTCTTTGTGAAAATTCTTCTTTGTTTTTCATAATATATTATGGAAAATATTTTACAAAATCACATTTTAAAGACACTTTTCAAAGCCAATCCACATCTAGATGTGTCATATTGGTTAGATTTCATTTTTTTTTTCCGGATCTAATGACAAATCAGTGACTTTTGTTTGTCACTTTATATGAGTGCAATCTTGATTTCATAATATCCTCTCCTCCCTTGGTTTATTAACTTGGCGGCAGTGGAATTTAGTGATAAAAGAAGCCATACCCGGTGAAATTGTTAAATTGTTTTCTTGTATTTGGTTTTCAAGAAAATTGAATTATTTGCTAAAATAATTAAATACTCAAAATTTGACGTCAATTACTTTTACTTACCTTAACATTCAACTAAAATAAAAAAAAATTTCAAGCCCTATTTTCTAAAATTTCCGATTCACACTACACCGAATGTCATCTGTCAATTTGGATACATCTACCTTGAAACTGTCAAATATCAAACAAGACTCAGTTTCTTTCATAGCTATTTGGTTTTGTAAACTATAATGTAAACATATATATATATTTTTTTCCAGGCCCATCCATATTTCTTGCAAGTAAGGGCTGCAGAGAACAGCAGGATGCGGCCACAGTAGCCTGGTCGTAATGCAAATATATTCGGATGCGTATTAAGTGGGTACAATACCACCATCATAAGCTAATCTTTAGCATCGTGTGCTTGAATGGGATTTGTTTGGAATACAGACATCAAATGTATTTTGAACCAAAAATTTTCTTGATCAGAGCCACTATCTGAATATATGTTTCACCATGCAGTTGAATATTATTGATTGTTCTGGTGTTCTTTTGTTTATATTGTAAACACTAGGGAGCAAGACCGAAGATAATATAAATGTCCAAGATATTTAACTTAATTTAAATATTATGGATATTAAGTATTAGGTAAAGATTTAGGTAGATCCGGTCTTTGATCTCGCTTGTAAACTCTGTAGTGTGAATTAAATTTTAGAAAATTTATGATATCAACTGATGTAAGTAAGATTCT
This sequence comes from Cinchona pubescens, assembly GCA_025175665.1. NCBI lineage: Eukaryota > Viridiplantae > Streptophyta > Magnoliopsida > Gentianales > Rubiaceae > Cinchona > Cinchona pubescens. The sequence goes on along the minus strand of JANKKI010000002.1, from coordinate 65,642 downwards.
CTAAAATTTAATCATGACCACAGAATCTACAGATAGAGTCAAAGACCGGACCTATTTAAATATTATTAAAGAAAGAAAAGTTTACATTAAAAAAGTGGCGATTGAGTGGGAACAAAGAATGGTAACTTCAACTCCATAATGAAAGCTTGTTAAAACATTCGTGTCAAATCTCCGCACAAACACTCTAATTCTTCATCTCTCCATCTGCAAGAATGGAAAGACATATTCATGAATTTGATCATTGGATATGAATATCTAGTCGAGAGAGGCATAATCGAAGCCCCACTACCAGCAAATAAACCATACTTCTAGCAGTAATGTAATCAAATATTCCTATCAAAGTAGCCTTTGGAAGAATAAAGTTATATATAAAGAATGGATGCATGAACCTATCATGTGCAACATCTAGATTGTATTCTATCATCTACCTTTCAACCAGAAAAAGATTAGTAACATATAAATATTAGTAATAGTAAATTTCGGCAATAATCCGTCCATTTACATTCTACTTCTGTATATGCACAGCAAAGGTGTATAATTCTTTTCTTTTAAACACTATTCCTATTTAGTTGAGCTTTAGTAGCTTTAAAATAATTGAAACTTAACTTTAAAAAATCTAGATGTTATATCCAGATCCAAAACAGGAAACAATTTTAGACCATTATGGTGCTGTGCTTATTCTTTTAACCAGTATGTCAACAAACTCATCAATCCCTATACCTTAACAAACAAGGAGTAGAAAGCATCTAGCTTTCCAAACTGGAAGAATGCTAACTATAAAAGTTTGAACAATAAGAGGGGAATTCAACAATTAGATAGCTAAATTGAAAGTGAGATCTCCAGCATGCAGTATTGCCAAACTAGAAGAATGCTAACTATAAAAGTCTGAACAATGACGGGAATTCAACAATTAGATAGCCAAATTCAAGGTGAGATCTCATGCATCCAATATTTACAATAATAAGACTCTTGGGAAATAAATTCTAGAGTACACCTACTTTATACGATATGTTAGATCAAGAAATGTATTAGACACCATGTCAAAATTTGCATATAGTAAATACAACTATATGTTAGTTGCCAATATGTAAGCATAATTCAAAAAATACAAAGATTATGAAACTATCTATTTATTCTAATCTCATTATTCCATTCCACAATTTCTTCAATGCATGTTAACCAAACTGATCAATACATTATACATCTATACCATATCAAGTCTTGCACTCTGACAAATGGCATGACTTTTCATATTCTCACATGTTAGTAGAATAAACACCTGAAAGACACTCTAAAGTTGCAAAAGTTTGCTTTTTTTTTTTTTAGATGCTAAGTTGGAAAAAAAAAAATCTATTTCTATTGAGGTGTTGAACCAAACAATTACTAATAACTAAGAATTAGTAAGAGAAAGCATGCAAGTTGGCTTAGAAAGTATCTTAAGAAAAACAACCTTTTCTGGCTAGAGTTAATCCAACCATATATGAACTTGTAACATGAAAAGTATGTATAAAGAAGACGTACATTGCTTAAATGAGTTAGGAGGGATAATCAAAATCATGGAAGTCGGATCCATTTACTAATTTTAAAATCCATTAAATATGTAGATTCAATGATTTTGTAACTTCTTGCAACTATTTTACAATTATTAAATGTTCTTCCATATTAAAACTCATCCGCATTCAGCTTTCTCTAATACGAGTCACATGAGAACTAGAACTGACAAAAAAATGAAACTAAGATAGAAAAAATTGGAAAGAAAACAAGGATATAGTAATTTCTCGAGTAAAGGCTCAGATCAACAAAAATTTAAGCAAAAAAGGGACAACACCGATCATGGTTGCAATTCAATTACATTAGAAAGAACTCTCATCCCAAAATTTTATCAGAGTTATCAAGCCAAGAGATACGGGATGATGTTCCTCACATCATCACAGGCAAAAGCCAAACTAAGGAACTAATTCATTTTTAAAGTTCGCTATTTGAAGCTGTCTCTTATACAATCTTGATGGCTAAGAGATCAGGATCATAACGACCTTAATTATCAATTGGAATCATTAAACAACCAAAAGAATAAAAAGAATTCCATAAATTCTATTGTCCCTCACCTGGGTAAGAGATTTCTTTCAGCTTTTCTATTAACCACATGGCCTCCTAAGGCTTTAGGTTATTAGCATGGATTCACCTAAGTAGAGCTTATACATGGACAATGTGTCCTTCCAGCACCAACATAAGCCTCTACCATCAAGAGAGGGGAAAAACAACAATAAACAAATAACATAATAAAATTTATAAATTTCATTTTGATACAAGGCAAAGTCATAAAAATAACCGGAAAAAATGTCAGAAATAATTAGCAACAACAAAACACGAACTAAAATTATTCAACTACCATACTTTATTGTTTTCTCAAAAAGTTAGTCATAATTATGAAGAAGACAATAGGGAATGTGAAGAGAGAAAAAAAAATCTTGATAACCTAGACATTGCACCATTTAAATGTAAAACTAATCAATTAAAAAAAATCTAACATATAAAAAAAATAGATAAATGAAAAACTTTAACATCTTTATCACTATTAATGCAATTATTTCCTTTCAAATCAGCCAAAAGCAAGATTCATAAAATCAGTGTCACCTTCAATAATCAGCAATAACAATTTCTGGATTTTATTACTTTTTTATTGGGCATTTATATTCTTCTAATATTTGTTATAACTATTAAGTGATGACATATTCAAGCCAAAGCCAACACAAGTCCTAAAGAGGAAGTAAGCTGAAAGATCAAAAAAAAAAAAAAAAAAAAATTAAGTGGAAAAAAAAAGAATCATAGTCAAACATCCCTTGACAATTTGTTTGCAAAACAGTAGCACATGTTAAAAATGACATTATAAAAAAAAACCATGTGGTTAAAACTTGATTCTCATCCTTAAAGGTACAACAGACTACATTGCATAAAGAAAGGGATGGAAAAAAGAAGAATTTGGACCTTTGCTGTCATACACAGAAGTTCCACATATATAGGACAAACAGCATGCTTGTGATAGACTTGGCATACTTCAGCTCCAAAACCATTATGAGGCAACCAAGTACCAGGAGCAAAACTAATTGACTTTGCACAACTTTGTCTTGTAGATTTAAAGACAGAGTAAATGTTCCAAACACCATATGCAACAAAATGACCAAGACCTCTAATGAACAAAAAGTTAATCAAAATTGATTCTTGCTTACCGAAGTTGAATCCTCCATGATAAGATCATAACAATGTAATGATAAAGTTTTCAAGCTCCTAAAGAAAAGAATTATACAAATTAATAAATCATATAGAACGTAGAAGGAAAAGGGAAAATTCACTTGAGTTTCAAGAGTATAGACACACTTCCACAAATTTGGTAGCAAACAAGAGTGGAAATTGAAAGTACATGAACACACTTCCACAGTTTCAAGAGCATAGACACATTTTGAGAATCAAAGTTCCCTAACCAGCCAAGCTCCTATTTAATTGTACTTTTTTCTTCTCAAGATTCAATGAGCTTATCAACATCATTATTTTTTTTAAAATTCTTTTATTATGTTTTTTCTTATATATTGATTGACCCAATTAAAGACATAATAAGTTCTTAATGAATTTGGAAAAATTCTAGTAGTTTGACAACAAACCACTTTATTACTGTTATGAAATTAAAAGCACATTGTTGTTTTTATCCTCAAGCATGTCTAGCTCAAGGTGTTGTTTTTACCCTCAAGCATATCTAGCTTTCACAGAAAATATATAAGAAAATAGAGTAGTTTCTTCTCCATAAGCTTGTAAAGCTGAAAAAAAAAAAAGATTATTTAGACTTTTCAAAGCAAACAAGCTGACTTTTTTCTTTACAATCTCTATTTTGTTTTTCAAAAACATATCTTCTAAAGATAATTTTCTTCCATTAAACAAACCTTCTTATTATTAGTCGGAGAAAAAATCTCAAATTTTTAAAACGAATAAAAACCAAGATCTTAAACAAAAAATCCCGTAGATGGATAAAAAATAACCAGCTAAAAATACTAAAAAATTTCTAAAAAATAATCTAAGAGTACCTTCAAAAATCAAAGTCCATATATGATTGCTGATGAGCCAAAAACCATGCATCCTCTGTTGTTCACACAAGAAAATATCAATGTTCTCCTGCAACATCACCCAAAAATAAAGAGTAAATCAAAAAATTTAAGTCAAGAAAAAAAAAAGGAAAAAAATACGAATGAATAAGGAGATCTGAAACGGTTGAGTAGAAGGGGGTAAACTCCATCATTTTTCACGTTGTACTAAAAAAAATTTAAAAAAAAGCACAAAAAAAAACAGTCCAAGGATGAGGAGATCTGAAACGGAGAGAAGGAGCCTTCGTCGCAACATGCCATATCTGGTTGCAGCGGTTTGGTTGTGGTGGTTTAACGGAGGTTTTAATCAGTGAACGAAGAAGAGAGAGACGCAGTTGAGAGAAAGGACTGAGCAGGGGAAGAGTAGTGGCGGGATAGTTTGTAAAACCAATGGAAAATAAGATTACGGAAACAAAGCCCTCAAAATTCATGATAATTACAAAAGAAGCGGGAGAAAGTCACGTAAGAGCACGTAAAAAAACGACTATCAAAAGTTGTCCAAAAAACTCAACTCCCTTTTTATACTATACGTTAATGAATAAATTATTTATTCTTTTATCTCTCACAACAAAATTGCAGGAATAAAATATGTAATCCAACTTTATCCAACACCTTCATAGCATGTAGGGTCTCGAGGGATCAATCCCAAACACTATCCTGTTGTACTTATTATTGCTAATTTGTGAGTTGATCAGGCCACTGGCAGCGTTCTTGACACGTTATAATTGTGCTATTTCTCAATAAATATGAGATTATGATCAGACAAATTTGCTTTAGGGTACTGTGTGCCCCAGTAGAATCCACTATCTGCTATATAGAAAAAACACGTCTTATTTGGGCAAAAAGAATCGGCTGTCAAATGTGTTTTAAGTCTTCCCTTAATGTATCACATGTAAACCTGCAATTGATCCTAGTAGTTTCTGAAAAAAATTTCAGTAATCTTCCATATGAACTCTTGTCCAGATTTTAGATTAGGTCCTTCAATTTCAGTGTCATCAACTTTATAACCTTGCGTTGCAATCTTGTCGACTAAGCCCATTTCGTACAATACAAGTAAATACATCAAATAAAGCCTGTACATGTATTGTTTGATGAAAGTAAAATGAGAAAATATGGACAACTAGAATAGGGTCTTCATCAAAGTATAGTTCATCTTGCTTCTTAAAAAGTTTTGAAGTTCGAGTTGACAACCGTCTTCTTGTTGCTTGTAGTTGCCACCAAATATATTGGATCCACTTTCAAACAAGTCTCGGTGTATTGTAAATAAAATTTATTGCATTAATTAAATATCATCGGTTACATTTTTTTAACACTATTTTTTTTTTTTTTCTGTTACACTTCTTATATATTATTTCTTAATATATTAAAAAATGATACTATGTAACTGAACTTTATTGAAATTTATCTGGGGAATCATCTAACACAATTGTCTAAAGGAGCCTAATTGATCTGACCAACTTGGTATTTTAACTTATTTATTCTAACAAGTTTGACATTGCATTTAAACTTAATTTGTACATTCTTATTTGAATCAAACTTCAATTAGTTTTTTATCGAATCAAATTCAAATTGTAAATTTCAAATAAACCTATTAAGTCATGTTTGAAACGAATTCAAAATTAAATCTTCTTTGTGTTTGATTTGGTTATAAATCATGGTCTTGAGAAAACCCAAGTCTCTAATAGTGCTATTTTTTGATAGACTACAAGTGATTAGGACGCTTTCAATGGTTTCAATTGTCTGTTGGTTGAAGGCCAAATAGGCCCAAATTTTGGTTATTTAATAGATACTCTTTGCTAGCATGATCAATTTTGGGCTTGGGCCATGGCCCAACAATTGCAAATTAAATTAATAAATCTGACACGATCTAGTCCAGAAATTTGACAGACACCGGTGACCGCCCCACACCGGTGAGATCCCGCCGGCGACGTCTACAATGGGGGTGGTTATCGAGACCGATGTTTGGGAACCTAACAAAGCCCTCTGCGTATTTACACTGATTTCATGCATCGCTTCAATCTACTTTTGCCCTAACAACTCCGGCGCCGGCCGAGCAGCCACAGTCTTCTATCACTCGCAAACGTCATCAGCCTTTATCCGTTTCCAGCGAAGTTTCCTTTCCTATTCTCACTCTCCAAGTTCTCAGGTCATCACATTGAAATTTATGGTTTTTTTTTTTGTGGAGAAATTAATGTTTTTGCTGGCTGATTTGATATTTTATTTATTATTGTAAATTTGGTTGGATAGTGATGGAGGGGCTGGGGTCATTGTTTGGAGAGTATGAATGGGCAAAGTATGGAGTGAGCAAAGAGCAAATGGTGGTGTATGTGTGTGTGGGATGTGCAGCTTCACTCTTTATTGGGACTTGCTTAGGAATGCTTTCTGATTTGATGTAAGCTTGCTTTCTTGTTTATTATATTTCATGATTTTGAGTAAAATCTGCATGCTTCTTATTCAGAATATGAGTGTACTTCTCTTAAATCATAAATCGTGCCTGCAAAATAGGATCTTTTGAATATTACAACATTTTGGAAAATCTTGATTTTTATTTATGGAAAGATGGTTTTGAAGATATGTGGAAAAAACAAAAAAAAAAAGACCATATTTTTTAAACATTGAGATGTGATTACTCTTTATGCATACTTCTGTGCAGGGGGGCAAAGAAAGTTTGTTTGCTATTTTTCATGCTGCACCTCTTTGTTTCGATAGTCAAAAGCATTATCAGACGCATCCAAGATTTGGTTTGCAAGCTTTCTGCATTTCTCTTGCCTCTTCTATATTTTCCTTCAGTTTCGAGACATGGATGGTTGTTGAGCTTGATAAGGTTTGTCTTCAAATTTTTGTTTTCTAATGTGTTGGTGTCATCTCTGCCTTTTATTTTGGTGCTCGGTAGTGTAAAGGTGCCTGAAAGTTTTTATCTTTTTGAAAACTTTTATTATTATTTTTTTATTTGTCTTTTGTCATCAACTCCGAATTCCGCAAAATCTATTTCATGGAATTCTGAGACTTCTGATAGTGAACTAATGATTACAGCTAAAGTTGTGCAGCTGGGGCAGAGGCAAGATGCGTTAAATGATATGTTTTGGTTAATGACTTTTGTTGAAGCCTCATCATTCATTGGGAGCCATTTCCTTGGAAATTGGTTGATTGGATAAGCAATAGGGAAATGATACTGTAGTTTCTCCTTACATTGCAGCAGTAGTTCTAGCATTTGTATCTATCATTTATGTTGCTCGAGGATCCAAGGGAAACCCACAAACAGCCAGTTTTAATGATTATTGGACTTCATTCCGAACGCATATCTTTTCTGGTAAAATATGCTGATATTTACATTGATGTCTGAAATTCATTTTCTTAACTATGGTTCAAATCATTTGTCTATATTGAATATTCAAGGGCATTGAAGTCACCGATAAGCATATACGTAAACAATTCTCTCTAATTTGTCAAGTAATCTTCTTATCAATGATGAAGTTCCTATGTTGCTAGATAAAAGGGTATGGATGCTATCGTGGTCACAAGCTTGTGTGCACTTCTCTATTGCAGTTTTCTGGATTCTTTGGGCCCCAACAGTTGTGGTAAGCTCTTACTTGCAATTTAGTGCAACAATATCCATTGTATCCTATCTTCCCCATTTTTCTGATGTATAAAACAAGCCAAGTCTTTCTTGCACATTTTACTGCAAATCATTTTTTGAAAGTTGCTTCTATTTGGGGATTAAATGTATGCATAGTAGTAAAAAGTCATGTTGTTCAAACTATGATAATCTTCAAAGTGAGAAGCTTTGAAGAAATTTCTTTTTCTCGTCTAAGTTTCTTGAAAATGATAGCCAAGCACGGGATATGGACAATTTCAGTTGTAGAAAGTTTAGTAAGACTTTCAATTTTATATCTAAAACATGATTTTGATATGGTTTATAGCTTTGTTTGTTGTTTCTATTTAATAAAATAGATCTTCTCTTTCTTTTTTGTTTTTTGCTTTTTCAATGAATGGCCTTTTGATTGTGTTGAATTTTGATTTTTCAACATTATAGGCTGATGGCAGAGAGGTTCAATTAGGGTTGATATATCCTTGTTTGATGGGTGCAAGAATGCTAGGTAGCACTGCATTTCCCTGGGTTTTTAATGGGACAATATCACTTCGTACAGAGGAATGCTTAGTTTATGCGTTCCCTGTGATGGGCCTCCTTTTATCTATTGTAGCTTATGATTATCATGTAAGTTACTTGTATATTATTCAGAGAACCTATTTTCTGTACGGATGCAGATCTTGATACTTAGTGCATAAGGCCAATTATTTTTCCCATTTCAGGACATTGGAGTTCTCCTTGTACTGTTCTTCTTATTTCATGCTTGCGTTGGTCTTGTTTTGCCTTCACTTGCCAGATTGAGAAGCATGCAACTATATGTTCTATTATTCTTGTTTTGTCATGACTCAGATTCTCTTAGAAGTATTTATTTATCTGGTGTTAGAGCTATTATTTTCGTAGTAACTTTCTGTCTTTATGGCTCCACAGGTATGTACCAAATGAACTTCGTGGAGGAATGATATGTCTATCTCAAGCTCCTGCCAACATGATGTTCTTGTTATTTCTGGTACAAGTAGGTTCTTTTACGCTGTCTTACTTCCAAATGTTTAAAATTGCAGATACTGCTATTCCAAGGTGATGCTTTGTGCAGTTTAAATTGGTAGATGGTGTTCTTTTCTTTTTTTTTCCTTTTCTTTTCTTCTTTTTTGTTGGAATGAATTTTAGTTTGGTTGGAGATTTGGGTTTCACAATTGTGGGATATTAATATGGCAGCATTTGGTTAATTGTTTGTTGTAAAAGGGTTGCATGAAGCTATTATTTGTGTCATCTCAAAACACTGAGCCAACTGGCTTTTCGGATTTGCATAACACCAAGTAACTTTTGTGATTTGGAGGTTTATTGATCAAGTGCTGTTACAGCAAATGCAATCTGGGAAATTATAAAGATTCCTTTACTGAAATGGCCAACCTCCCTAAATTCTTGCCTAATATTTACATAAGGTGCAGATGCTGTGGATTTTGTAAGTACAAAATGTTGTCGACTAATAAGCTCTTAGTTGCTTTACACGTAACTCTCAGGTCCCACTGGCTGACCAATTGGTCCTTGAGGATCTAGTTACTTTTGGTTGCAGACTTTGATCCGTCTTCTTACCTGTTTTTCTTTATGGGTGAAATATTAATTGCTTTTATGCTTAATTTTATGATTATCAAGGTTAAGTTTTTCCTCCATAATTTTGCAGAGAGGTTATTATTACACTGTTGCAAATTCAACAATCATTGCATTTGCTGCTCTTGGTCTATCTTCAGCTGCTGGTTGCATGTATATGTTGAAGCGGTCAGGGAAGAACTCTACCAAAACTGGCACAAGTTGTAATGTACATGCATAAACTGGCAAATTATTTCTTTAACAGGCAATACTTCAATATTATCAATGAAATTGAGATCCTTCAAGGTTAGCTGCCATGCTGAATGAATGGAGAATTAAGGAACGGCTGAAGCTCAAAAAACCATGAAGGGAAGATGTATTGCGGGTATGTTCAGTTTTGTAATTCCAATTTGAATTCTTCGTCAGGCATTTGGTGAAATAGCTGGCACAGTAGAAAAAGAAGCATGCAGGCTAACTTATGAGCAGTCGTAAGATTAACGTACCTTGAAGGTTGTTGAGAATATGATTTGGAAAAGAATGTCAACCAATTTGGAGGGATAACCACAATTTGCTCGAGGAGATTTCAGAATGCATTTTGATGAGAATGTCTTGTTCATCTCGAGTTCTCCATGCAGTCCTACAATGGTGAATCTCTAGGAGAGCATGCAGCTGATTTAACATAGTGATTCGTTAAGGTATATAGGTCAATAAATGACTTAGCTCATAGTGTTAGAAGGCTTTTGAACTCGTGATGTCTAACAAATTTACATGTTTTTGAAACAGTACCATTTCTTAAATTATCATTCTCATATAACCAGGTTGGTCTGTAGGTATTACTGCTCCAAAATATGTATTGCAGGGATGGTTAGATCTATTCTCCTCTCTTACCGTGATAGAAGAAAAAAAGAGCTTGGACCTTTTCTTAAATTAGAAATAAAAGAATCTATACTATATTCAAAATAAGAGTTCCTATTTGGTGTGTTGTCATTTTGTATTCTTTTCAGGGTATTGTACCTTTCAAGATAATTATTGTACACTTTCTAGAAGTGTATAAAAAAATCAATAATTCATTATAATTTCTAATAATTTTCACTATTTTTATTTATATATATATTTTTTAATTACCACACACATTGTATATGTCTTAGCCACTAGGCACTAGTATTGATAATGCTGCAAAACATTTTGGTGTTTAATCTTTCCTGTTCTGAGAATCGAAAAACAAATTTCCCTGTTCTTGATCAAACTGGTCTTAAGTTGTTCTTATGATGTGTTTTTTTCCCGTGCCTGTCTCTTATACACATCGAAGTGAGGCCTGGAAAAATTGTAAGACAACACATTACAAGCCATGAAACAAACACTACAAATATTTGTCCAAAACAATACGAAGTGTACTGACAAGGATGCAGTCACTTCCCACTGTGATGGGATCACAAACAAGTAAATATTAGTAGAGATTGTTTCCTATGAGCTTTTGTGGGTGCAACTTAACAAAAGTAAATGAAAGGAATTAGTACAGTGTATACAAACGTGCATTATGTCACACCATCATATTCTAGATTCAATTGCACTGTTATACTATGTCATTGATTCATGGTGCTGCTAGTTTCCTCTCTAATGCACATTTACAGTTGCCGGTGGTCTACAACTACTCTGTTTCCAGAAGTACCCAATCATTTCTAGATGACTTTTGCCAATCCACTGAAGGATATAACTTATCTAAGTGATTAATCATTCTTCTGCTCTAAAACTAAAAAGATAGAAAATAAGGATCACATTTCTCTAGATGCAAGAATCCGTCTGAGCTAGTTGCACCAGGTAGTTGATAACATATATTCATAACTAGTATGGAGGGATTGCAGCAAAAGGCAATTGCCATCTTATCCATAATGTTAATGCATTCTAACACATAATCTACGTTGTCGGTAAAGATGAAATAAACTAAACAGTCCCAGTCAATGTTCAGTTATTTTTATATAATTGTTCTTCCAATTAAGCCACCACTTTTATACATCATTACATATTAAGAATTTGAAGGAATTACTACCCCGTCTCTCCCGACCCCTACCACACCAGGACAAAACAAGGAAGGAGTGCAAGAAACCGCAAGAAAAGGAGTAAAATGATAACATCCAGAAGAACTCACCAAATCAATTGTACCATTTGGGAAAAGTGAGTAAAATAGCAGTCCATCCCCTCTGCGTGGTTTTACTTTCAATCCAAAACAGTTACGATTGTCATTACTAGCATCCGTGTTCATCCCATTCTGCCAAATTAGAGCATTAATTGACTGCCCATTTACATAAAACAGAAGGGAAGGTAAAGAACTACAAAAGAAAGAAACCTACAAGGAAAAAAGAGAGAGGCAGGAAACAGAAGGGAAAATGCTAGGACTTAAACTTACCTCTAAAGGGAACATGGTTTCCCCACCTTCTTCAACATCAGATAAATAGAGCAAGAAAGAAGCAACCTAAACAATATTAAGCAAGTAAAGATTATTCTATATCAGGATTATCAAAGACCTCGCAAAAACATAGAAACAGAGTAGAAAACGTAATGCAGGAACTCTTCAAGTAACTCCCAAGTCAAACTTCATGGAGAGACACAAAGGTGAGGAAAGCATGGGGTGAGAATGGGATCAAACATTTTATTGTCACAGTATCCAGAATGTCTACTAGCCTAGGTATCAATACTAACCAAATTTTACATGTTTGACAATCCTGAAATTTTAACAAGATTGATTGGACTATCAAATTCATTAATTTCTTACCCTTTGGCTCTTCTGTGGACCATATTCAGCAGGATTAAAAGCATCATAATGAGATTGATATCTTTGACCTATCTCATACCGTAAGACGTTAAATTCCTGAAACATTTTACATCCTGCATTACTCAGACAATTTTACCATTGACCTGAAATCAAAGTCAACTAATTCAACAGAAAAGACAATCAAACAACATCATATGAGATGAGAGGATGAGATATAAATCGTTAAGCATAATGAAACTTCTATAAATGCATGCCTGGTTAAATTGGATTTTGAATATAATAACCTATAACGCATCTATGGTTCTCTGATATGAAACCAAATAAGGCCTTAGATTATAGGTGATAAAAAAAAGTCAACATTCCTTTATTTGCTGAATCCAAATTCCATTACTACATGAACATGAACCGTGGAATGGGAAAAAGAAAGCTGGAAACATTCCAAGTTGAAGATTACCTCTCCATGATTTCTAGGGATCATCGTGACCTTGGCAATCTTTTCCTCAATGAGAGCCAAAGTCCCACTTTTGTCTTCAGACGCGCTAATAAACATTCCAGAGCTAATTCACAAGAATCCACCCCCCCCCCAAAAAAATAAATATCAACATCATACTGGTGCTTACCCTTTGAGATCTTGACAAATAGCTAAAATAAAATAAGTAATTTCCTTTCAACTTCAGAAATGAATGTGAAAACAAGAAAGCTAAAGCCAAAAAATGAAGTACCCGGCGTAAAAGGTTGCACATGAAAGTTTGCCAACCTTTTAGGCACCAATGACTATGCACTTAGACAAACTTAGTACCAGTGTTTACCTAGTCCTGATTCCCTTGGTACTTTCTTCAGTTTCTCCGGGACGAAGAGCTAAGCTAGATGGCTTAAGCCCAGACTTTGCCATATTAATAATGCTTTGGCATTGTTCTACAGTTGCAAAATTAGGAAAGTACAATGCGCGTGGCTTCCAGCTTAAAACCTAGTAGGAAAATTACAATAACAAAAAGAAAGAATTAAGGGCTCCATTTTATGGCCCAGGAACAAAATGCTAGATGTGTATTGACATGTTAATCTCGAAAGAAAGGGATCAAGCAGTCCTCATCAAAAAACACACATAAGAAAAAAGGTCGAGACCAAGTACCTACAACCCTTAACTTACCAAGACTTCCTAAATTCGGAATTTGAATATTTGTGGAAAAAATCAATGGCGCCAATTAAATTACTTGTTTAGAAAACCCAAAAATTCTAAAATGGATCCTCTTGGTTCGAAACTGACATGCACGTACAGGATATTTGTATACCCGATGCGCCTAAGAATGTAGTACTAAAAAACGTACACCCGCCAATACCATTGTTCGATCATGAAAATAAAAGGGAAAAAAATAAAAATAAAATATTATCTAATTCTTAATATATTTGTTACATTTTGATTTTTTTTTAGATCAACGAGTAAGTTTTAAAAGCTCAATCTATTGTAAATTTTTTAAATTTTTGTATAAATTTTAAATTTCATATCATAATACTTTATATAAATTTTACAAAAAATCAAATAAATCTATATAATTATTGAGTACAAAATGGATCGGATTGATCAGAAAAGTCAAATTGTGATAAAATAAGTAGGACGAAATGAATACTATATTTTGAGAAAAAAATTAAAAATAAAATTTTATTCTCCGCTAAGATTGAACTTGCAAAAATGCGAAATGCAGCTAAAGTAAAGTACCTGAAAAGGAATGGAAGTAAGAGAGTTGTCGCCGGACAAGCCGTGGGGCAACGGATCAAAGCTGCTCCTCTCACTGCCCCCATGACCGCTAGCACCCTTGGCCTAAGCTGAGACTGCACACTCCACTCATCCTGCAGTAAATTCATTATTAATTGAGAAATAATTAGCACTCCATAACCACTCAAAAAAAAAAAAAATTGAAGTGAAAAAAAAAAAAAACATCACAACCGGCTGATAGAATAGAGTAGAGCCGAAGAAGCCGGCAAGGAAGAAAAAAAGGCATAATAGGAATACTAAAGGTAGGCCAACGCTCCGGCAACCTCCGCCGTATCCAACTGCTATTTTACCACCTCTGCTGTTCTTCATCACCGACAATCCGCGGCACCTCCTCCGACCAACTGTCGACCTTGTCTTTCTTCTTGTGGAACTCCAAATTTAATTCGATTTTAATGCTATAAATGATTTTATTTTGAATAATTATAATCAGAAGACAAGACGTACGGAAAATGGAAAAGGAAAAAAAATCTTAGGAATGAGAACGGCAGGAGACTTTCAGGGAAATAAATTGATAACGCGAGTCGAGGCATTGCAGTTGCATGTGGGGAGAACCTGGAGAATTTATTTTGCTACCAAACTAGTTACGAGGTAGGTAAACAAGATGACCTAAATCAAATTAATTACTACCACTATTATACTTGCAAAGTTTACTGGTTTTTGGTTGCTCATTTTGTTTCTTACCAAATGTAAAATTAGCCTGTAATATTACCTAAAAGAAAAAAAAAATTAGCCTTGACGAAACAAAAATTATTCCAGGTAGGAAAGAAGGAACAATTTACAAGAATAGATAGAGAGAATTTTTTGGGAGAGAAAGTGATGTCTTTTTATTATTTGTAGTTAAATTGATTTGTTATTTTTTTGTATTGCTTATTTACAAATGAAGGGTAAATTCTCTATTTATAGAGATTTGGATAGGGGGTTCATGACACTGGAGTTCATGAAATCATACATATCTGACATTCTGACTTACCGATTTACGAATCTACTTTTACGAAGTTATTTATATGTCGAATTACTTTTTGTGCCAAATTCATGTAAGGCCATATGTTATTTTGAGGTGAGTCGAACTACTTAGTAATAAATCTAATCTATTTAATCAACTTTAAATAGAAGAAATCGATAAAAGTACCCACATATCTTTATATACAGAAACAAGAATATAACATCACTTGAATTTGATTATTTTTTATATCGTCAAGCCCGAAGAAAGGAATATCTCAATTAACAAAAAGACTGATTTTGACTTGGGTTTTGGTCTTTAAAATTTATAATTATGTAAGTGGAATAAATTGTTAAAGCACTAACGTGGGAGTTGTTGTTGTCTCTTATACATATCTAGATGTGTATAAGAGACACACATAAGATGCCTTTGGTGGTTTGGGTACCGTACAAGTACAATCGCACGTGGAATCTATTCGGATGACTGATTCACTGAATTATTAACGATCCCACCATTCTCAATCAATCAACCAATCACCACTGCTTAATAATGCCTCCCGGGATGGGCCTTTCTTCTCTTGGGCAATGATATTGACACAGCACATTTTTATTCTAATGACAAAATTATCCTCAAAATAATTTCATTATTTTGTGACCCCACCACCAAAACGTCCTCCACACGTAATCTTCAGCTCCCTCCTCCCCTTTAACATGGTTGTGCTACACCACAAGGCTTCTCTCCGATCTCTCCCTTCCTTTCCCTCTCGATTTCTATTCATATGCACCTCTCTGTTCGTACACCATGAGATGGCAATCACGAGTGCCTTGAGTTTCTTGATTCTTTCAATTGTGAGATTGTATTTAGCGATTTAAAGGAAAAAGCATGTCTCCTTCATCAACAGGTAAAAAAATCATAATTATTTATTTTTAATTTATATTTTATTCTGTTTATAGGTAGAGAAAAATGGGCGAAAAAGTCGGATGGAATCGGAATGGGATGAGGGATGGGATGGAAAGTGTGAATAAAAAAATGGGGTGAAAGTCGAATTCAAGGCCTTGATACTTGATTTTGTTCATGTAGCTTTCATGACCCAAAACAATGATCAAGAAGTAGTTCAATATCAAGAACAAAATGGTATGAAAAGAGAGAAGAGGAGAAGTCAGGCAGGAGAAGGTGGTGGATCTTCAAAGCGAGTAAAATCCTTTGAAGGGTAGTTTCGTCTTTTTAACCAAAATCTGCTCTGTCAATAAGATTTTTGCTGTGGCAATATCATTGCCCGTTTCTTCTCTCGCTATCAACTAAAATATAGTTAGTATATGTGCTATAAATCAAAATCATTCACATCATCATGACAATTATTACAAATCTTTCCATAAATTTCAAATTCTTTCTCAACTTTTTGAATAAAAACACAATGTTAAATGAATTACAAATGAAACACATTATAAAACTCAATGAACCAATTAGAGAAAGTAGAAATGAAAATTTTCTTTTCTTTTTATTTTTTTTGATGTTGTCCAAGAGGGCAGTAAAATATCAACATGTTTGCTCTTTAGATGTGGAACATGTTGTCGCGCACAAGTTGGCACATCGTGATTGGTATGCCTGTCTCCATAGGAGATCATAAATAGCAAAAAAAAAAGGGCAAATTGGTGGAAAAAAAAGTTATGAAAGGGCAAATGAAATTATTTTGAGTCTACTATATGCTTGCACAAATTCTAACTATATACCTCAAAAGATCTCTCTACTTGCGCTCCAAATTCTTCATGCAAAACTAATAAGAAGCACAGCTCTTCCTGGCTCGACAGGGATACGAGTCCAGGCAATAAATGCATAGGTCAAACGTCTATTGTTCTCCCGAAGCAAGTCCACGACAACCCAAGATTGGCAGTGGCTGCAGCTCATGGATAACCCATGACAACAAAAGCCATATGTTTTGCCACATCTTGTTGAATGCCTCATTTGAGTTTGGAATATTATAACCTGGCTTTAAGCTTTCAGCAAAACCCTGAAGAACTGCAGTGCCAGAGTCAATTACTAACAACAGCTAACCAGCCAGATTCTTTTTCTATTTCATCTGTATGCAGTAAAGAATGTCTGTTACACCTAGTTATATTGATGCAATATTGCTAATCTCCCCTTCGTGGCTGGGATGAAAACGGAGTTATATATTACACCTGGGGAAAAAAATCACTACGTTTGTAGTTTTAGCCATCTCAGTTTACGTAATGAGATTAAACTAGACTCGTTAACATTAAGCAGGCTATTCTAATACTTAAATTAAATTGAGTTATTATTTTCCTTTCTTTGGATATTAGTTTTTCCTAACAACTACCACATAATCATAGTCATAGATAATGATTGAAGAGAAATGCTATCTCTTGTACAATGCATCAATCGAGATGAGAGAAACTGATCAGGACAAAGCCAGAAATGGAATTACTTAGTACTATGATATTTAGTGTGCGATTAAACAAGAAAGCATTTTATATACACTTATCGATGTAGATAAGCATTAAGCTTATTGTCATGTTATTTCTGTTACATTATTGACACCAATCATCAATCTCTAATTATATATCTGATCTAAGTAAATGTCACATTACAGGTCAATTCATTATCCATGCAATAGGGGATAGAGTTATGTATGTGATAGACCTCTATAAGCTGTCATACCTTATGAAGAGACCGGATGGTACGGTATCAAATGTCTCAAACACATCTAGATGTGTATAAAAGACAGCTTGTCATTTAAATGCTATTAGAATAAAATCGCACCAATAAATTTGATCATCAATGAAAACCACATTTCGATGAAGAGAACAGAGCACTACAAAGTGATGACAGTTCATAATTGAAAGTACTCAACATGACTAATTAAAGATAAATGGAATGCACATCAAACCTAGCACATCAAGGTTGCACCAACAAGTTAAAAAACAGCACTCCTCTGAGACTTGGATGTAGTAATTACCTCAACCTGTCAAATTTTCCATTTGAAAAAAAGAAAAGAAAAAGAAAATCCTCTTATTTAGCTTATGGTATCATTATTCTTGCATATTATGGCTCGTGGAAGACTTAATTAGCTCTTATAAGGTAGCACATGGATCGTAGGATTAAATTCTTGCATGGAGGCATAGATTCCTTGGTCCATGCTGCTCTACGTCATCAATTTAAGTGATGTGGAGTGATGTGAAACAACATGAACTAAAGAGTCCATAGCACTATGCCATAGATCAAATCCATATAAGAATTTCCCATAAATAGTAGACCAATGTCTTTGAGCACTCCAAAGTCAATTACGCTCAGAAAGAATGTTAGCCGAACTGCCTTGCCGACAGAACATGCAACTCTAATATAAATGCAAAAAATTCTGAACTTTTCTTAATTTTAAAGCATGGACTAAATAACTCTGGCAGACAAACTTCTCATACTTAAAAAAGTCATCTAGCAGTTCTGTATGAGGATATATAAACTAAGGAAAAATCGCCGAAATAGTTCTTCAACTTTTTTTTTAGGTAGAATAGTCATTTAATTTTTATTTTTTTAAAGACGATCCGTGAAATCACCAAAAAAATCTTTTTCTTTTTTTCATAAATTTCATATATACCCCCGAGATTTATTTTGATTTTTCACATAATCCTCATACAGTTTAAAATGAAAAAAATAAGAAAGAAATTAATTTGAAGGGGTGACAAAGTAAAAAAAAAAAAAATTCGAAACAATTTTTAAAAAAAATGAAACATTTATTTTTTATTTTTTTTAAATCTTAAAATCTTAACCCTTATCTCTTCCCCTTCTTCCCGCCGAAGAAGCCACTCATCCAACCCTAGAACTACCCTTCAGCCACCCAAGCATCTCGCCTCTCTCACCACACACCAATCGTCACCCACTAATCCTATTGTCATATCCCCATAGTCAATCACTAGATCTTTCTTTTTAAAAGTTGACCATAAAGATTTTGTAAAATTTTAAATTAGGTTAATATGAAAAACAACTAAATTAAAATATGTAAAATTTATAAAAAAAGAAAGAGATTTTTGAGATAATTCTACCACAAAAGAATTATTTTAGTTAAAAAATAAAAGTTAAAAGATTATATTGGTTAAAAAAAAAAGTTGAAGAACTATCTCGACTAAAATAAAAAAGTTAATGAACTATTTTAATAATTTTTCCTATTCGCTAATTGTCACAAACCTATAAAAAAATTAATGCATCTAGGTGAAACTAGTCATCCAGTTCCTGAAACAATTTTAGCATACGTTGTTATCATTTTGCAAAGGCGAAAACAATTTTAACATATGTTATCCTTTTTGATACAACGTACAAATATTAAACATTAAAAACATGTGTAATTGCACTTTAATTTTGTTTTTTTTTTTTATTCCATGAGCACTAAAAACATGTGCATTTTCAGAAGTGGGAGAGTGAAGAGAATAAAATTATCAGATAATACTCAAGTTATACCATCTGCTTATATCATGATGTCTTTGTATCTGTTCAAATTTTGACTGGAAAGGTCTGGAAGGATTTAGCTTACCGAAAATTCTCTCGAAGAAAATTCTACCGTTTTTTAAAAAACATTTTCGTTATATTTAAAAATTTTTCGTTTTTTAAAAAACATTTTCGTTATATTTAAAAATTTTAATATTTTATTTTAAAAATTTATACGATATAATATTTTAAATTTAGACCAGGAGGATGATGCTTCGACCGCACTGTAGAAAAAAAAAATCTGAAATAAAATGTAATCAATTATTCAATCATATTAAAACAAACTACTATCTCAAAGGCGGCGAGGGTTTGAACGAAGCGCTTGGAGAGAAGAGGAATCGGCGGCGAGTGATTGAGCTGGTAGTGCAAATCGTAGGAGTTGGGACCCACTCCCCGGGCTCGGATGGAGTTGAGAATCAAGTAGTACTGGATTACTGAGCCACCGATATAGAGCGATAAGAGCGTAATGGTAATTGGACTGTGATTATTCATTGAAGGTGAACTGGGCGGTGATAACGGATAGAGTTAATTATAAAGAGAGGTGGAAAAACGCCAAATCTTGCGAATTTCGAGGAGGAGAAGATATCTTGATGGCCGTCTTTTACGACTTGACCTACACCGATCTTCTTCCGACAGGTAATCTAATCTAACTTTTGGGAATCTGCTGAAAAAAAATTTTATATCGTGGAGCGAGTAAGTAAGAATTACAAATCTGTTAGCAATACTAGTGTTTTATCCTTATATTTTAAAATAATTATCACTTCAATAATTTATTTTTATTTTACATTATCTATTACTTTAAAAAAATAAAAAATATTAGAGCATGTTTTTTAATTTTAGATAATTGATTAAATACAAAAGAATGAAACGTAACAAGTTTACATCTAGATGTGTATAAGTGTATACAATTTAATAATTTATTAATTTGTGTTCATTAACTAAAAAGTGACAATTAATTTAAAATGAGGACTACATTTTAGTTTGATGGTCTTAGAATGTGTAAAGCATTTTAGTTCATTTTTAAGTGCAGTTTAACTTTCAATTAGCACAAAGATTAAGATTGTTATTAAACAATCTAAATTTTAGACAAAATTGATCATGTATGAATAAATTATCTTTTTGACCAATAATAAATTAAAAAACTTTCAATATTAATTCTCTTACTCACATTATTTTCTTTTTCCCAATCTCATGTCCCTTCATCTTTAATAATTAATAGAGTTAGAAGGAGATAAGGCTAAAATTGTTAAAAAAAATTAATATTTCATTGGACTTTTAAAATAATACTTAAAATGAAATGATTTTTTTTTTCTAAAGTGACATTTAAAAAGGAATAAAGGAAATAAGTACTAAAGGCTCTAGTGAATATAATTTTTTCATTATATTTTAAATAATATTTTTCTTATTATTAAAAATACATTTTATTTTACATGTATCATATATTAAAAAAATTGTTATAATAATTATTCTGAAAAATATTTTGAATATTATTTTAAGTAATAACTGTATAAACGGAGAAAATTTTATGATTAATGTCTATATACACACAAAAATCAATCTCATCGAATTTTTTTTTTTTTTACTATTCATAAACTAGATATATAAAGTAACTTTAAATCTTGATATAATTTAACTTTGAGATTAAATAAAAACCACAGTCAATGACGTCTTCAAGAACATCCTTATATGAAGTTATTATAACAAAATAACCAGTGTGTCATGATTTGAGTAATAATCATGATGAATTGGGCTAAAAATTGGAGGGGTCTTATGATAACTCTTTTTTCTCTTTTTTTTTGAAATGAGGGGATTAAGTGCAAAAAGTACATTTTATAGTGTATAGTCCTTTAACTTTAAGACTTGTCAATTTTATAATGTAAATTAAAATTTATAGGTAAAAAGTTTAAGGACTAAGATTTTCCCATTAATTAATAAAAATTAAATTTTATAAAATTAAATTTTAACTATAAAATTTATAATTAATATTAAAAATTAAATTTATCTAAATATTTTCCTATTGCATTGAACTAATGGAATTGATTGGAACTTCAGTTTGCTATTATTGACTCATTTGACAAGTACATCAAAATGTCATACCAGCTAATAAAGCAGAATTTCATTTCCACAATCGAATTATTAGTAGGCCATTGTCAGTTTGTCGGACGGTTCACACAAGAAATTAAGCACCATCAATAATGGTACAAAGGAGGTGGTTCGAGCATGTGTCATGAAGATCTTTGCCGCCTAAAATAATCCTATTACCTTATCGGCCTTGCGCATTTTCTACTTTGTGGATGTAAGGTAATACACAATCGCACGTACATGAAGTTAAATTTTATGCAACATGTTTCGTTTATATTATAGTTATTAAATTCGATTTAAAAAAATTGACGAGATAAATAAATTAACAAATTATTTGTTCAATCAATGAGTTATTAATTTATTTGTTAGGTCATTCAATTATGTTTTTTATTATTTAAAAATTATTAAATACAAGACATGGTGAAATATTTATAAAAATATGTTTAGTTTTTGTCACTTTATGAACATTTTTTGTTGTGGTTTTTAATTTTATTTATGAAAAGATTTATGATTGAAGAAATTTGACAATGTATATACTATTAATGAATATTTACATAATGCATATAAAAAAGTTAAGAGTTAATGCATAAATTGAAGTTTGGATATAAATGACTAAAAGGAAGGCACTTAATAAGTAAAAGTAAACAAAGTTAAGTAACAAAATCCTTTTTTCTATTTAAGAAAGGTCATGCTGTCTTAGTACAAAACTTAAGAGACTAAATAATAGTTTTTCCCTCTCTTATACACACTAATTTAAATTGTCTAAATCCGGCCATATTTGTGGATTTATCAGTTAAACCAACGACCTCCTTCCTTATCCAATCATTAGATCAATTCAATCCCATCTAAAATAGGTGCAGGTGATTAAAATTTGGTCAGATTTCATCGATTGAACTAATTACTTTTTTTCTTATCCAATCATTAGATTAATTAAATTCCGTCTAAGATCGGTGTAGGTGATTCGCCGATTAAACTACCAAGTTGGAACGAATTTAATGACTAGGGTTAAAACCGTGTAATTAGTTGACAAATGCAACATAATTCACTCGATTTTTTTTAACCATTTTGTGATTTACAAGGAATCAACAATCTCATATCGCATTAAACTTGTTACGTTTCATCCTTTTCGTGTTGAATGAAAAATCTTCAACTATGCATATGCTGCTATGCCTCTTATGTAAGGAACACTTCAAGAAACATATATACAACAAAGTCTCTCCTAATTTGTACTCTAAACATATCTCTTTGTCATGAACCCCTAATGAGTGTGGGAAAGCCCTATATGGATATTATGGGAAATTGACTCGACATAAAGTAGGCAGGAAGAAGATGATTGAGGAAGCCGCCAAGACAGTACAATCCCGCTTTAGACCATCACATGTTGGCGGTTCGTAGACCTCATAACCCGGCCGGTGATTTTTTGTCTTTCTGTTCTAAGTTGCATAAACGACTGCGAAAAACAAATCCTGGGCAACTGTAGCTTGCCACCTTTACAGCTAGTCCCTTTTGTTGTGTTTCGTGTATAGGAGCAGCACTAAATTTTAGACCAAATGTTAGCCATATGAAGTAATTAAATAGGAAAAACGTTATAGACCTTCTCTATAAGAAAAATTCTTTGTTAAATAATAATTGTATCGAATTATTCAAAATCAATAAGAAAACACTAACTTTTAGATTTGATGAACAATTGTACGACTGTGATACTACTTTTAAGGAGACTTAGAAGACAACTGAAATCTTTATACAAAAAATTGCCAATAATTAACATGTTAAACAAACACAATTATTAACAATATTATAAGGTTTTTAAATCATTTTATTTTAATTTTGTCATTAAATAATATTTAGATAAATTTAATCTTATACTTGTTTGTAGAGTATGTATAATGTAATATCGAATAATATTACCCATCCTTTTATCTATGTGTCTTGTTTATCGAAGCTCCCGAAGGCTTTAAAGTCGAAGTAAAGCTCAACATCAAGAACATGTATAGTCTCCGAAGGATAAAAAAGATGTGTCAAGAACCTGTACATATTGCAATTTTATCGTTACTGGAACTATTAAAATGAATTTGACGGTATAGATCAGAAAAACATGGCATCCGAATGCAGCTTTGAAACTGATCCTGTGTCTCTATTTACAGAAAGATAGTGGAGCATCTTTTATCTTGCTTTATTTTTAGGGGAGTGATAATGGAGAACTTAAATTTCAGACCAAACAATTATCAAACATTTCTTTCTATGCCAAAAATGGTTCACGTGACTGATCACCCCAACTTCCCATAACATTAAACTAAAAATCATCCATATTCGGGTAAATTATTCTTGGGTGAAAAGAAAATTAGTAATGTTTTTAGTTTTTTAAGGGGAAAACAAAAAGAATATAGAGTGTGGTAGGAAAAATTCTTTATTATTCACTTTGTATTTGAATGGTTAAAAATCAATGTGACTCTTTTATTTTTTAATTATCTCATCGATTGTAATATTCACTCTTACATTATGTAATGAATAACCAAAATTTACTTGAAAGAGAGAAAAGTGTGGGGAAAGATGAGTTGGTTGGCGGGTAGAACTTAAACGTCTCACCCACCATCCATCTTTTTGGACGAATAATTACAAATTCGGTTGTAGAAATTGTATGAATCCGTGAACTACTTACTATAGAAAACTTGCAATTTTCTCTATTGGTAAATTTCCAAACTACTGAATACTAGTAATTGGTAACGTTATAGATTATTCAGAACTGTTCGACCAATAATTAACAAAATCTCTTGTATTCAAACCGATACAATTGTAATCCTATTTGACATTTATAAGTAGAAATGTAGCCCATAAAGAGATTTTAAGAGACACATAAATGATATCAGTTTATAGCAGCGAGATATCGTTCTAAAATTGCATTTCCTTTTGTTTGATACATCTTTCATAGGAAATCTGCGAATCCTTAATTGGTATACCTTATGTTGTTACCTATCCCACCAACGATTCATCAGTGTAATAATCTCCATTTGACCAATGGATCATGATGTAGGTGAAGCAATTTATTTTTTTTCACGTAGACTACTGCCCATTGCCCACTGTCCATGATGGGATGGCCCCAATGTTTACATGCAATGGTCAATACTAAGTAAAGGAAGTGTTGAAAACAGAAGGGGAAAATGAGTTTTATAGTCTCTTATATTTTATTTTTGTATTTTTTAATTTTTATATTTAAAATGTTTATTTTAATTTCTCATAAATACAAGATGTGTCATTTTAGTCTCTTGACACAAATACGAATATATTTTGACATAAAATATTTACATGCGTATCAAATGTAACATATTTGAATGTAAAATTGTCAATAAATAATTTTGAATACTAAATTATCCCAAAAAATGATTGAAGTTGTTGGAATAGGAGTGGAAGAGGAAAAGCGGCAAGAGAAGGAAATAGAGGCGATGATGGTAGGTGAGAATTTTGAAGTGGTAGTGGAAGATGTTTTAAGTAGTGTCGTTTAACCTTTACAATTTGTGTGTTGCCAATTTTATCCATAAAAAATATAACTTATACACATCTCCGATGTTTATAATGACATACAATTGTGATCAAACTACATTCGTATAAAATGTAAATATAAATAAGTCAAAATATATCCTGTAATTAGTCGAGATGATTATAATAGAACGCTTAAATTTATCTAAAATATGTTATTTTAAATATAAAAAATTAAAAAACAAAAGTGAAATGTGAAAGATTATTAATGTTATTTTCTCTTCCCAAAACAGAATATAAGTTTGTGGGTATTCTCAGGGAATCGAATTTAAGATCTCCCCTCTTTCCTCCTTTGTCATGTCCCTCTTTCTTCTGCATTCTGCCAAAAAGTTAAAAGATAAAAAGAGAAAAGAGCAAATTATCTCGTCACCAAGTCACCGACTAATGAGCAAGGCGAGTAATGAAGAGTATCAATTTTCAAAAGAGAGAAAAAAGAGAGATTAGTAGGCTCTAAAACCCATTTTTTGACGCGTGAGAACTGACAACACCTACAATTATGTTACTTACATTGATTGATTAGGTCTTTATCACTAAATTCTGGTATTAAAATTAAATTTTATAAAATTTTATTTATATCAGTTTGTATTGCGGCTATAAATTTTATAATATTTAATTCACGTTATAAAGTTTACAAGTGAAATAAAAAATCAGATCTACTTAAATCTTTCCCTTATGTTATTGGATTAATAGTAATATATAATAATTTAGGAAAATTATAAGATTCTTTTAGGGCGTTATTTTTTTTGTACTTTAAATATTTAAATAATATAATATTATGTCTATTTAAAAATCTTATATTATATAAAATTTTAAACTTAAGAGAATGATTCTCTAAAAAGAATTATAAAATTCTCATTAATTTGATTTTATTAGACCAATGGTAGCATTATAAATACTCTGATTTCAAAAGTGGGAAATACATGTGAATATCAATTGAAATTTCTGGAGTGCCACAAATTAGAACGAGAAAAAAAAAAGTAAAAAGAAATACGATTATTTTAAAGGAAAATACTTCTGTTTTAGCCACACTTTCAAATCTTTTAGTGTAGTTTAAGTCATAAGTGATATTAAGTAATATAAAAAAATTTTCGTTTCAAAATGGAATTTGATGTAGTTATTTTTTAACATTAAAAGTTTATCAACGTATCATATGTGGTTTTCTATATTTCAATCTTATTGTCTAAAAGGATGGGTAATATTATTCGATATTACATTACCAACATTACTAATTTTCTTTTCACCCAAGATTAAATTACCCGAATATGGATAATTTTTAGTTTATAAGTTAAATATAAATAAAATTTTATAATATTTAATTTTAATTATAAAATATATAAATAAAATTTAAAATGAAATTTATAATATTATTTTCTATTATTATAATGATAAGAATTCATTCATATGCAAGTGTTTTCTCTTTCTCCCATCTGTATGGACTGTATTAATAGATGTAGAGCTGGCTCTACTTTGTTTTTTTGTTGGTGTCATCTAGATGTTCCATACAGATTACACAAGGGGAAAATATGTACACAAATGTAATTTATAAATTTTATGGTATAAATTTAAATATTATAAAATTTAATTTTGATTACGAAATTAATAGTTGAGATAAAAATCAAATTTATGGATTAGAATAAATCTCCACCGTCACCACTCATCCCCTCACCTGACTCACAGACTCACAGTCTTCTTTGATTCTTTGTGTTTGCATTTGCATGGGTTCCAGTTCTGCTTTTCAGTTCTCCCACCCTATATAACTACTCAAATCTCTCATCCCCTCTTCCTTTCCATTCTCCTAATAAATCTGTATAAGAGACCCCCCACTTGTCACAGAAAAACATGGCAAAAATTACGCTCTTAAGATTGTCCTTAATAGTACTAGTAATAGGTCTTACGTTCTTGGCTGTCTGCCACGTTTCAGTGGTAGCATCAGCTGTACAGATAAAGAAAACTTACATAGTTCACATGGTGAAATCGCAAATGCCAGCGAGTTTCGATGACCATACTAGCTGGTACGATTCGTCATTGAAATCAGTTTCGGAGTCGGCCGAGATGTTGTACACTTACAATTATGAAATAATATATTTTAAACCCAATAAGATTAAATAAATAATATATTTTAGCCCGGAATCCTCTACGTTTTACCAGAGGTCAAGTACGAGCTGCATACCACTCGGACTCCTTCCTTTTTGGGACTTGAACAAAGCGCTAATATGTTCCCGGAGTCCGACGCCAGCAGCGATGTCATTGTCGGCGTCTTGGACACCGGAGTTTGGCCTGAAAGCAAGAGCTTCGATGACACCGGGATGGGCCCTATCCCTGCTTCGTGGAAAGGTGCCTGTGAGTCCGGAACCAACTTCACTTCGAAGAATTGCAACCGGAAATTGATCGGTGCGAGGTATTTTGCCGTGGGCTATGAGGCCACACTCGGCCCAATTGATGAATCAAAAGAATCTAAATCTCCCAGGGACGACGACGGCCATGGGACCCACACATCCACCACGGCTGCAGGAGCGGTCGTAGCCGGAGCTAGCCTTTTCGGTTATGCAGCGGGGTCGGCTCGAGGGATGGCCACTCGTGCCAGGGTTGCTGCGTACAAGGTTTGCTGGGTTGACGGGTGTTAGTTAGCTCCGACATATTAGCCGCCCTGGATAAGGCCATAGAAGACAACGTTAATGTATTGTCTCTGTCTCTCGGTGGCGGCATGTCGGACTATTATAGAGACAGTGTTGCAATCGGAGCATTTTCGGCCATGGAGAAGGGTATTTTGGTCTCTTGCTCTGCTGGAAACGCGGGTCCCAGTTCATACAGTTTGAACAACATGGCGCCCTGGATCACTACTGTCGGTGCCGGAACTTTGGACCGTGACTTCCCGGCGTTTGCCAGCCTCGGCAACGGGAAGAATTTCTCTGGCGTTTCACTCTTCAAAGGTGAACCCTTGCCTAGTAAAATGCTTCCATTTGTTTACGCCGGAAACGCTAGTAATGCAACCAATGGGAATCTTTGCATGACTGGCACGTTAATTCCAGAAATGGTCAAGGGTAAAATTGTCCTTTGCGAACGTGGGATTAATCCTAGGGTCCAAAAGGGTGCTGTGGTAAAAGCCGCTGGTGGGGCCGGGATGTCTCTTATATTGTGGCCAACACCGCCGCTAACGGGGAGGAACTGGTGGCCGACGCCCATTTGCTTCCAGCCACGGCAGTGGGTCAGAAATCTGGTGATGCTATTAAGGATTATATATGTTCAGATCCTAATCCAACGGTGACGATTCATTTTGAGGCTACCAAGTTGGGGATCGAACCGTCACCAGTAGTAGCTGCTTTTAGTTCTCGAGGACCAAACTCAATAACGACGGAGATTTTGAAGCCGGACTTGATAGCGCCAGGTGTCAACATCATAGCGGGTTGGACGGGGAAAGTGGGTCCTACAGGATTGGCGGAGGACGATAGACGCGTAGATTTCAACATTATCTCGGGTACATCCATGTCTTGCCCACACGTGAGCGGCTTAGCGGCTTTGCTGAAGGACACATCTAGATGTGAGCCCAGCCGCATACGCTCGGCTCTCATGACCACGGCTTACACCGTTTACAAAAACGGTCAGAAATTGCAAGACATTGCCACCGGGAAATCGCATCAACACCGTACGATCACGGAGCAGGACACGTGGACCCAGTCTCAGCCCTCAATCCTGGACTTGTTTATGATCTAACCACCGAGGATTACCTCAATTTCTTGTGTGCATTAAATTACACGTCCTCACAAATGTACAGCGTAGCCAGGAGAAATTACAGCTGTGATCCCAGTAAAAAGTACAGCATTAACGATTTCAACTACCCTTCATTTGCTGTAACACTCGAAACTCAAGTGATTGGGGGTAGTTCTGGTGGGCCCAGTTTGGTAATGGTAAAACACACAAGGACACTTACTAACGTGGGATACACACCCGGTGCCGGTGGAACGTACAAGGTTTCGATTTCTACAACGAGTCCATCAGTTAAGATTTCAGTGGAACCTGAGACTTTAACTTTTACTGAAGCGAATGAGAAGAAATCCTATACGGTGACGTTTAGTGCAAGTTCAATGCCTGCTAATACTAATGAATTTGGTAGAATAGAATGGTCAGATGGGAAACATGTTGTGGGGAGCCCTGTGGCCATTAGCTGGATTTAATTTACTAAACTATGATTTAGTTAATTGCCTGGCTTGCATCAAAGGGAGTGAACTGCTAATTACTTTGGTTTTAGTGTTTTAAATTATGATTAAATTAACGTCTGCTTTTATAATATATTAGAGCAGTCGAGAGGTTCCATATTTTGTAAATTATTGGATTCAGTGAAGATCCTATTAGGCAATTATGAACGAAAAGGGACTTCTTGGGTTTAACATGGGATTATCAAATTGGGTCCATTTTTTTTTTTTTTTTTTACCGTAGATAGCCGTTAAGTATGAATTATTCATTTCGTATCGTGAAATAAGTATGATAATTATTGAAATAAATCTAAATTTAAAAAAAATATATTATTTTTTAATCAATGAGTACGAATTAAAATATTCATTTCTTAACTAATTATAAGTTATTAAAGTTGATCTAATACAGTAGTAAAGAATTTTTTTAAAAAAATTTGAATTATATTTTTTTCTCCTTAAATTTTTTTATATTATTTATATAAAATTAGACTTTGTACCCAAAAAAAAAAATTAGAGAATATAAAAAATATTCCGTATGTATATATTTATACAATCTTATTCTTTCAAAATATTTTATTTTCTTGACCTTTTAAAATTTTGTTCCGGTTGCGAATTTTACAAAAGTATAAGTGTGTCTCCGAGACTATATATGTATAATTTTTACTCCTAAAATTCAACTTATGAATCTGCCCTGTTAACGATGCAAGATGATACTATAGCTAAAGCTACAAATAGTTGTATGGAAGTGGAGCTGAGTTGCAGTGATAACATCTAAAAGTAGGAGTACTATGAATATTGAATAAGATGCTTGTTTGAAGAACGGATTGAAGAATCTGTCTCTTATTGACATCTTGATGTGTATAAGAGACAGATTAAATCCATGAAAGGATTCTTGGGAGTCTTTTTTTTTTATGTAGGCTTACAAAGGCAATAATTGAAAGGATAGGCAGCGGGATTTATGGGTTTGGTTTGAATGACTTTCTTTTTCTAAAAACAGAAGTTTGTGTTTCTCTTTTGTGGAATTGGGACGTCGAACAAGTAACAGGCCCCAAAAACAAAAAACCTTCATATTGGCTGGTCAGGCAGCCCCAAGAAGACTCTGTTGGATCGGCCCAATTGGGTAGTGTTCCTTGAAAAATTTGACATTAAATTACTCCGCAGGTTCAGTAAAGACTAGAGAGACCAAGAAACTAGCATCTCCCTATTAATTAATTGGCTTAACATGACTCGTGCCTTGCACTCCGCACTAGCTTACACCTGCTTCACACGTCGACGACTCGTGGCATTACTACAGCAAAAATTGAAACCTTATAATAATCGCAACAATTTACGTAATCGTAGTACTACAATTAAGATTCGAGTAAAAAAAATACATCAGGCAAAATGGCAGACAGAAGTGAAAACAGAGGAGGGCAAATGGAAAAGAAGAAAGAGAATGAAGGGCACAAATCCTGTGGAAGGGCTGCCCGTGAATACCAGTCCCTATACCCAATATAAAGACTTGGAGGATTACAAGCAACAGGGGTATGGGACCCAGGGACATGGGCGTAGCCTGTCTCTTATACACATCTAGATGTGTATAAGAGACAGGTTTAGCACCGTTCTTATATTGCGGAGCTTTTATGTCTCTGGAAGACTCAACTTTCAGCACCACTAGATGTGTCATTAGACGCCGCGGCGTCCCTTAATTTTTTTTTTTTTCCTTTTTAAATGACTTGTTTCCGTATTGTTTCTTGGTTTTTATGTGCTTTGTTATGCTGAATTAATGTTCGATGGTACATTATCGCGGTGGAGTCTATTGTCTTGCAATTTCCTAAGAGCAATCGGATAATGAACTATGTTATTTTCTTTACAAATCATTCCGGGCAAAAAAAATAAATAAAAGAGTCGGAACAGGATTTGAAATGAATCAAGGGACGCAATTATTATTATTATTTTTTTAAAATTAATTTTAGATTATGAGTCCAATCTGGAAAGGACATCGGTAAGAGGGGCGATGGATGAGTTATTGATTTAACTGATTTAATTGTGGGTTGTTAAAATATGTTTTTTATAATATATAATATTTAAAAATTATTAAATATAAATATGATAATTTGTTGGTAATAGATATCTAATAAAAGTCTTCTAAAAGGAAATTTAATTTTTTTCTCATAATTTTTAATTTTATTTGTAAATCTAAAATTATAGTTATTAGATACGGCTCGGGAAAGAATCCGGTAAGGGAGGTGGATCAACGGGTTATAGGTTCAATCAGTGGATCGTTAAAATATATATTTATTATAAATATATAATATAATTTTAAAGTATTAAATACAAGAAATATGGTCCGTTGAGAAAAATGTTCTATTAAATTTTTATTTATTCCAAATGAATTTAGATTTTTAAGAACTATAAAAAAGATAGTTAATTAAATTTTTTTATTCATAATTAATTTTAACTTTTTATACCTATTTAGTTATATAATTAGTTATTATAAGATAAATCAATAATTTAAAATAACTCATAAAAATTATACTTTTATTATTTCTTACAAAGTTAATTTGTAATAATAGTTCATTTAACAATAGTAAAATATTGAAAAAAAAAATATTAGTAAACACATATTGGTGTATTTTTTGTCTTAAAGGAAATATGACATTAGTGAATAATTTTGGAAATTCTTTTATAAACACAAAATAATAAATGAATTATTTTTAAGAAATATTATCATTTTACCAAAATGGAACCTTTCAGTTTACTTAATGCCACAGTAAGAGACACATCATAGAATTCAATAATTAATGTTTCATTCTAATTAAACTTTGTCATAAAATTAGTCACCATTCCAGCAATCTGAGAAAATAAAAAAGTCAAGAGACAGAATCTGGTTAATTTTAGGTTATTCTTGTTGAATCGCCGGGTCATTGACTTTTCAACGGGTTTGTTTCATAATCAGTTAGAAATGAAACCTAGTCCGGTTCAGCAGCCGGTTCACCTGGTAAATCCGGTCCGACCGTCGAGTTTAATAATTATGTGTAAATTAGATGCTTTACGAATGAATAAATTTGATAATTTACATGTTATTAATAAATATTTATATAATTTTTTTATATAAAAAGTTAAAGAGAAGTCAATGTATAAAATTTGGAAAGTAAATAAATAAATAAGAAGTACATAATAAATAAAAATTTATATGATTTACGTGGAAAGGTATTTTTTCTTTATGCATAATATCTTTGTTTCAAAATTTGATAATTATAATTAAATATTTTTTCTCAATGAAATAAATTTGTCAAGTTTTTTCAAATTCAAATCGGATTTTCAGATTTATCAGTTGAATCGATGGATTCTTTCTTTATAGAATTTTAATCTAATTTTAAAATCGATTCACCGAATGAATCTCCAAATCGGGCAAGGTTTTATAACTGTGAGCAGTGGCAAATGAATTAAGAAATCAAACAATTGTGTTGTCTATATGCATAATCTTTTGTTAGACCACAGTACTGCATCATAAACTCTGATGTGCCGCATGAAAAACTCTTTGGTGCATTAAATTGCAATTGGAAAACAATAAACAACAATTAATATTTTTACGAGTACTAATTTTTTTTTCCTTATCCTTTTAACTGTCATATAAAATCTGCATTTATCCATTGAAGAACGTTTAAGGATAACTTAGAATGACGTGTAATGCATAAGGAGAGTATTAAAGTCGATCTGTTTAGGAAATGGGTGTATAAACAGACAGCCCTTCTAGGATTCCTTATCCAATAAAGAAAAAAAAGTGAAGCCAATTACTCGACTTTAGCTTAAAATGTTGACTACATCAACATACAATGCATGTAAATAAAAGTGATAGATATTCATGCGTATAAGAGACAAAAAAAAAACAAAAAAAAGCATTCATTAAAGGAAAGGGTTGTGCACCTTAGAGTTTATATATATTTATATCTACTAAATTTTTTAAAAAAAATCAAAATTAAAATATTTTATACACAAAGACGGTAGATAAATATAAATCACAAAATACACAGTGTGTTTGTACACCTTAATCCGAGGCTTTTCATATTTAAAATAAAGGATGCATGATAATGACATAACTTCTCAATTATTTACAGTATCGTCTGATTATTACATAATCTATAGTATTATCATGATAAGTTGGAGATTGGGGCTTTTCGACCTTTTGGAATATAAAAGTAAAATTTCGGCAATAAATTTACAAAAGAAAAAAAAAATAGTATATTAATAAAGTGGAATTTATTCCATACTTTAAATCTAGCAAGTATTTCTCAAGGGCCGTAGATAACGAGCGGTCACAGGCCATTACTAAGAGAACAGCGGAGTCTACCGGCCCATCTAGACCTCCGTACTCGAGGATCACGTGACTTTTTATTTATTTAAGGAAAATAAGGATCATAGGATTAAAATACTTAATTTTATACTTTACTATAGTTTGCTTAAGAAATTATCTATAGTAGAATTTATAGAAATTAAGTGACTTCTAATGTATCTGTAAATTGTCATTTAGAGCAAAACTTATAGTCTTAAAAAACAATTGGGACAAGTTTTGGGTTTGAAATATGTCCGTTAATTATTTCCTTTTCCCTCTAAACGGATTGATTACGTATAATTCTTTACATGAAAAGCTTTAATTGTAAGCAGTTTGTTTTGAATATAATTTATGCAAATAGATAACAGTTTCTCCATATTTAATTTGATTGTTTCAAGATAGGAATCTTATATTCCCATCAATTTCTGTATAAGAGACAATAGCATCACATATAAACACGTTTTCCTGTAAGCAAAAATGCTATTTTGGAGTATAATAATTGTCTTTTTTCCCTAAAAAAAAGAAATGAAAGGAAACCGGCCTGTCGTTTATAATTGACGTCTGATTGCTAATTGCCAGTACAAAAGGGTAAAGAATAAGAAATCACCATTTAACTGGAAAAATTATTTTAAATTAATTATATCTAAAAAAAACTAAGAATATTATTTTAAAAACTATATATAATTAATTTCTGAAACCAAAAAGAAAAAAAATATTGTACTATTCACTGCATAATGCTATGCTGAGCGTTGAAAAACAAGAATATTTACTATTTTTTTATTTATTTCAACGATTATCATATTATTTACTCTATATCGTAAGGTGAGTAATTAAAATTTACTCCTATAACTATAAGTAAGCGCATAGAATAATTGTTGTTCATTCAATTCCTTGCCTGAGATCTGGGCAATGAGAAACAATGACAGCCAAAAAAGTAATCCACTAGTTGAGTAATCACGTTGCCATTCACAGGCCTCGCATGAAGTAACAGTCAAAAGTTTGAGGTGAAATATTTATTTTACGTGTCACAAACACCACAAACTCCCGTCTCTTTAATTAAAGTCGCCGACTAAAACTTTATACATATTTGCAACAATTCTATAATGAATGAATGAATTCTCTCATTATCTAACACCAATCCATCCATATATTCCCTCAAATCTTGACCTCTTCCCATAAGCCCAATAAAAATTCTGATTAATCAAACATTTAGGTAGGCCTGAAAAAAAACAAAGGAAGAAACGATATTATTCTTGTAGTCTCTATCACTCTCCCCCCAAAGAGACAAATCTCAAACAAAAGTAATATTTGACAGTTTATCCTCCTTTGCTTTGCTTGAATGGTTAAAATCCGTCCTCACAACACAATCTCTCAAATTTTGTACATTGCTTTGAAAATTATCTTGTACATTTAAAAATTACTCCATCAATGTAGGGTGCTGATAATTACAAAGGGCAGTCCCCACTTATTTATTTATTCATTCATTTAAGAGAGTAAAAAATTTAAGAAAAAGGTAAGTTATTATTATTTTTTTTCAAAATCAAAGCAAAACTACTAGTATATATTTTAGTAGTTTACAGTAATTCTTACCGATCGTCCATTAAACAGTAAATTGAAAGTTCAAAATTTAAAAATTAAATCTTTTGACGATTTAATTGACCTCATTATTTTCCGCGGAATTATCCTGTTAAGACCAAATATGCTGTAGTTATTGCTCTCTCAGTTTCAATCATTTGAAAGTGAAGAAGAACAAAGAAAGAAAACCACGCTCAATTAAACAAAGGCCGGCTAGCTTAATAGGGTATCCAACACCAACACCAATACCAAAACTCTCTCTCCCTTCTCTTTCAAACAACAAAAAGAACATCATTTGGTTCGCCTGCATGATTTCTTTCTCCATTCACGTTCTTTTCTAGTAGTACTCGTATAAGATTTCTTCTTAACTACTTCTTAGTAGTAGTTAGCTTTCATATCTTTTTCCATTAGAACATTCTTCCTAATTCCCTATAGAAATCTAGAACATATATTTTTTCTTTTTCAATTTGAGAACAGAGGAAACAGGCTAGCAGAGAGAGTAAGTTTTGGAAACTTCGAGAGATATGATGGAAGGTTATTTTTTGAAGTGGAAAAAGAAAATTATGTTCAGGAAGATGAAGAAGCATTGTCTCTATGTGATCTGCAATCGATGAAGATGAAGAGAATCAATTATCAAGAAAAGAAACTCCTAAAAAACCCTTTATTGATTCTCAAGAAGAATTCAACTTCTGCTCCTCTTGGGGTGCTCATGCTACTTCAAAAGAATCTGAAATGTGCGTAGCTGATGAAGTCTTTTTCCAAGGCCAAATTCTCCCTCTCCGTCATTCGGTCAGCTCAGAGAGATGTTTGATCGCCAAATTGCAGATTTGACTGCCGTATTTCCAGGTCTGAATCTTTGGATCATAGCTGTTCAGTTGGTTTCACAAGTAGTGTAAGCAGTAGAAGTAGCAGCATTAATAGTCACCGTTCATTGAGCAGTGGTAGTTCCGTTCTACCGGATCTTACAGGAGGTTCCAAACACAAGCCTAGCAGACCCAAAATTCGTAACCAGTTTCAATATTCTCACCCAAGTCCCAAACCCCAAATTCGTTCGTCAAAAATTAAGAACGGAATTATTGCTAATAATTCCAATCGAAAATCGACCTTATGGAGCATTTTTCGAGTTGGGTTGGTGAAAACTCCAGAGATTGCAATCCAAGAGGCCTCAAATTTCGAACAAACAGTAAGAGTTTCGGCAGCCGTAATAGCACTAGTAGCATAAATAGTATTGAAAAGGAACAGAAGAAGATCAATCAGAAATTCTGGTTCGATAAAAACGGTGTCTTTTTTAGCAGCTGCAAATGTACTTCGTCTAATGCAGTCACTGGACCGAATCCTAGAAGGGTTTCCGAAAATGTTGCCCAATTCCATGCAAAAAATGAAGAAGAGAAGGAGAAGGTGATCGTCAGGACGACGACAACAAAACAAGCCTTGTCACGTCATCGTACGTTTGAATGGTTAAAGCAGCTTTCCTTAGACGAAGCTGCTGCTGCTGCTGCTGTAATTCATGAATGAAGCATAGAATCTATCAACGCTATCTATCGCGCATGCTATTCGATTTAGCTTTTTCTTTAGCATTTTTGCTTACAGGAAAACGCTAATTATAGAGATTAAGCATTGAATTTGCTGAAAGTTTAATATTGAATTTGAAATCTGGAATCTATCGAAAGTTTTTCAAACCTTTCAGCATACAGTATTGATATAATCATTTATAAAATTACAATTTAATACCACTTATAAAAATCAATTTTCGTGACAAAAATATATTAAATCATTCATTACTAATGTTAAAAAAATTGATCGGATGTCATTTTTTTTTTATGTATCTAATGATATATCGATAGTTTTATCAAATAATTTTAAAATTGTAATTTAGTATGGGTTAATACTAATTCTAATTTGGTTTGAGTAAAATAATGATTGAGGCCGTGATGGGTGGGGCGATGACAGGGAGTGAAGGAATTGGATGGTGGTGTTGGTCATGATTAAAGATTGATGCTTTTGTATCTCTGGCGTGTGAAAATGGCATTTCCTCAACTTTTAAAGAGCACGAGAGAGGGACATTGTTGAAAAAGATCAATGAACAAAAAGAAATTTATAGTAACAGATATTTTCTTCTGGAAGAAGAATGGTGGTCGATGATTGAACACCGAACAAAGAGAGAAATACTTCCAAATTGTCTGTGTTAGAGAAATGGCACGCCAACTGACCCTCAAAGAGCCCACTAAAAAGTAGTACTGTAGTAAACAAAAAATATCAGTGGTTGGAATACTTCTTTATTTGGACTAATTTTACAAATCCAGACTATAAATTTATATATATAATCTATGAATCTTTTTTTTTTTTTTGGGAGAAATTTAGACTTTGAAATTACCATAAGTTTACTAATTCAAACTATTTTTATTTACAATCTGTCATATATAATTCAAGAAAAATACCAAACTTTATTTTTTTTTCCCTTTCGAATTAATATGCTATTATGGTGAGAATTTCCCCACATCCCAGCATTTGTACTTGGTAATGCATATTCAAACATAAGAAAGTATCAGGTTGTAGAAGCTATTTTTCTTTGGAGGATATGCATGTGCTTTGATTAATTTCCTTTCTACAAAGATTTTATTGTGAAGATTGTTTGGTAAAAAAAAAGACTACGAAAATTGGAACCTTAAGATGACAATTTTTTAAGACAGCTCAGACCATTATTTGATCCAAAATTAAATATTGTGATTTTCAAAACTAAAATGTTTGTATTCAATTCTCCGAGGGCGCCACAGCAAATTTTTCCAAATTACAAAACCACCTCTCTCAAGTCAATATCCCATTTCAATTCCTTTTCCACGCCTGCCGCCTCCTCACCACTCTTCTGACCTCACCCCTTGCACTTCTATCTATCTCAATACCTATAACAACCCTCCTTTCTCCTTTCTCCTTTCTCCTTTCATCATTCTTTTCATCTATCTCTCCCAGGTAGGATCAAAAGCCATGACTATTATTTAATCCAATAAATTACCAATGGACTCATAGTGCAAAACTCCAAAGAAGAAAACTCAATTATTTTTTTGATGAACGAAAAAAATGATAACCATCAATTTGAAGTCGGATTATTTTCTTTGAGATAAATTCAGGTAAGAATTCGCTTGTTCGAGTGAATTTTTATAAGGTGCAAATTCGATGTTGGGTCATTTGATCCATATACAATTACACCTACAAATGTCTCTTTAATATTGATATTTGATATCAAGAAAATGTCATTATCATTGGTGAAAAGGCTATATTATTAGTTCTTAGTGTTAATAGAGAAAAGATGAAGAGGGGTTAAAAAAAAAGGAGAGGATAGGTTGCGGTGCTGGGCATGAATGTAAGGGGAGAGACAAGAGTTGTATTGTAAATGTTGGGATCAAATGTAGAATAAACACAACTAATGAAAAATTAAGAACACAACAATTTAATGAAAAATAAGTCACAACATGAAATATGAGTGACACATAAGATTTACGTGGTTCAGCTTAATTACCAAACCTACGTCCATGGAGAAAAAACTCGTTATTTATTATGAAAGAAAACACATATGCAAGAATACAACTTGAATATCAATCCCAACCCTTATATAACCTTTCTCACCCCCAAGAACACTCTCACCACAAATATAGGACTATATGACTCCTAACTTGTATTTTTTCCTCTTGTGTTGTGTCTTTGTAGTTAGCTATTAACCCACCTATTTATATGAAACATTACTTGGTCATCACTCCAAGTAAAAATAGGAAATAACTTGTCTCACGACCTAAATCTTATACAAATAAGAATTTACTTGGCAACTACTCCAAGTAAACTATTAGGAAACTATTTACTCCCCACACAAAAGAAATTACCTAAAAGAAAATAATCCAATTTTCTAACAGTAAAGAATAATTTTGTCAGTTACAGAAAGTTGGCTGTGGCATTAAGATTTTAGTTGTGGCAATCGCATTGTACAAAGCCTGGCACCTAGGAGTGTTTATGGATCGGGTATTCGAATCATGATGTAAAAAAAGTATCCGACTCTCACTGATCGGGTCAAAAAATTCCGACCCTCTACCTAGTCCATACAAAGCGGTTACTCGACCTGTCGGGTACTCGCAAAAGAGGGTTGGGTTGACCAGGTACCCGACCCTCACTAGTAACAAAATATAAAAATTTAAATAATGATAGTTGGGCAAATTAATTTCACAATTGTGTAAGTCAACAACAATTAACTCTAAATCACAAATACATTCCAATATTACATCCCAATAGCAACAAATTAACAAGTAGCAATAAGCCAATAGCAACAACAATTAAACCACAAAATACATCTCAATAGACGAGAGTGTGAGAAATGATAATGCGAGGAAGAGGAAGGGAAGAAATGATTGAGGATGGAAGAAGAAGGAAAGACAATGAACTAAAAAAGAATAGGTAAGAGACTGCCAATAACCCTAATAAACATTAATTTCTAATGAAACCCTATTAATCAAATTTACAAAATTACCCTTGAAATGGATATGGTCGGGTACTTGGCAGGTCACATTTGTATGTGACCCGACCCTCTACCTGACCCGACCTTGATTGCGGTTTAGGTACCCTCCTTTTTCAATTCGAACTATATAAGAGACATGAATTTTTTGACTCGACAAGTTGGACTCACTTGTCAACTTGTGGTGTATATTGTATATCAAGAGCCGTACTGATATATCTTACTGAGTCTATATGGGACCAAAAACCACTAAAAAATATCACAGAGTAAAATTTTAATAGACCAACATGTAAACTAGTGTATTATTAGGGTGGGGAAAATCGCCAAAATAGTCCCTCAACTTTTGCACTTTAGTCAGAATAGTCCCTCAACTTTCTTTTTAGCCATAATAGTCCATTAACTTTTATTTTTTAGCCAAAAAAGTCCTTTTATAGTGTACACACCATAATTTTATAAGATTTATTTTTTATAGATTTAGTTTTTGGACTCACTTGTAGACCTTGTGGTGTTTTTTGGATAATTTAGAGTGACATTAAATCTCAAATATTTATTTTTATAATTTCATTCTTAAACTTATTTTCGTTTTCAATTTTTTTCCACTCGTTTTTTCTTAATCATGGGTCCCACACTAATATAACTATCATTATGTATATTTTACTACTACATCAGTACTTATTTAAAATTAAATGATAGATGTGTATAAGAGACAGACACTATTTATTGTATCAAATTAATTTTGCTTAAATAATTGAGAACCAATACTGTATTAGTAAAAAGTATGGCTGTCTCTTATACATTTTTATTTTAAAATATTTTTATTTTATCAATCGAACACCAAAAATTATAAAATAGACTTTCCCAAGAAAATATGTTCAATCAAAACAAACACACCCTTAATGAGAGGTCCATCAATCAGCTTCCATTAAGACATGGAAGCTTGTACTCTAAACCCCTAGAACCGGCTGGCCCGCTTCTGGAAGAATAACGTCTACTGTACTCATTTTGGCCCATCCGTAGCCCATAGAAACCATTCATTCAATATCTCATTAGATTGCGGAACAAAACTATTCTAAAATCTAAGGAGGTGTTTGGTTTATGAATTTGAGAAGGAGTGATAGAAATCAAAATTAATTATATTCATAGATGTTATTTGGTTATTCACTACAGCAATTATTGTATGAAAATGAAAGTGTTAAAAATTAACTTATCAATATAATAAAACGTATTCCTTGTTTAAACTAAACAAAAAAGAGAAAAATAACATAATAAAAGAAGATTAACATAAATTCATACTGATAGTAAAATTTATAATTTTCATTTTAATTCAGATTTTTGAATACGAACTTAACATGTCACAGTTTAATGAATTTAACCTTCAATGAATATCAGACAAAATTATTCTTAACACTATTATAGTATATCCTTTTTTTTTATTCCTCTTCATTGTTAAAAACATGTGCTTGGATACCGGTTTGAACCTTAAAGTCAGTGTGGCCGAGGAGTCGACCACAGAATGTTAATATAAGAGGAATAAAAAAAAAGGATATCTCTACAATGACAGAAGCGTTCTGTTTACATTTCAAGAATTCATCAAATTAAATTTTGCGAGTAACGTGTGTTTGCCTAGACCAGGAAAAGTTTAACAATGTGTCTAAATTTTCCACACCAAAGATGTGTATCAACGTTTAGTTGGCAGGAGACCTATTTCATCATGAAAAATCTAAGGAAGTATCTGGTATACACATACACAGAAAAAAAAAATTAAGAACCAAAATTAATGACATATATTGATATTGTTTGTTTTTAATTATGTGAATTATTTTTGAAAATGAAAGTGTTAAAAAATTTGTACTTTCATTCTCCACTTATTGTTTAAATTGAGAATTAAATAACTTATTAATATAATAAAATTCATTCATTATACAATCGAACAAAATAAAAAAAGAAATATAACATAATTTCATATGATCAATAGTAGAATTTTGATACTCCAAATATGAACTAAATGTCTCCAATGCCGGCATCAGATTCCAAAATTCATATAATATCTGTAGTAATTCATGAAGGAATCAACAAGCAAGGTGGAAAATTTTTTTGAGACCGGGCAAACGTGCAGCTCAATTATGACTTGGACCATTTTGCCTAGCTTGAATTTCTGAAAGAATATATATACATCAAAGATGAATCTCATGTATTGAAAATTTTTACAGTTTAGAAAGTAAGAAGACTTTGACAATTTACATGTAAACTCAATTTCCAAATTACATTGACCATTTTACCTGCAATTAATGAAGATTCAATAAAGAAGCCAATAATCAATTGCTATATATAGAAAAATATTTAAGTAGATCTAATTTTTTATTTTATCTGTAAATTTTATGGTCATAATTAAATATTAAAAATTTTTATTTACATCCGCTGATGTTATAAATTTTTTAAAATTTATAAGTGGAGTCAAATATCAAATTTACTTAAATCTTTGCCATATACACATAGGCTCCCAATCACTTTCCAAAGGCTGCAAATAAAGCTCAATTTGGTCTAATCTGACTAAAGATTTTTCTGTTGCGTTGATGCTCCGTTTCCCATACAAGTGGTCGTGTCGGCTGGACGACGCTGAACACATAAAATGTTTTTCTTCTTAGATTGGTAAAAAGAAGAGGACGTCACATCACCTCACTAGTCACCACCACCTTCGCATTCCCCCCGCTCAGTTCAATCAAACCAATATTTCTAAGTTCAAACGTTATGAGTCAGGCTCCATATATAGATTGCTACTTCGGCAAACGTCTACCATCAGACATTAATGTTTGGAACACATTCATTCAAGGAAAATACTTATATAATTTTAATTTATTTATAAAATTAAAATTAAAATTAAAATTAAATTTTTTTAAGAGACAGGTCAACTAATGTCACAAATTTTTTAAAATTTAATTCATAATATAAAATTTATAAATAGAGTCAAATATCGAATTTATTTAAATATTTACCATTCTCATAACAGTACCTAGTGTCGTGTCTTGAAAATATTTGCTAATCAAGTAAAACTTGGAGGACGCCAGCGGCCAAAAAAAAATTTAAATTTTTTTATTAGTCCCTCATATTTTATATTTGTACTTTTTTAATCTTTCACAAGAGACGATAATGTATTTTACTTTATGATAAATTCAAAATCAATCTAGGTGGCCTATAATACTCAGTCAAAGATCCTTGATTAGCAAATATTTTCAAGACACGACACTAGGTACTGTTATGAGACTGTCTCTTATACACATCTAGATATTTCCCTCCCTTGCAGCTAGATGATTCTACCAACTCTATTTTAACAGTTCCAATCATTTTCTTTTTGAGATAATTTATTATTTTAAATTATGTATTGTCAATTTTGCACTTGAATATGTTACATTTTATACGCTTGTGAGTATTTCAGACTAAAATATACCTGTAATTGTATTAAGAAACCAAAATGACACATTTTAAATTTATGAGAAATTAAAATGTATCATTTTAAATATAAAAAATTAAAAAAATATAAATATAAAATGTAAGTGATCATTAAGATCATTTTCCCAAAAAATAAAGGTGGACAAAGTCCAACAATCTAGATTTAGAAAAAAATTTATTTGTTATTCATTCTATAATACGAATTAGATAGTTAAAATTTAACTCAAAAATTGATTCCACGGCCATTCAGCTATCCGTAAAAGTAAAATTCGATGTAACATATAATAGTACAAATTGGATAGTCCGTTTTAGAATTTTCTTTCAGGAGATATTTTTTCATCTTGTGATGTCTGGGATCATCAAAAATAACGTAGGAATACTAGACAAAAAAGTTGATACCCATACTCGAAGCATCGATGGGTGAATGAGATTATTTCTCCTTGCTTTTCAACTTCAAACTGAAGTAGCGGTCGAGTTGGACGGAAAATTTTTATATGCATCCAATATATCATAGATGTGATGAATCTCATGATTTCTATCACTTTAATAAAATATATTTTTTATAAATTAAAATAATATGGATAAATATAAATTAAATTATTTATCTCATTTATTATGAATTGAATCAATATAAAATTTTTTGGAGTTGGACTACAATATATTGGATGACTTTTAATTTCTCCGTCCACGTCAACGCCACCTCTAATAGTTTACTTTGGACCACATTTTTCTTGACTAATTACCCTTCATTTCTTCTCACATCTTTAATTACTTCTACTGTTGTTTCTAAGAAATTATTTTCTTATATTTTAAATATTTGTATAATATAATATCATATATTTAAAAAACTGTAAAATTTTAAAAAATTTATAACATCAGCGGATGTAAATAAAAATTGTTCGAATATTTAAGAATGATCCTTACCTATCCCACCACCACCGAAACATATATTTCCACAATTTGTGGGATATTCCATTTTTTATTTTCCACTCACTTACGCGGAATTCCCACGGATTTCCTTAACAGCTTCTACGGTTTTCATTTTTCCCACTTGTATCCACCCCATAATCAAATACTAGAGTACTATCGATTTTGGCACAATTTTATCTGAAAAGTTTGTTTCTTAATGCTATAATTTGGATATAAAAAGATTGAGAAATTCAAAAGAGAATTTGTAATGTCAACTTCATATACAATTACCAACAGTAATTAAATAAAAGTTAGTACATCACTTAAAAGTGTAACGATTTATCGTGACATATT
Source organism: Cinchona pubescens (assembly GCA_025175665.1). Classification (NCBI taxonomy): domain Eukaryota; kingdom Viridiplantae; phylum Streptophyta; class Magnoliopsida; order Gentianales; family Rubiaceae; genus Cinchona; species Cinchona pubescens. Next base: position 21,463 of record JANKKI010000002.1, on the reverse strand, counting down.
TAATTGTGTGTATGATTTTATCGGTATAAAAAAAATTAAAAATTTAATCATTTGTTGAAGGCGTGTTAGAATGTTTATGGAAAGGTTACTAAATGTAAATATTAGTAAAAAAGATAATAAATTTAAAAAAAAAAAAGTACTAACTTTTAAATTATTTTAAAAACGAATGATATCATACTTTTCCATTATAAAAGTAGTAAATAGTAATATTTAGTAGTAATTAGGTAGAACAAACATAACTAAAATAATGGCTTTTTTTGCCTCTATTAACCAAAATATTAATATTACTCTCTTTTCAAGTTATTTCTAAAAATTGTGTACTTTCTATATTTAAGGGAACACATGATTATCTAACGTTAATTAATGAAAAAGATGTCTTATCATGCCAAACAAGTTTTAGGTGGTTGCAATTAAATAGGTTAAAAAAGGATGCAATTTCCACGTCTTCCCCCAAACGCGCCACCAGAATCCATCTACTACTACTACAAAGTACAAACAATATACAAAGACTTGACTCTTTTATCATACGGTACATTTTTGTAGGGGAACCAGAAAGAAAGAAAAGAATAAACTTTTTCTCATTTTCACGTATGCTTCATCAGAAATTGGCAAGTCAGCGGCTGTAAGGAGGAGATGATGATGGGTTCTTGTTACAGGACGTGGGAGAGCTGCTTTGGAGGCGGAAGTGGCGGCGATGGGCTGTTATGGCACATGGACTTGAAGCCACATGCCTCCGGTGACTATTCTATTGCAGTGGTTCAAGCTAATTCTTCATTGGAAGATCAGGGTCAAGTTTTTACATCCCCTGCTGCTACTTATATTGGTGTTTATGATGGCCATGGTGGCCCTGAAGCTTCCCGTTTCATCACCAATCACCTCTTTTCTTTCCTTCATAGTACTTTCCTTGAACCCTTCTTTTCATCTTTTTTATTTCCCTAGATTTTTTTTTTTTTTTGGGTTGTATAATTTAGAATGGGATTTTTGTATGATTTGATAAAAAGCATGTTAGGGGCAAAGAGAATTTAGTTCAAAATTGAATTTTTATTTTTTAGTTAAGTATAATTTTATGTTGTGTTTTATGGAAAGATGAATTGATCTTTGATCTTTACTGAATCTTGCTAAGATTTACATTTTAGTAAGTTGTTGGAATTGGTGTAGGGTTGTTAATTTAGTCATTAAATCCCAATTGTAGAGTTTGCATTGCAAGAAGGAGGTTTGTCTGAGGAGGTGATAAAGAAGGCGATTGATGCTACAGAGCAGGAATTCTTGCATTTGGTGAAGGGGTCATGGTTGGCTCAGCCGCAGATTGCGTCAGTTGGTTCTTGTTGTCTTGTTGGAGCAATAGCTATTGGTGTTTTATATGTGGCAAACCTTGGCGATTCGAGGGCTGTGCTTGGTAGGAAAGTAAGAGGTGGTAGTGTTAATAATGCATCTACTACAGTGGTCGCTGAACGTTTATCTACCGATCATAATGTTGGGGTCGAGGAGGTGAGGAAGGAGGTTGAGGCACTTCATCCTGACGATGCACACATTGTAGATACTGGGGAGTTTGGCGAATTAAAGCAGAGAATTGGTATTGATTCTTGGTTTTGAATTATCTCCCCTTTTCCCTTTTATGTTTGGGTGGATTACTTGTTATTGGGATCCTTTAGTTTGTTTTATACTGGTGTTTCTTGACGTGCTATGTTCCATTATGAGTGTCCTACTGAGTAGTCTGTGGACCATGATTAACTATGTATGGCTGGATTAGGCGTGCTTCTAATTCCTTGCATTTTGGGATGGATAACTTCTAGAGGTCATTCTAAGAGGTCAATGACTATCATCTTGTAATGAATGCAGCTCTGCTGGAATTTGATTGATGCTACGCGATACAAAACACCACTTCTTACTCATTTCATTTTTTTTTTTTAAGTTTCTTTTGTTGGTGGGGACGGGGAAGAGGAGTCAGCTGAGCTAATGTTTCTAAACAAGGTCCTTCTTAAAAATTGAACAGCATCTTGCCTTTAGATAGTTTATTTGCACAACAAATACCTAAGGTTCTGTTTGCATGGCTTCTTGAAGTACAATTCTCAGAAGAGATGGAATATATTGTCAAGCCCAATTTAGAGAATAATTGCACAGTTGAGAAAAATTCACCATTCACTCAAGAGACTGTCTCTTATACGCATCTAGGTGAATAAGAGACAGAGATTAATACCTAAATTGGGCTTGAGTTAGATTAGGGCCTAAATTGCTTTCAAAGGACATGTGTCTCTCTCCTTTCTCTTCTATAATTTGACATATCTAATCCCATCCCCAATTCTCTGCTTTGCACAGGGTAGCTCCATTGATCAATAAGCTAATTTTTGTAGCTGCATTTTGATTATACCATGGTTTTATTTCTCTACTTGCGTTTAATTTTCAATGGGTAGTTGTTATTTATGCCTGTATTCCTGCTGAAGTAGGCTACTCTTTTGAAACTGCGCGTGTTTGCACTGCAAATAGCATTTGTGCTTATGACCTCTTTCTTAGCAGGTGTCCAGGTCTATTGGAGATATTTATCTTTTTTAAACCTGAATATGAACAATAGATCCTATGTTCCAGCAATTTGGATACCCTGTCCCTCTGAAAAGAGCTGTTATGTCTGACTGAGCCTTCCATATTGATTCGAGAGTTAAGGCCACAAGACTTGTTCTTGATATTTGCATCAGATGGCCTGTGGGAGCAACTAAGTGATTTGGCTGTTTAATTTCTCTTATACACATCTAAGAATTGTGATAAGCGGCATGATCAACTATACTTAGCTTTAAATATTAAAATGAGAGAATATCATTAACTCTCTCGTTATAAATGTTCATTACTGGTATTCCAATGACTTCTCATTTACATCATAGATAATTCATGGTTTCTCTCTTCCATCATCTGATGAATTGCTAAGCGGTTGGTGAGGGCTGCCCTCCAAGAGGCTGCAAAGAAAAGAGAAATGAAGTATGATGACATAAAAAGATTAGAAAAGGGAGTTAGGCGCCATTTCCATGACGATATTACTGTGATTGTGATATATCTTGATCATCAAGACTCTCCTAATGGTAGGGTGAAGGACAACGGAATGTTCAACTGTACTAGTGCCCCGGTTGATATCTTCGCTTTGAATTTATCAGATCATGCAGATGATAAACCCCATATTTTTCCTTGACACACCCGAGAAGAGAACTATGCTATCCTGTAAATATTGTTTCCCTCCAGAAACAGGGTTCAGAAGGCGCTGTTGAAGCATTAATAAGGGGGGGGTTATGTACATTACCCTTGTGAGGGAAGGATTATAGGTCAGCATATATGATTCTCTAGCTACCAAAATAAAAGATCTTGTCCAATCTGAAATGTTGTAGTGAGTGCAAACCAGCGATACCGTGGCGAAGCCATTTGCCCTTAGTTCCAGTGGATTAGTCATGTGTGTTGGCTACTTATTTTCGCGATAATCGTCAAATAACTAAAAAAATAAAACAGGCGTTGCATTTTAACAATTATTTAATGTTCTTTTACGGGTAATATAAGTTCATTTTTATTGACCACATGACAAAGGGTAAGTGCATTTATTAGTACATTACATGTGGTAGTATCTAACTATCGAAAAGACAGAAAGCTACTTCTAGCATGTTTAGTGGGAAAAATTCTTTATTAATTATTTTATAATATAAAATAAATATTATTAACTCTGTCTAAAAAACACATCTAGATTATTTATTTTTTAATTATTTTAATAATTATTATTTTTATTTTACATTTACAAAATGAGTAATTTTCAAAGATCAATTGCATGGTATTAATACCTTTGATCACTTTGTCCACTAAACCAGCCAAATCTTGATCACTTTTAGAATTTCCATAACCTTAACTGAACTTTGAACAAATGAACTTCCTCCAACCTTTAACCTAGCTCGGATAAATTGAATAAACATGTTAATTTTCATTTCGGAGCCACATAAACATTGCGTCCTCCTACGCATAAAGCAACGTGTGGTGGTCCATTTGTGCACCATTTGCACAAGTTGATGTCTTGGACGGAATATTATTTGGAAATATTCTTAAAATGGAATAAATTCACATGCTTTATTATGTGTCATGGATAAATATTATGTGTTATGAATTTCTTGAAATAATTCATCCTGTCATCAAAAGATGTTTAATCTTTATCTAATTTAGAGTGATATATATAATTTTAGATTAAAGAATCAATAAAATTTATCATAAACTTGAATTGTTTGAGATTTTGAATAAGTCAAAACTTATTACACTATTTTTAACTTTATCTTTTGTTTTCTACTAAGGACAAATAGTATATTTACCTTATCCTAACCTTTCTATATTTTAAAAAGTAAATATTCAAAAATAAAAAGGAAATAAATATACTATCGACATCCTTCCGTTTCCTTTTAAGTGTGTTTAAAATTTTGACACAACGATTAAAATTACTATTAAATAAACTAAATTCTAGGCAAAATTGACCCTATAATACTAAATTATTTTTTGACTAGTAATAGTTAAAAGAGTTCCCATAGTAATTCTCTTCCTTGCACTATTTTATCTCCTCCCAATCTCAATTCTCTTTATGTTCAATAATTAATAGAGTTAGAAAAATGTATAGACGAAATTGGTAAACAAAATTAGTACTTTATTAAACTCTTAAAGTGATATTCAAAAATAAAATAAAATATTTAAGACACAGTTAACCTTAGGTATTTGTTGTGCAAATAAACTATCTAAAGGCTGTCTCTTTTACCTTTTCATGTTCATATCTAATTAGATAATTCTCTATCCATTAATATAATACTAATGTAAAAATAAAAAAAATAAAAACATTACTTAATAATACTTTTTTAATGTTTTTTAAAATGACATATAATTTAACACAAAATAATTTACCTAAAAAAGTTTTTTTTTTTTTTTTTAAACGGTGAGAATAAAAGATAAATTGCCATAAACGACGAAAATGATGGACGTACTTACTCCTCAAACATTGCGAGGTGTGAAGCACTAGAAAATAGAAAGTTGTGACGAAGTAAATCAGTACTCACCACTCCTCCAACACTTGAACCCAGAAATTAAGCAGAGAGCATTGATACCAAATAATTTTAAATGAATTAATAATGTATGTGAATATGTGATCATATCGGCACCAAACCACTTATCACATCTTCCTTTATATAAAGTTTCCAGCTGTCCTCTCCGGGCCTCGATCTTAAAAGTCCACGGTTATGGTCCCATTGCATTAACCTTCCGTAGACAAAATAAACCAACCCCCTCTCTGTACGAATCTCAAACACACACACACACTGAGAGAGAGAAAAAAAAAAAAAAAACTTTTCTTCAATAAAGAATAAACTATGGGAATAGTTGAAGAAGCTGCTAAGAAAGCTGTCCTGGGTTGGCGAGAAGGCCATCATCCTCGGCCATGGCTTCGGCACCGACCAATCCGTTTGGAAACACCTCGTTCCTCATCTTGTTGATGAATACCGGGTTGTACTCTACGATAACATGGGCGCTGGACCCACGAACCCCGACTACTTCGACTTCGAAAGATATTCCTCTCTTGAAGGCTATGCCTATGATTTACTAGCTATCTTGGAAGAGCTTCAACTTCATTCTTGCATCTTTGTTGGCCATTCTTTGTCCTCCATGACCGGTGCTATTGCCTCCATCTTGCGCCCTGACCTTTTCGATAAACTCATCATGATCTCCGCTTCCCCACGGTGAGTAATTAATTACGTCTTTCGTAAATTTAATTATATTTCACATCAGTGGGATTATTCTTTTAACGTTTATTATTATTTAGTCATGTCCTTCTATTTTAATCGTTTAGTATGAATGTACGGATAATCTGAACGTGTACTACTCGTTTGATTTTTAATTAATTAAGGTTTATAAACACGGATGATTACTACGGAGGATTTGAGAAAGAAGATATTGATCAACTATGCAATGCAATAGAGGAGAATTACAAATCCTGGATCACCGGATTTGCACCGCTGGTGGTAGGGGGTGACATGGATTCGGTTGCGGTGCAGGAATTTAGCAGGACTTTGTTCAACATGAGGCCGGACATAGCACTGAGTGTGTTCCGGACAATATTTACGTTTGACCTGAGACATTTTCTGTCGCGGGTGACGGTGCCTTGTCACATAATTCAGAGTACGAAGGACTTGGCTATTCCGGTGACGGTGTCGGAATATCTCCACCGGAATCTTGGTGGGAAGTCTGTGGTTGAAGTCATCCCAACGGAAGGTCACCTGCCGCAGTTTGAGCGCACCGGATATTACAGTTCCTGTAATTCTCCGACATATCCGAAATGATATTGCAGATGAGTGATTAACCACGACAACATTTGTGTTTGTTTGTATTCATTAAACAGCTTCATCAACTGGCTTAGATGTGTTTTGTATTTTACAATTACTGAAAAATAACTGTATGCTGTAGTGGGCTTTTCTTTCTAAGTTAATTTCCCACAGTCACGACGATTTAAATATGAGACAGATTTACTATGTTATTTTCCAATTTTTGTCTAATTATCTAAAAGAAGATGATTAAATTTTAAAATTTTATAATATCGTAAGTAAAATTTTTAAACTTTAATTTGATCACAGAATCTAATTTTAGAATCAACCTGTAGATCTATCTAAATATTTTTTTTTTATCAAATACTTATATAATGTAAATTAAATTTTATAAAATAAATAATATCAATTTATATTATTTTACAGATTATTAAATTTATTGTGGGATTAAAAATCGGCTAAATATGAGTTTTTTTTTCACCACATCTAGATGTGTATAAGAAAAATTTATAAAATTTTTCTTATACACTCTAGATCTCTATTTACCTTTATATTGATTATAAAAGTAGTATAATAGACACAATAGAAGCACAAATTTAGTATATTACATATGTTGTTGTCAACTAATTGGTCATGAAATTACAAATTTCAGATTTATAAACTACATAGTAAAAGAAGGAAATATGATACTCGTGATAAGGGAAGGATGAGAGGTAGGGGTTTTTTCTTTTTAACAAATAATTAAGTTCTTATATTAAGCTGTGCTGTGTATAAGAGTAAGGTTATTTCTTTAATTGAGGGAGCAGGTGTGATATTTAAAACGTATGATAAGTGAAATTATAAGAAAACTTTAGGGCTTAAAAGAGATTTCGGAAATTATCCTTGCTTGAATGTGGCTTGAAATTATTGGTACGTTGCTGTTGCTGTCGCTGTCGCGGTCGCCGTCGAGGTGGATAAGAATTGAACGGCAAGTGCGTAAGGGTAGTCAGAATAGTTATAGACATCGAAGTTCATTATTTTGGAGGTGTCTCTTATACACATCTGCCAGTTGTATAGGATGAGTTGGAATTGGGTGCCAAAACAAAAAAAACGCAACGTGATGTGATTGGGCCTCCATGAGGGAATGCACACGTGATGAGATTGGGCCTCCATGAAGGAGATTAAAGTTACTTGAGACTTGTGCATGCATCTTATGGAGTGATGGATCCAAATCCTCCACGTAAATACAACGCATATAAGAATCTAAGAATCTTGTGGTATAATGTACTCCTTCCTTATCATTATTGGTCAAATTTATATATTTTTTATAATTGTCTCTTAATTCAAATTTAATATTTGTTAGATGATTTTAAAGTTTCAAATTTTAAAATTCTTTATTGTGAGGGTAATTAATAATGAAACATGACTTTAATAGTAGTATTATTTTGGTACTTACATGAAAGGTAAAATAGGTAAAATGACCTCGCCTTATATATTTGACATTTTAAGTAGTGATAAATAATTCGCTGATACATTCAGTATTATCGAGCAGTCACTCTCTAGGATTCAACATCCTTCTCGATTGCGTGTACTCGTAAGCAAGGTTCCGAACTCAACACAAGACTATATAGTATAAAGAGAGAGAAAATAAGACAAAGCAGAAGAAGAGAACTTTTTCGGTATATCTTGAAAAGGATCTTAAGACCTCTATTTATATTGATGAATTCGGCCAGAATTTGGAATTCGCAATACTACTTTGAGAGAAAAGAAAAGAAAAGAAATTCATTTATCTTGAGAGAAAAGGTAGGAATTATACGTAAGTAAAATTCACACGAAATAGATAATTGGCATATAGAATAAGTAATCAGTGGAGACCAAAAATATAAGAAAGAAAAACATGGAGAAAATAAAACTCTAATGATTCACACCCACACACCAGATAGACGCGTGTGTTTGAGAAAAAATCTCAAATAGTTTACCATTAACTATGTATAGGCTAAACTCCAACTAATGTTGCACATAGGGAAAACACTAGACACATCTATGTTGAAAACATCCATCATAATTTTCCAGTGTGAGAAAAAGGTTTTCACAAAAGAAGAGAACAAAAATATAAGAAAATTCAAATTCATTGAAATTGTATTTTGGAGGCAAAAATCCAATAGGATATATATTTCACCATGAAACAATTCTCACAAAAAAAAAAAAAAAAAATCTTGATTGGGATTGACAAAAATTCGCAAAATGACTAATAACAATTGTCGATCATTCATTAAATAAGGAGAATTTAGCTTTTTAAATACATTTTTTACTTTATAGATAATTAGACGATTATTGGAAAATGACAAGTAAAAGAACTACTTTGAGAGTGTTGTGTTAACAATCTATTATCAACATTTCTCGACCAAAATACCCCCTATATGGAAACCAGCAATAACCAAAGTGATGACAAGAAAAAATTGAAGGCCCACATGTCTTTGTTATATTATATCTCCGCAGGCGTTCCTGTGTCACGTCCCTCATAAAAGTTCCACTCATAGGTATCCACAAGGTTGGCCCAGATATAAGTTGGGCCTTCTTAATACTAACAAGCAGCTTTACTTGTCAGCCACACTGAAGCCTAAATGTGAAGCCAAGCCCCCACTATTTTGGGTTCTTTTATTTGCCGTAAGTGGTATGTTTCCAAGCCTGCAACTTACTGGCGAATAATAGATGTGTATAATTGCCAGATCTTCTTTTAGAGTTTAGACAAAAAGCAGAACATCTTATGGTGTCTCGCTCTTTAGCGGCCTTATCTTTTCTTTGCTTTTCAGTGTTTTCTCAAATCTGGAGAACGCGAGAACCGTTTTATCTGATGGATACCAGACCCGATTAGCATCACTACGCCAAAGTCATACTGTATTACGTCGTATAGAATTGTGGTGTTTTTATTTAAAAAGTACGCTAAACTCAGTTGTTGGCTAAGATAAATTAACGAGGGCATATATGGGATACTAATCTACAATTATAAGACATAAAAATTTTGGAAAATTTGATAATTTCTTTTAGGAAAATATTTTTTTAATTTTAAAAAATTGTACAATATAAGCATTTAAAATATATGATATTCGGTTTAATATTTTTTAAATATTTAAAATACAAAAAAATAATTCTTTAAAAAAAATTGTAAAATTTTCTAAAAGTTTTTGTTACTTGCGTATAATTACAAACACGCGAACTGGCATGACCGGAATCAGTTAATCAATATGAATCTCGAGAGTGGATGGTTGATCGCCGCCTCCTTGTCCTGGGGGCTCTCCGGCTGGGGAGGATGTGTATATCGTACACCCTTTCTCCCGGTGTATGTGAAAAAGAGTGACGAACTCAATTCTATAAAGTACAAAAGTTTTTGTTACTTAAAAGCTTTGTATGAAAAGAGATCTTACTATACAATAAAGGTTCAATGACTTTACCGAACTTCAATGGATCTCTTAGATCATCAAATATGTCGTTTTAACCACTAACGAGATAGCTGTATCAGTGTACTCACTCTTCCCTAAATTAAGATGACTTCAATGGATGTCACTTGAAATGGCTCACATGCATCGTTTTCCGTCCACTTGACTACTATAAGCACACACTCTCCTCACTGAATTTAGGATTTTATTTATAGCATACTATACTAATAATCCAAGCATTTCCATGACCAAAGTCATTAGTTTAACAAGATAGAGTGTATAAGAGACAGTATGAATTCAAGTGACCAACATGGGTGACGTGATGTGGCCGCCAAGGGGTGCAGTAGATGAAGAAGTTGTTTAAGAATATCTTTTTGGGAGGCTATCTTAAAGAATATATTTTACTTTGTTTTGGTCCCTCTCTATAATTCTCTCCTACTTTATCTCTTATACTCTGTCTATTTAAAGTATAAAGATAGGAGAGAATTACTCAGTTGCAACATACTTACCCCATTTAAATTGATTTAGCAAAAAAGGATAAGAAAACAATTGTAATGAGGTAATTACAAAAGTAAATCATTAGAGAACCAATCAATGAATCACACAAAAAAAAAAAAAAAAAAAGGACCTAAAAAGTAGTACGAGATATTTTTATTAGTGTATAGTTCTGCTATTATCATATCCATTTTGCACCGACTTTCTGCTATCATAAAGAAAGCGGGTAGGAAATAAATGCTTACCTTTCCAAAAGGCAAAGGGAATGTATTGAGATCAATTCCATTGTCATGAAGGCGAGACATTTTATTTTCTGACCTGTATATATCACAACTATTGTGGTAGTAGTAAAATATTTCTGACCTGCATATCATATTATTCATGCAAGGATACTCGATCACTGGTTAATCAAGTATGCAGCCAATTAAGTATATTTAAAATCATCTAATGACGATTGCATGCAGAACGTTTATAATGTAATAGAAACATCAGTATCAGCAACCACCAAATAATTGATATTAAAAAATGTCTATTAACGAACACCCAATCAGGTAAATTAAGTTGTAAATTTCCAAACTTGGAGTCTACGTAGGAACACTAATTCATTTGCTGTATATCATTGACTCCATTAGAAGGGAATCCCATAAAATTTCGTTAACCAATCAACGTCAGTTTTCGAGAAAGATTCCACAGCCCACTATGCAAACTTCATTTTCTTCTCATACTTGTTTAATCCATTATAAAAATGTTAATGACCTTTGATTTACAGAAGGATTGAATTAATCAAAACACATAAACCGCTGTCCGTAATCTCATCTTGATCAGCTAACAAATGGCTGACGACCATGTGCAGACGAACTATATCACTTTTTTATTTTATTTATATCCATCACTTGTCAACCTTTAACAATATCATTTCTTACTTTGGACTTTGGACTTTGAAGGAGAACACTATACACTGTATGCTTGTTTATATGCATTTAAAATTGACTAGACAATAAGTTGAGGAGTGTCTACTCTAATAAAAGTTATAAATTTAATTTTCGTTACCCTCAATTTTATGTTGATAAATTATTTGCAAGTAATATTATAAGTAAAAAATATATTAACGTCTGCTTTAATCGTGAAATGAATATAACTTATTTTTTCTTAACTTTTTGCTTTAAAAAAAAATTCTTATAAAAACAAAATATTACAACCATATGTGATTTCCTTCTTAGTACATGATCCTTCAGGTATAATAATAATAATAATAATAATAGTAGTAGTAGTATAAAGAGATACTAGTACTACATATAGGATCAATGAACAAGCCCAAGTTACCTCCAACTGCCAATATAAAGGCGTTGCCAACCTACCTAGAACCTTAACTAGCTATCTAGTTATCACATCAAACCTCAAAGAAGAGGAGAAGAAAGCTTAGATAGCCAGGAGCGATGGGGATAGTTGAAGAAGCTCAAAACGTGAAGGTCTTGGGTTCAGGAGATCAGACCATAGTCTTGGCACATGGGTTCGGGACGGATCAGTCGGTCTGGAAGCATTTGGTTCCGCACCTAGTTGAAGACTATAAGGTGATTTTGTTCGACACAATGGGTGCTGGAACAACCAACCCAGACTACTTTGACTTTGAAAGATACGCAACTCTTGAAGGCTATGCCTTCGATGTGATCGCAATATTAGAGGAGCTCCAGGTGGATTCTTGCATATATGTTGGCCACTCTGTTTCGGCTATGATTGGTACCATCGCTTCTATTACTCGCCCTGATCTTTTCGCCAAACTTGTTATGGTTGGTGGCTCTCCAAGGTACTCTCTCACAAGTTAACACATACATACATACGTACCAACGAGAAATATTTACACTCATCTTTAATTTTATAAGTAAACGATTTATGGTCCTAATTAGAATTCTAACAAAGGACCATAAATCATGTAATAATACTTTTCCAGGACAAGGACTGTCTCTTATACACATCTAGATGTGTATAAGACGATGTAATACAGTTGTAAGTAAACACCAAAAAGCAGAACGAATGATTCTAAATCCTTTGTTAACCCTATGTAAATTAAATAAGACAGAGAAATGAAATCATTGATCTAAATAAAATTATTTTAAATTTAATTCGATCAAAATGTTTAGATCCAAAATCGAGTTCCTAATTATTTTCACTGCAAACTAGTACTACTATTGAATTAATACTATATCTACTAACTACCAAAGTACAAAATTGAAACAATAAATTCATATTTTCAGCCCAAACGTACACAACTTCTTCATCTACTGCACCCCTTGGCGGCCACATCACGTCACCCATGTTGTTCACTTGGTTCCTTTCTTGCATCGTGAAAGTAATGGAATTAGTTTCTTTTCCATGAGTTGATGACGTCTTTGGAGTTTTTGTATTTTCATTTATTCAATTTAATCCGATGTCTCTTATGATATGGGTATTTTGAATCTGTAATTTTATTTTCTCTCAAATTAATTAAATGAGGTACCTGAATGACGTCGATTACTATGGAGGATTTGAACAAGAAGATCTAGACCAATTATTCGAAGCCATGAAGTCAAATTACAAAGCATGGTGCGATGGATTTGCACCCTTAGCCGTGGGAGGCGACATGGACTCCGTTGCAGTTCAAGAATTCAGCAGAACTTTATTTAACATGAGACCTGATATTGCATTGAGCGTTGCACAAACTATATTTTATAGTGACATGAGACATTTGCTTGCCCATGTCTGCGTGCCTTGTCACATAATTCAGAGCATGAAGGACTTGGCCGTGCCTGTGGTGGTCTCTGAATACCTTCACCGAAACCTTGGATCAGTGAGTCCGTTGTGGAAGTCATGTCTCACGGACGGTCATCTTCCTCAGTTGAGCTCGCCGGACGTTGTTGTTCCGGTGCTCCTCAGGCACATCCGTAACAACATTATGGTTTAATTAGTGCATTAATTAGGCACACTCGTTATGACATTATGGTTTAATTAGTCCATTAATTTGTAATTTGTTGTACTCATCTTAATTAGTCTGTTTATTTTAATTATCTTGTGTTCGAGATTAGATTGCTCTTAGGAATGGTTCCACTTTTTTATGAGTACGGCAGTATATTGCAAGGATTCTTGGTTTGTGTTGGAAATTGTCTGTGTGTCTTGTAAATATTTTGGTGATGATACATAATTATGGCATATAATTAATAGTTCATCAAAACCATTGGCTTCATTGCTAGTTTAAGATGAATTCGGTATTTATAATTAATGATCGGATGATCTGACTGAACATGCTGACTATCAGACCGACCAGATCTTAGTTCGATCAGAGTTTAAAACTTAATCTTAACCATTACTCATAAATAGGGTTAATAACACTTTGCCCCCCTAAAATAGGTAGATAATTACATTTTATTTCTCTAAATTATAAAAATATACACTTTATCCCATTCACATTATTGATTCTTTATGTATTTTAAAACATCAAATGACTCAGGTTTCCACAAGACAGAGTTGAATACCCCACAGCTAAGTTTTGATTTTTCATGTATTTAATTAATTTTCGATAATTATAAAAAGAATTTAAAAAAATAAAAATAAAATATAACCATATATAATGAATTAGTGTTCCTACGTAGACTCCAAGTTTGGAAATTTACAACTTAATAGATGAAAATGAAATCCAAAAATTTTTAAAATTTACCTTGAAATATATTGATATATATTATATCAATATTATATAGTTTATTTTTACTTATTTTTAAATAATTATCACATTTATATCAAAATTTAAATATAGTAACAATTTAACTAGACTATATTAATAATTTTAATATTAATAATAGATAAATAGTATCAATATAGATGTGTATAAGAGATTTCTGTAGTTAGGATAAAGTGTAATTACCCTTAGTTCCGAAGCTATGGGCAATTACAAATGATGAATACATTTCAAAACTGTATTCATCATTTGGCACTATTAACTTTTCTGAAAAATACCAAACAGAAGCGGGGTAAGCAAGGACCTGTTATATTGTTGTCGGCTTGTAGCACATGCTCGACAATTACATGGGACCTCTTCTCCAGTCCATATATGTATCCAATGATGTGAGCCCGTGTATTTTATACGGCCTGGCCTTCTAAACTTTGGAATCTACAGCCCGTTGGCAAATCGAGGCCTAGTCTGTTCATAAACATTATGGTCATGACTACGCGTTTAATGTTAGAAATATTTAAGTAGATTTGATTTTTAACTCTACTTATTAATTAAACTTTATAAAATTTATACATCGTTTATATAAGAAATTTTTAAAATTTAATCAGCTAATTATAAAATTTATAAATAAAATAAAAAACGAAAGTATATTTAAATATTTGCCTAATTACTAGGGACACATCTTTTTGTGTTCTTTGCGCTAGGAGAAAGCGCGTGGCCTAACATGTTTTCGAATTAATCTTCCGTCCATTTCTTGGTTTTTCAGTCCATCTCCTCCTCTCCCTAGCACTCATTCATCGTAGTAAGTGTTTGGTTCTTATACTATTCAGAATTAAAATAGAATCATAAACTTTCATACGGATATATATTTGTATAATTTTTTTATATATTTAGTGAGAAATTAAAATAATTTTAATTATATTAATTAGTTAATACAATGTAAAATTAAATTACTTGACCATAATAAAATGAGGTATTGTTTAATACTTATAGTTTGTAGAATAATTCTTAAAATATTTAAACAAACAATAATATCTTTGAATATTGTATATTTCATTCCCATTCTATGCTAAGAATTTCCATGGAGATCTCGCATACATCACCCGTTGCCCTTTTTAGTTGTTTGACTCCATAAGGAATTAACTATAATACAATATTGGGTAAAATAAATTTTTTTGTTTGATAATTATAAAATTCAAAATCGACTTGAATATCGTAATGATTTGATCTTATTATTTTTTTTTCTCCCTATTCATGTAAATTAAAGGATCCATCTATTCCTGAATATGTATCCATTGTCATCATTCCCCAATTTCCCAAACCATAACATGTTGAGGCCTTCATAACAGAATATTAGTACTAGCCAGTATTCAGATTAGAGAAAAAGGAAAAACATTTAGGCATTGTTTTTAATTGCTTATGAAAAATTATAAATTATTTTTTATAAAAATTAAAAAATATATTTTTATTTGTATTAGAAAAACAAGTACAGAGTTATTTTTAAAAATAATTTTTAATTTATTTAAATATGAAAAAAAAAATCCAATTTTTATTTTTGAATTCTATTAAAATTAATTTTTAAATCCAAAAAAAAACTACGAAAAACGGAAAAACAAAAAAGTGGAAACAACAACGTCCGGCGATTAAACTCGAGTATAATGACTGTATTTGTGATCCTGTCTCTTATACCATCTTTATCGGAGATGGCGGCGGAGAGAATCGAATTGGTGAAGCATTGCAGTTCAAAGCAGTGGTCAAAGGCAATTCGAGTCCTGGATTCTCTCTCTCCCAATCTTGCGTCATTCAAGATATCTGGTTCATCTCCGGTCTCCCTACATGCAACTCTTCACCTCGTCTTTGCTTTCCAGATTTATTTTTTCTTTTTTTATTTAATTTGATATTTTGGTGAATTTAAAATATGGTGAACTGATTATTTTTTTTTTAAAGGTTTTTTCTATTATTCATTTTTTTTTCTGAAATTTGAATTGTGTACAGAATTCAGTAATTAATTATGTTCAAACAGTAAATTTGTTGCAAGAATGCATATTGATATAACAATTTAAAATCATTGTGCAATTCATTATTGTATATTTTCCAGCTGTATGATGTCGTTATTTCACATGTTATGCTTACTAAAACACGAGTTGGTAAATCCAGTTTATTGATACATAGGAAAGGAGTTGATTTGATTTGAATTATATCGTAATTTGCATTTAGATGCGGTTGATATTCTAGAGATGCTGTAATGCTCTTTCTTTTGTTTTTATTTTATTTTATTTTTTATTTAAATGTCATTCTTAGTTTCTTCAGTTTTGAAATGAGTCATTGGATATCGAATTAATCAAAAATCATTTTGGAACTAGATTTGCTTTGTTCTAAGACTTTAGTGCTAATACCAGAGAAACTGTTAATGTGATCTCGAGTGCACATTTAATGCTTTAATAACTATTGCTAATGGAATTTTTTTTTAATCAAGGAACGTCATTTATTTATTGTTTTCTTTAGCTTTAGCTGTGGGGTATTCAACTCTGTCTTGTGGAGACAGGTTAATATCTTACTTCTATATTACATATATTTTTAATATCTTGTGCAAACTAACTTCTTAAATACTAAATTATTCTATTTTTTCATAGAACCAACAACTCCATTTGGTAGTAATGTGCATGCTATTAATTAGATCTGCATCTTTCTAATACTTGTTGCCTCTCATTTATGTTAAATTTACTAAAACTTACTATCTGAAATTGTTTTCTTTAGCCTTTCCTTTCATCTTCATCCTTCGAGAAGCTACCACACTTCCATTTCTTATAGATAGTGTAGGAAGCATTACTATTTAATTGCTTCACTTTATAACTTTTCTTTTTACTTGCTTTTCCTTGCCGCGTAGTCATGAACTTGAATTTTTTGGGTAATCACTGGATGTGCCACTTCTCAGCTGTTACACCATCTGATTGATTCAGTTGTGGGTTGGTGTGATAAGCTGCGGGGAGAGTTGATATTTGTTTATTACCTCTCATGAAACTTTTGTTGTTGAACAAAGAGAGTTTCGATATTTTGGCTAGCTGAAGCTGAAAACAATGTTAGCTTATAGATCGTTAAATTGATAGTTGAAGTTCATCAAATGAAATTCTTTTTCTTTTAACCATGATGTAAGAGTCTGAGTTTGGAAAGAAAATTTTATTTCTACTGCTATGGGACCATGCAGGAAACAAGCTAGTATAGGAGTTAACATTGTTATCCGTGTGGATGTGATGTGTTTCACAGTTAAACTGGTCAGTTTCGGGACATAAGTTTGATATGTGGTCAGCAGATTAGTGCTACTATTTCTTTTCTTTTTCTGTTTCACCTGTACAGACTTGATGGAGTATTTGCATTAGAGGTCAATTAGGTTTCAGATAAACTTTTAGGTGCTGCCTGATCCATTGGATTTCTAGATGGAGGTCTCAAACCATGCTATAAAAAGTTATACAATTAAATTTTCTTTGTTATCATCATCCTCAATTACATGATGACCCAGCTATATTAGGGTGCTTTCCAGATTCTATGAACTTTTTTTTTGTGAGTAATTACATATTCCTGGTTTTTGACACTTATGGAGCTCATGATTTCACCATTAACAACTTCTTAAGTTTTCAATTTGTTGTGATGATATTTGAGGAATGTTAAGAGACATTGACTGGCAGTTTTATCTAGACTTGGCAAATTCAGAAAAGGCTCTTGAATGTCTTCAGCACCTCCTGCAAATTGATGGCAGGTACATTTTAATCTGATTCTGTGTTTACATACTCTTATAATCTAGTGCTGGATTCTGGATGTGATCCTAAATCTGGAACTTCAATGGTAAAATACTGGGTTTTTTTAATGTTTTTCTGATAGATTCACCAAAGCATATCACCTGCGTGGACTACTTCTTCATGGGATGGGAGAACACAAGTAAGGGTCATAAAACTTAACTATGCATTTTGGAGTTTTGAAGCTAGATTTCTTTGGAATTTAAGAATTTATGCTAAAAGTTGCTTCTCATGCCATGGTAATTTATTTTGACCTCAATTGTTTCTTGTGTGAGTTTATGTAACATGATCTTTCTATTCACATTTCTCAAGTATAATTCTAAGTTTTGGATTGGCTTAGTTGAAGGTAAAGGCTGATTGTTGGGATTTCAGTACAGAATAAGGGTTGATGTTCAAAATGGTGTCCATCACTTAGGCATCTAGCTTCAAAACTCCAAAATGGATAGTTGAAGTGTTTGATAAGTCTTCTTTTCTGTTAAATTACCTCTGAACAACTACTTTTAAAGAATAAAAAATGTTTCTCTATATATGTCACCACCTTTTCTCCTTCATTTTTGGGTCCTATGATCTGCTCTTTTGCTCTCCTTTCTATCTTAGCTGGTCTGCAATGAGTGGGCTCTTTGGAGCTTTTCACATCGCATAGTATAGTTGGTTGTTCAGTTCTCGGTGAATAATGAACTTTACAGTGTTTAATTGTTTGAATTTACCATTACAGGAACGCAATTAAGGACTTATCAATTGGATTGAGTCTTGAGAGCTCTAACATTGAGTGTTTGTCTTTACGAGCTTCCTGTTACCATGCAATTGGAGAATATAGAGAAGCAGTATGTGGATTTTCTTATTTTGTTTCTCCTCTTCAAATTTTTTCAAAGGTGTTATACATCTATATTTTTTCTGTTTAGAGAGTCTAAACAGCTATTTTATGTAGGTGAAAGATTATGATGCTGCTTTGGATTTGGAACTCGATTCAATGGAAAATTTTGTTCTTCAATGCTTGGCCTTCTATCAGGTACCATTGATTGATAATTGGTGACACATATTTTGTGAAAATGAGACATCTCAGGGACCGGAGTCGCGATATAGGATCTCCATCTCCTTTCAGTTGCTGCGTGGAATATGGACTTTTTACATCTTCAATTTTAAACTTTTGCACTTCTGCTTCACATGCTGTGTAAACCAAAGAGGAGATCCTCCCATGAATCATAGAACTTATATGAAGACTCATATAGATTTTCTGGGAATTACTTTCCTGCGCTTGAATTCCTAGAGAAAAACCTCATGGTACCTGTTATCTCGAGTGTTTGCCACATAATCCTTGTGAGGAATTGCCAAGATCAATGGTGAGACCTTTTATACAATTTGGATAGCAGCCAATGAAGATATCAATGCTGAAATAATAGATACAAAATTGCAGGCATATAAACATCTCTACATGGAGATCAAGTTAAAATCTCTCAGAAACAATGGGTGCTCAATGAAATCTTGGGCAATGAATAATCATCAGAGGCATCTTAGTCATGCCCAAGGTGTGATTTTTCTAATATCCTTGGGAAAGAAATAAGGTTTTCTAAAGTGCTGAAGTTTAGGAACCCGTTTAACTTGTGCAGTGACATACTCTCTCCCATGGCGTAATTGTTGCTTTGGCTGCTGTTGCACTTATGGACTTAGTATGTCTTTCTATTGAACTTATGACTAGAGTGCAGGTTGTTCATAGTCAATAACATATTGCATAGTTAACTTATCATTGTGCAGACAAATACATATAATCAGTTATACATGCATATAGTATTACATAAATCATTTAGTTGGAAAATAAGCAGACATGTATATTTGCATGTGTACATGTGTGTGTAACACCTAATTGCCTGTCCATGTCAAATGGAGGAACCCAAATATACATTTGTAGTAAGAGACTTTCTCTGGCAGTTTGATACTAGGTGAAAATTTTATTTGAAGGCTTTGGTCCATTTACCTTTGAGAATTGAGTTGATAGACATTCATATGTTCATCTCTTTCATCTGTTTGGAAACTTCTAGTTCGTCATCCCCCTCTCACATCATGTCCAGAAATGTGGACTTTAAGATATTTT
Organism: Cinchona pubescens; assembly: GCA_025175665.1. NCBI lineage: Eukaryota > Viridiplantae > Streptophyta > Magnoliopsida > Gentianales > Rubiaceae > Cinchona > Cinchona pubescens. The sequence continues at coordinate 1,661 of JANKKI010000002.1, read as the reverse complement.
GATGTTAAGTGTCACCACTTTGTACCATTCGCATTCAATTTTCCTCTTATTTTCTTGTGCAGAAAGAGGTTGCTTTATACACAGCATCAAAGCTCAATACTGAATTTTGTTGGTTCGATATCGGTGGAGATATAGATACTCTCTTTAAGGTAATCCATGAAAATTGTTCATTCTGAGCTGACTTTGGTGTCATACAAGGTGAAAATTGCACTTGATGCCCTGCTTGAGTTAAGCACACTCATTCCGCTGATTTTTGAGGATGATAGTTGGCTGCTATTGTATATCTGTATGAACCTATATTGAGTTGCGATTCTTCAGGATATAAAAAAACTGTAAGTTATATTTGAAGTTTTTCATCAGGAAAAGGTGAAATTCTCTTTTAAGTCTTCTTATTAGCAGGTTTTAGCTCCTTCACAGATATAAGAACTGCTTGCTTTCAGTTTTAAAAAATCAATGATATAGTTTTGGACGAAAGAGTTTGTGCCAAAATGTTATAAAAATCCTGAACTGTATATTGGTTTCTGGTGATTCGTTCTTTCCTTCTCATAGCCTTGTTGCTTATCTAAGTACTTGTGCATTATTTCATTTTTTATTTGTCTTTTCAGGAATAAAACTGCAAAAGGTTGCAACCAAAAAATGTCTGCGAAAAAGTTTATAGACAACCACCTCTACGTGATTCTTTGAGAAAGGCAAAGCTGAGAAAGCAAGAATTTTCATTAACAAAGCAAAAGATAGTTCTTCTAGAGTCTGCAGATTCCATCGGCAAGAAACTCCAATATCATTGCCCTGGTTTTTTGGCCAACAGGAGATAGGTGATTGACAAATATAATAAAAAGTTAATATTTGTTTTGTTATTTTACTTTTTTCCCCCTTTCTTGTTTCTTTTGCTGAAGAGTGGTTTATGTTTAATATCTCATGCTTAAGTGATCTTTTTCCTTTTAGCATTTGCACAATATTTATTGCAATTTTTGAAAGATTGTCTCTAATGCACATCTAGATGTGTTCATAAGAGATCCATGTAGAGCCTTTTAATCCTGCAAGTTGCTTTTATTTCGGTTGATATCTTCATTGCTATGTATTTGAGAAGGTCTTATTTGATCGGGGCAATTCCTCAAAAGGATTATCTGGCATATGTATTAGATGAGTGATATTAGGAATGAAGATTTATGCAATCACATATGGGGAAGTCAGCAATTCATTATTGGTTAGTCATCACATACAAAGTTGAGATACGCCTTAGAATGAAATTTATATTGTTTTGAAGGTTTTAGCTTTTGAGTTTCTGAAATTTCAATGTGAGATTCATCTTGCTCTAACAATGATTCATTGTTCGATTACCAGAAAATTGAAAAACATCAAATAATTGGAAATAATTCCATCGCTTCCCAAAAGGCCAAAAGAACCAGAAGTAAGCTTTCCGAGATAAGATAGAGGCTTCAACAGGAAAAGTCTCTGTAATATCAAATCTTTGGCTTATGTTTTTCTGCTTCATTTGGTTGACATTAGAAAGCAAATGTTTGATCTAAGTAAGATAAATATCTTAGAAATTTTGGACTTGAAAAAGTAAAACTAAATAGTTAGTAGTTGTGCCATTACTAACTAAAATTTTGTTTGTTTGTTTGTTTGTCTGTACCTGAAAACACAACTGCCTTCAGTCAATT